>BRKX01000014.1:3600000-4200000 GCA_026008535.1 Perilla frutescens | reverse complement strand
GCACAACCACCTGCCCTCGTTGTTTCGACCTTATGTTGGCAAGTAATTTTCTGAACTCAGTCAGTAGCTCCTTTCGGTCGATTGTGACATGAAAACTAGGTAGTGCTTGAATTTGATTTCGGGCCTAAATTTTGGGAAAATTGCATCAGTAGAAGTTAGGCATATTAATCGACTACAGTTGCTGCATTTTCTTTTATGAACAAGGTAGTGAAAAATTCAAACTAAAAATGATTAAAATTGATCGGTACGATAGTAATAATTTTGGTGGTTGTTGACTTTACATTGATGTAAATGTATATTTGATACATTTGCGTGTTGTTGTGATACAATGAATGAAGGATTTCTATGTTGCATTCCTTTCTTAGCAGCTCTTTGATGTTCCTTTCCGAGATAGAATTTGAATGGATTTGTGTGTGTTTGTGCCTGTAAGTTGAAGAAAGAAGATTGATGAAAGATATGTATACTTAATGAACTTGCATGATTGATATGAAACAGTGAAGGAAATTTCTGTCTCAATTTATATCTGACAACGCGATAATTTCTAATATTCTAATGTTCTCTAGAAAAGGGCATTAGAGCTGTTCTCATGTTTGTAGGATGCTGAAGACACCTTCTTCAACCCTGGTTCCTTGCAGAGTATGTGATATTTTCTGATTTGTATGAATTATTGATCATTTTTGTTAGCATAGAAAACAATCTATCCCAATGTTATTCATTTAATGGTTGATGCTCATTGATTTTTGCACCTGCCCCTTTGGACTTCTCCGTGAAGGTGCTCTTTCAGAACTCAGTGTCTGTGGAATGTTCATAAGTTGTTTCATATTGCCATATTGGAGTTATTCTATTAGTCGGACATAGTTATTGATTCAATCTATGCCTCTTTTGGGATTTTTCAAAACTCAACTTACATTCCTCTGGAGGAAGGTCTTTGTACTTTAGCCCGTTGCATATCTATCTATCTTGATCTTATGTACTAGTTTGTTTTGGTCTGATTAACTGATAAGAGTTTTTCCTCTACACAGTCACCATCTGTTCCTGTGAAAGCTAGACGATCCATCCATCTAAAGGTATCTGGGATAAAAATGGAGCTTTCAATAACACAACCTGATGACTGGCATCTCCATCTTCGAGATGGGGAGCTTCTTGAAGCAGTTGTCCCCCACAGGTTGAATCACTACAAGCACATTCACAAAAACCACAAATATTTGCTTCTTTTTTTTTTTTTTCTGCCAAATTTTAACTATTCTGTAATTTGTTCTCTGTTGAATTTATTTCTTTTTCCTGTATTTATGCCCCAAATTTGTCTTAAGAACTATATGCATACAGTTCACAATACTTTGGAAGAGCCATAGTCATGCCAAATTTGAGACCTCCCATCACCACCACAACTGCAGCTATGTCCTACCGAAAATCAATTTTGAAGGCTCTGCCAGAAAATAGTAACTTCACTCCTTTGATGACACTTTATTTGACAGACACTACCAGCCCTAATGAGATTAAGTTGGCAAGTGAGTTCAGCTCCTTATTTATGTAGCATATATTACTACGGGAAGCTTGTTTAGTGTTATTCTTTAAAACCTCATGTTTTAATTTATTTAGCACGGCTGCTTCGTATAAGTAAGGAATGCATTCACTGTTTTCTTTCATCTTCATGTATTCTCTCACAAGAAAGATGTTTTGGTGGTTTCGGCATTCTGATAACAAGAGAATAATAACGAAAATATGGTTTTCAATTTTTTTTATACTAAAACATAGATTAAGTTGTGCTTTGGGATTGCAAAAGGATTAAAGTCAATCGCTATTGTGTTCAAACATAAAGTTTTTTTAGGGGGTTACTTTAGTGGATATAAATTATGTAGGTCATTAAATTCAGCTAATAATTCAGATTTAAATTTCTCTTTAGTTTATGTAATCTTGAGGAAGTCGTACTTTAAGCTTTAGCAACCATACATTCAAAGTTTGATGGAATTGACACTGATGTTCTTCTAGAAATATTATCAGAATGATAAATAAAATGATGATATAATTGAAGTGCATTTGGCATCGATGATATGCATTCAGACAAAGGGTACTTCTGTTGTTTTGTTCTTGTCCAATTTAGCTGGCAAGAGTAGTCTCCAACAATTTTGAAGGTTAATTGCATGTTTAATAATCCTGTTGGTGCAAAACTGACACTTCTCTGATATAGAAGTGAGCAAGTGAGTTTTATTTTGCTTTTCTGTACTTTCTAGTTCATGCTTGATAGTGTACAGTTGCTATCACAGGAGAGAGTGGTATTGTATTTGCTGTGAAATTGTATCCTGCTGGTGCTACCACAAATTCTCAAGATGGTGTTACAGACCTATTTGGGAAGTGTTTACCTGTACTTGAGGAAATGGCTCAGCAGAACATGCCCTTGTTGGTGAGCTTATCTTTCTTTCTTAATAAGGATTGTGCTCAAGACTGAATTAGCCTTTTCTTTTTTCGAGTTCAGTTCCCATTCTAAACATAATGAGCAAGGCTAGAACTTATATTCTACCACGTAGTTAGTAACATGCAAAGGTTATTAGTCAGTTAAATGCTCAAGAATTCTAAAAAAATTTAGATGCTACTTTCTCAATGAACATCTGGATGCTATACTATTTCAATAGACAATAAACAACCCTATTGGTTTGGTGAAAATAATGTCTTTAAGTAGGTCAGTTTGATGGACAGATAGATTGAAAAATTGGTTTGGTGAAAATAACGTCTTTAAGTAGGTCAGTTGATGATTATTGGAACTCTTCTGAAAAAAAGGTGATGATTGTTGGAACTATATACATACCAGAAATAATATTAAAGACCTGGAGTTGGATTTAACTTGAACTGTATAATCCAGTAGAAAAATAAAAGCAAGTTTCGATTTGAACATCTATGTTTCTATAGGACACGATCATACTAGCTAGCTTCATTATACTCCAGAGTGTAATTGATGCTTAAATAATAGGCAAAACTCCGTGCAAACGAAATCTTTGCAGGTCCATGGGGAAGTTACAAGTCCGGATGTTGATGTGTTTGATCGTGAAAAGGTGTTCATTGATACAATTCTCAACCCGTTAATTCAGAAGCTCCCCCGATTGAAGGTTGTCATGGAACACATTACTACTAAGGATGCTGTAGATTTTGTTTTGTCTTGTGATGAAAGTAAGTCTTATTTGTGTAGAACATTTAAAAATACATAAATTTAAGTCTTTTTGATTGAGCGAGATGTATGCCATCTTCATTTCACAGTCATTGTCTAATCTCAATCATACATTCTAGGATTTGTTGCAGCAACCGTCACTCCACAACATCTAGTTCTTAACAGGAATGCCCTTTTCCAAGGAGGACTGCAGCCTCACAATTACTGTCTTCCAGTATTGAAGAGAGAGATACATAGTATGTATTTGGTCTTCTATTGATTACAATCAACTATTCTTATTCTAGCTGTCTGCATTCTCCCTTGCCATGGTTCTCTAGAATTGCTTATGATTAGGACTGGAGGTGATCGTATCTTGTCGTCTCAATTTCCATTTTGTATTTGCCTTATGCTGTCTGGGATTTTTAATGTTAAGTAATTTGTACATTGTCAGGACAGGCAATCGTGTCGGCTGTCACAAGTGGGAGCAAAAGATTCTTTCTTGGAACCGATAGTGCTCCTCATGAAAGAAACAAAAAGGAGTGTTCTTGTGGGTGTGCTGGAATCTACAATTCTCCTGTGGCCTTGTCAGTGTATGCAAAGGTTTTTGAAGAGGTAATTTTATTGACCGTAATACATCAGTTATGAGACTTGGTTTTCTTGTATCTACCAGTAATGAAATTTGAGGTCTACAAATTTTGGTTTAGACGACCCTTGAGAGTGCATTTTTATCGTACTGCAGGCTGGCGCATTGGATAAGTTAGAAGCTTTTACGAGCTATAATGGGCCAGACTTCTATGGTTTGCCCAGAAACAACTCGAAGATAAAATTGAGTAAGACCCCATGGACAGTACCGACATCATTTTCTTTTTCCTGGGGTAGTATCGTTCCCATGTTTGGTGGTCAAATACTTGAGTGGCTACCATCTCCCGTGTAGAAAGAGAGAGAGATCGGGCACCTTTGATCATCTAACATCTTGGCAGAGGCTACCATTTTTGTTGATGAATGAGTCTGGAAGGACAGAATTGTTCTTAGTCTTTGGGAGATTGAAGGTTTGAAGTTGAAGGGAGTTATAACAGCTTCATTCACTTCCTCAGCTACTTTTGGTTACTACAATTAGAATTGTTTATGAGGTTTATTGTTAATCGACAATAATGTATTGAATATTGATTGTGTTTGTGTCGAAATGGATGCGATGGTAATGACAATGTGAAATTTTAATCGTCTTTATGAAGATGAAGCATATGATATTAACAAGAAAGAACTATAGTCCTCTAATTTGTTGTATTGTGCTTACAAACATTTTTTCCTTGTCAAACAACTTATGCTTTTGTCA
This sequence comes from Perilla frutescens, assembly GCA_026008535.1. Taxonomy (NCBI): domain Eukaryota; kingdom Viridiplantae; phylum Streptophyta; class Magnoliopsida; order Lamiales; family Lamiaceae; genus Perilla; species Perilla frutescens. The sequence continues at coordinate 4,195,528 of BRKX01000014.1, read as the reverse complement.
GTTTGTGTTGACAAATCCAAGGTCAAATTTATTCAAGTATGATGGGAGGTGTAGAACAGAATTTGCTTTCTGGTTTATTTTCAAATTACATTATGATAAAGATCAGTCATCAATTGATAAACTGACACTTATGTGGTTCAATTTGCATTGTTTTTATGTTCAAGTTTTCATTTCTTTCGTGACTGACGACAAGGTCGTGACTGAGGTCGCGAATGAAGAGAAGGATGTGTGTTGCTGGTTTGCGAGCGGTTCACTCGCGAGGGGTTTGGCGTTGTTTGGTTCGCTAGACGCTAGTGAGCGAGGTGGCGACTCGTGCGAGCTTGTCCCTTTTTTGCTTGTTTTGGTCGCAAGTAGAATTGATGATCATGGAGTACAACTTATTTCACATTTAATTATACTGGCCATAAACTACAGACCTTTTTTGAAATCCAAGATCAGCTGCGATTTGTCAGATACATTCATATAGTTCTACGTAAAACTATATTAATTGTGAAGTTACATATTACAAAATTCCCACTTCGATTCTCTCACCATTATTTGGATTCTTCCTTTCCTCACATTAGAGGAACCATGTTCAATAATTTGTTAACAATTATTTAGATATACCTATCTGTATATCTACTTACATGAACCATATTTAACAATTTGTTAAATTAAAAACAGAATATCATCATACACAAAAGGAAATTGCACTATAGCTAGAGAAATAACATTGAAGAGAAGCTAGTATAAACTTTCCAGTCTTTGCCTTTTCAATTGTTTTATCATATCATAATTTGTTGAGGCCATGACATCTTTCAGACTGGTTCATCTCATCAGCTAAGTCTGCATATTCTATTTTGTAGAAGGAGTTCACTTGGAATCCTGAGATCGAAATGCTAGTACGCAATTTGTGGGATAAGAAGGCCATTGTTCATTACAAGGATTTGATACACAAATTCAAGTTTAAAAGACAGAAAACACAATTGCATCTCAGTGGAGGCATGACCAGTTTGGTTGGTATATTTGGCAACAAAAAGATGTTAAAAAAAAGTATGTTCAGACGCACAAAAATTAACTTAGCGAGCGCAACGTACTTGGTATGTCTAAGCACTGGGGATCAAGATGTGCCGAGGAACATGCTCTTGCATTGGTAATTATTGTATATATTAATTAAAATATGAAACATCAACTATTACATTATATTATACTAATGAAATCTTTTATTGTTTAGGCTAAAGAAAAAATGTGGATATCTGATGGAGATATATATATACTTATATATTTATTAATATTTTATTAATTTATTTATTAGGCTACGTATTTATTAGTTGTAATTACCTTTTATCTAGATTGTTTAATTAAGGTAGGAGTCTTATTTTTATTAGGGTTTTAATAGTATAAATAGGTGATTATGTTTAATATTTTAGGTGGTTGATTTTGAATTAAAGTTTAAGGTTTCTCCTTATGGTTCAATACAAGTTTAAGTTCTTCGAGTTCTTAAATTGTATTTGCGTGTTTTTGTTCGAGTTATAACTTCCGCCTGCATCAATATCGATGAAATCAGTGATTGTGATGTCGTTCTGAAATTACATGACCCAAAAGGAGATGGCTCGTTTATGAGAAATCTGAACTTACTTTTTATTTCATTTTGAGGGCTTCAATGAAGTTTATTAAGATTTTGATGTTTTGTTAGTGAATTAGCACTTGGCATGCATATTAATAATAATTGTAGTGTCAGTTTTGTCAAAATTGATGCATGTATGTATATACGTCTAAAATGAAAATTGTAGCGTGTTTAATATTTGTTCCGTCAATTATAATATTGTGTGAACATTTTTGTTTTATTTATTTCATATAATTATTATAAAGTATTGATGTATATTTTAATATGTTTGTTGCTTTTTATTGCGTTGAAATGCTTCAATGAAATTTAATAAGGTTTTAGTGATTTTTTGTGAATTAGTAATTGACATGCTAACAGTTATATATATGAGAATCTCTCCTACCTTAATAAATATTATATTCATCAAATTTATTGTTATTTTTATAAGATGTCTATGCGTGATTGAACAAATCTTATTTTATTTTTAATTATTATTGCCCCTCAAAAAAAAAATTACTGGCATTATATATATGAAAGCAATTAGTTATTTAAATAATACTGTCATTATATGAAATCGAACAAAAATAATTATGTTAACGCTTTTATATTTAAATATATTAAATTTTTCATTTTATTTATAGTTTTAGATGTAGATCTTAATTTTTTTAATATATTTAATTAACTTAAAAGTTAAAAATTTTAAATTAATATGTAGAAAATATTACATTCCAATCTTTTAATATATTTAATACAAATATTTAATTTAAAAATATTTAAATTCTCTAAATTTAAAATATATTTAATATCTAATAGTAATATCAAATTGATAAAGACAAATATCAAAATATTGCACTTGATTTCAATTGAAAAACCGAGTATGGTGGAAAATCCATTGTTGGGTCACACAATTTATAGTTTGTTTATTATGTACAACAATATTTGTTATTTTTTTGATGTGGGATTAATTTTGTTTCAAAAATTAAATTATATAAGTTCTAACTATTTAACATTTATTTAAAAATGATAACTTGAATAATTTAAAAAATATTTAACAATAAAATTAAAAAATTAATTAAAATTAATAAAAAATGATTAATCGTGTTTAAATTCTCAAATTAAATGTATCAATTGATATTTATAAAATTAATGTTAACTACTTTTAAATTTTTAAAGTGAAAATATTAAAGTAATTATGAACTTTAAATAGTTAAGATTTATATATTTTAAATTTTAAATTTACAAACAAAATAATTGTGCATGAGCAAACTATAATTTATTGGGCCTAACTACGGTCTTTCCACCTTTCATATTCTTTCAATTGAAATCATGCGTGATATTTGATATTTTATATTATCGATTTAATATTAAATCTAATTTAAATTTACAGAGTTTCAATATTTCAAAATAAAATTTTGAATTGAATATATTAATTTTGTTAAAATATTTTTAATTTCTTAAAAATTCAAGATCCACATCCAAAATGTTTTAACGAGTTCAAATATTTAAAAAAATGTACTTGATTTTTAATAATAAATATATATTTTTTTATCACTTCTCATTCTTTTTTTAATAATAAATATATTTTTATCATTTCTCATTCTTTTTTTTATGTATATTGGTAAAGTTCTGCTTTTGCATAACAATCCTTGGTACCAAGCGGGGAGGAAAAAAAGTGCATGTATTCGGTTACAAAATTTATTTTGATGATGTTTTGTTTCTCTACATGTCAGTTCATAAAGTTACATCCAATAACATACAACAATCCTATTAGAAAGACGGGAACATTACAATATATGTATCTAAGTCGATGATTTTTTTTTTCTTTTATAAAGTCAGAAGGAATGATTGACACATATTCTATCGAAAATTACCAAGATTATAGAACTCATTAGGCACTAGGCGAGCGGTCGGAGGGAGCCTAACGTCTAGGTTTGTAATGACCCGATTCCAAAAAAGGCAATAAATGAGGGACAACATAACCTCTGTAACTAGTGTAAATCTATGTTTAATAATGACTTATAATTAGGAAGGAATTGAGACCTCGCGCGAATGAATCAAGATGCCCCTTTCATAGACTAAGAAATCAATAAGCAGATACCAACAAACGATTAGACCTCTTCATAGGTCAAAAGCAAATCAACTAAGTCACAAGTAAGACGAAAATAAATAACAACAAGACCCATTCATAGGTCGACTGAAAATAAATAAATTCCAACAGATAAGCAAATAATTAAGGCCCATCTCTGTAGGTCAGACTGAAAGCAATAGTGATAGCTTGAAAGAAATGGGGGCATCATCCCCTTAACTAATCTACAGAAACAAGGTTCGTTGAAGGTACTCGATCAAAGCGTGCAGAACTTATACAAAAATGAAATGAACTCAAAGTGGTTCTAACTCAATATGTGTATATATAGGGTACCCACTGCTTAATTATCTGCTTATCTGAACTATATCTGATTTGGAAAAAAGATTGATCAAATGGGATATTTCAACACCTTTAGGAAGATAAACCAACATAACAGCAGCAACATTGATTCCCTTTCACAAAGTCATGCACGCCTCCTTCTCAAAAAATAAAATAAAATATATATATATATATATATATATATATATATATATATATATATATATAGCACACCTAGAAACCATGGATTGCAGATTGAACTATTCACAAAATTTTTGTTTGCAGCTCTCACAATATTGCAGCTTTAGCTAGCCGAAATTTAACTTGCTTAGTTACCAACCACAAGAGCAACTAGTTTTTTACTTCAAAAGGGAATTGGTATGTATACTCTTATATTATATATATGCACGTACATGTAGACTAGGTCTCGATAATGACACTAATTAATCTCTGTTAGTATACTCATGCACATTTCATTCTTTTTTTTTTACTAATAATAAATACGGTGCCTAGGATGACTCTTGTTCACTCTTATTTTATTTTGTAGGGTATTGTTTTAGTTAAAAGTGAAACCCCAAATTATAATACCATTTTCAAAGGGCATTAATTAATTTACTTTCTTCAATTTAATTAATAAGCCGAAGATTAGTCAGTAGGAATTAAGTGAATTTGTTCAATATATATTCTGTGGATGGATATGTGTGTGTTAATTCAAATAAATTGCAGCAGGAACAGTAAATAGAAAGCAATAAACGACGACGAAGAACAAAACTGAAGAGATTCACCACCAATATGAGTTGTAGAATCAAGGCAAGAGTTCTGTCTCTTGCAACCAAATTCTTCTCCTTGTAATTCTTCGGCAGGTCTCTTGTTTCTTGACTCTCCACCAATATCAGTACCCGTATTCGCCGGAATCCCAGAACCGCCATTGTCGATCACCGGTAAAGAAAATTGCTGACTACGGATGCGATCATTGACGCACTTAGTGATCTTACACAAGCACAGATCGTTGTTTCTTTGGCCAATTTCCATCAAGGCAGCACCGTCGAGAAAATATTCATGCATGATCCAATGCCCTAAATCCAATTTCTTCGCATCTCCCTCCGCCGAATTAATGAACGATAACATTTTCGTGTATCCCACGATATTGCCTGTCGTCGAGTTCTTGATAATCTTGGGACCGGTTTGGCCGCTCCACGTACCACATCCGGCCCTTCTTGCTACCCGCTTTGACTTCGACGTCTTCTTCGTCACCTTCGTGAAAACGTAGATCGTTTTCTTGGTGCCATCGCCGGCTCTCCGGCGTAAACATCCTTCTCTAGAATGCTGTTTCACGGCAACGGAAACCCATAATCCTTGGCAACAGATAAGCCCTAATGCTCTTCATCATTCGGTTGGAATCATACCCTATGAGAAATTTACTCTTTTTTTTCTCTGTTTCTTGAACCCGGAATTAAATTATTTACCAAAATCCTACTCCTATATATATATTTACTCATCTTCGAAATTAGCTAGTGGAAACACTGATCCAGATAGAAGTAGAATTAACCTAATTTTTTTTATATAACCGAGTGTTAATTTTTGGATAACTTTTCTTAATTAAGAATATTTTTAACGTATAAAATATTAATACATTTTTATCTATATTATGATTTCAAAATCATATAAGCACGGATGACTATATTATATCGATTGTTAATTTGATGAATATATTATTTACGTTTGGCATTGTTCAATAATTTTAAATTAGAATTGGAATTATGTATATTGATTAATTGAAATTTGGTATTTGGAGTCGATATTAAATTTTGAATTCATGTTTTAAATTAGGGAATGAAATTTCACTTTTAATTTATATTAATTTAAAATGTAAATGAATGTTATAATTTGTATTGACTTTTTTATGTAGTTTACGGCGTCCCATGAGTGCATGACTCTTTATCATCTTCCAATTAAGTTTTTCTTTTTGTCTTTTCTTTCAACTAATATAGATTATGTGCGTTGCACATGTGCCTATTATTTAGTACTATAGATTCATAAAAAAAATTAATTTTATTGAATATATAATCCAGATATAGAATAATTATAAAATAATCAATGAAAGCAAGCAGAATAAAGTAAGAAAAAACTAAAAAGGAAAAAAAATTATGAGTACGTAATAAACTACATGCTAAGTTTAATTTATATTTTTAAAATATTTGTAAGTATGCATAGTAAGTGTGGTTGTTGTCAAATAATACTAACTATTTAGATAATCACATTGAGAGTCGTATTTTATTTACAGTTATATTATTTTAAAATTTAAAGATAAATTGAAATACACAATATTATATATATTGTAAAAAACCATTGTATATATATATATATAATGTGCCGAAGTATTTAATGAATTTATAAAATATTTAAATATTACTATTGATAAAGGATGTTTAATTTATTACAAATGTAAATCTATATTATGAGGTTTTTTTTTTCTTTTGTGATCATGATGGTTTGCCAATTTTTCTTCTTCTTTTTGGTTTGAGAGATAAGCTTTGCCAATGGCTGATCATTATCACTCGAAATCTCAATACAATCTTCAATTCTATGTTTTGTATTCTCTATTTTTTTTTCCTTGCACCTCAGTACAGTACAACTCTATGATTGATTTTTTCTTTTCTCCCACCTTAGTTGGTTTAGGCCTTTGAGCTAAAACTTTTATTCGTTCCTCTTGATTTGACTTTGAATCTTAAATTGAATCACGTAATTTTTTTTTTCTTTTGCATTCATTTGGCCCAATGGTTGTATCCTTTGGATTGCATTGACTACAATATTTAATTAGATTTCTTCTCTCATCTACTATTGGTTTCTGGATTGTGGACATAAAACACATTTTACACTACAAGAAAATCATTAAATAGCGATGGAAATTTTCGTCGCCCGATGGTCAAATTCTGTCGCTAACGTAATAGGCGACGGAAATTGTCCATCTCGTTAATATAGTTGCTAAAAATATAAGACGACGGAATAGTCCGTCGCCCCCTATGGCGACGAACTTAACGACGGAATATTCCGTAGCCTTCAACTGTCATCAATTTCGGTCGTGGAATCGAGGCGACGAGCGAGGTGACAGAAACTAGTTCGTCGGCTTTTTTTGTTTTTATTTTTTATTTTTTTTATTCGTTATTTTTCAGTTTTTTTTATTTGTTTGTACCCAAATATATATAATAAAAGATCATAAAATTAAAAAATATATATATATATATATATAAATATACTTGTACATAATTTAAATACAAATAAATAAATATTAAAAAATGTAATATAATACAAATTTACACTACTCCTCGGATCCATCATCCTGCTTGCCGGATCCGCTACCAGACCCTCCGGATCTCTCTCTATTTTTTTTTTCTCTTACGCAAACCCACTCCTATATATAACGTACGTGAGCCCATGGGCTACTCGTATTATATCAATTTTTAATTTATTAATGAGTAAAATATATTTTTGGTCTTTTACTCCCAAAATATACAGTTTTAGTTTGAAGTTTAATTTTTCGACATTTTTGGTTCCACAATATATATTTCAACATTTTTGGCCTAATTAACATAGGTCACGCTAAAGGAAATTCATGACATTTTTTTCTAAAGGAAATTCACGACACTGGTCATGAATATTGAAGCCAGTCGCGAATCTATTGCCACATAACGCCACGTGGATTCACGATCGGAGTCTCGGGTGCGGTCGTGGCTGGGCCGGACTTATCTGATTTTAGACCTATTTTCGGGCTTTTCTATACTTGGTATTTAAGAGTTTTTTGAGAACGAAAATTCACACAATACAACCTACCCCAAGATTGAAAGCATAGATTTACCACAGAGCAAAAGCATCGCGAAGAACAAGATCAAGGAATTCAAGCAATTCAAGATTAGAGGCAAATATTATCTTCCGGGTTTTATTTTTCTTTATTTCTTGTCTAGCTATGAACATCTTGTTGATAAATTTATTTGTTTATTCAACTTTTGTGTCTATGATTTTATTGTATTTTAATTATTCTTGCAATTAATTGTGCATCTGTTAACTGACCATTATACTAGAAACCTCACTGTACATTTGCAGTTTAGGTGGAAATAAACATCCGAACACTCGACATCATCAAACTCACCTTCGATGAAGATGTTGATGATCAAGTTTGCTCAGCTGAAGAAGTTGGATCGTTATCATCATTGATTCTACAGTTGGTAATGATCAAAAGTTGGATCAAATGTGGATGAGAATTATAGACCTCTACAACAATAATTGTGCCCCTATTTAGAGACAATGAAATGCTTTGAAATCATATTTCTACACATTTTTGAAGCAACACAAGGTGGTTTTGTGATTCTATAATAGGATTGTTAAAGAGTAGGGGAAGCAAAAAAAATGATAGTGATATGATTCAAATAACACAAGAAGAATAAAAGAAACATTACAACAAATTTGGTTATAAGCATATTGGAGTGTGAGGACTTCTACGTGAGTGTCATAAATTCAGAAATGTAGATGGTGATGTTCATGCTAAGAAAAAGTATAATGACCCGATCCCGAAAAGGGGGCAATAAATGAGAGACATGGTTGAAAATAATAAAAGAATTTTTGAAAATAATTAGAAAAAATAGAAAAATCTAGAAAGTACATGGGTGCATTATAAATCTAGAAAAATAGAGAAGATGTAGATGAAAAGATGATTAGAAATTAGAATCGATCACTATAAATTAATTTAAACCACATGATAGAAGAAATAACCAAATTAAACTATCTATATATATACACAATTTAGTGAATACCTTTGGTAATAAAAAAGAGAATTAGAAGTGAGGACACCGAGAATAGACTGTGAGAAATTAAAAAAAAATATATAGTCTTGTGCAATAAAATATATTAATAAATAGTTCTACAAAAATATAAAAATGATACTCTATAATTTTCGTAAACATCCTTCTACAGAATCCTGTTCCAAGGCAACGGAAACCCCATAATCCTTAGCAACACATAAGCCCTGATCAGCTCTTCATCGTTATGCCGGGACCAATACCCTATCGGAAATTCACTCATTTTTTTCTATTTCTTGAACGCATAATTAAATGATTTACCAAAACCATACACCTATATATAAACATGAGCGCATATAGGTAGATCGTTTTCTTGGTGCCATCGCTATCTCTATTCGTGGTCCAGTAAAATGAAGAGTCTTCGATGTCGCTGAAAACTTTCCACGGCTCTCCAGCGTAAACATTCTTCTCCAGAATGCTGTTCCACGGCAACGAAAATCCCATAATTTTTGGTAACAGATATGCCCTGATCAGCTCTTTATCATTCGGTTGAAATCGATACCCTATCGGAAAATTGTTCATCAAGTCACTCATCATTATTTTTCTATTTCCCATAACCTTCTTCTTGCGCACTCTCGTATCTCTCTCTGTTTTTTTTTCTCTTATGCAAACCCACTCCTATATATAACGTACGTGAGCCCATGGGCTACTCGTATTATATTAATTTTTAATTTATTAATGAGTAAAATATATTTTTGGTCTTTTACTCTCAAAATATACAGTTTTAACTTGAAGTTTAATTTTTCGACATTTTTGGTTCCACAATATATATTTCAACATTTTTGGCCTAATTAATATAGGTCAAATACCCATTTAATTTAGAGTCAAAACAATATCTATTTAGAATTGAAATTATCACAACATTCTCTTTATTTTTCACCATTAAAAAATTTTTGGTGGATCCCCACAATTAAATATTAGAAAAAAATGCCTTCTCACTTTTTGTACTTTTATTTATAATTTAGAATGCGTTTTTTCGAGAAGAAAACACATATTTTTGGTCTTGAAACATACATTTTTAGTTTTTTGAGTATTAAGAAAATTCCAAATTTCCGACTTCCAAAAAATTAATTTTTTATTTGAAGTATACGCTTTTATTTTTCAAATATTTAAAAAATTATATAAAAAATTTATTACTCCATGAAAGTTTTTTTTTTCAATTTCAATGCATAAAGAAAAAAATAGAGTGGTGTTGTCATTAACTTTAGGAAATAATGAGAAAAAATAAATTAGTTCGTTAGTAGAATTGAACGTCGTTTTGTGAACTTAATTAAATACACATAGGTTGACAATGTAAATGAATCTTATAATTTGTATTCACTTATTTTAATTTTTGTTATGTAGTTTAATTTATGAAGTTTGTTTTTTAATATAAAAAAAGCAGGACTCTTTATCATCTTCCAAATTAGCTAGTGGTAATGAATTAGCTAGTGTAAAAACTGATCCAGATAGAAGTAGAAGTAACATTTTTTTTATATATAACCGAGTGTTAATTTTTGGATCACTTTTCTTAATTAAGAACATTGTTAACGTATGAAATATTAATACATTTTTATCTATATTATGATTTCAAAATCATATAAGCACGGATGACTATATTATATCGATTGTTGATTTGATGAATATATTATTTATGTTTGGCATTGTTCAATAATTTTAAATTAGAATTGGAATTATGTATCTTGATTAATTGAAATTTGGTATTTGGAGTCGATATTAAAATTTGAATTCATGTTTTAAATTAGAGAATTAAATTTCATTTTTAATTTATATTAATTTAAAATGTAAATGAATGTTATAATTTGTATTGGCTTTTTTATGTAGTTTACGGCGTCGCAGGAGTGCATGACTCTTGAGTCAAATTTTTTTTAGCCACTTAGAACTTTAAAAAACTTTTTTTAGCCACCTATTTTTAAATATTATTATTTTAGCCACTTTTGACTTTTATACCCTTTCCCTATTTTTTTTTTAAATATAAAATATATTTCACCATATATCCCCCACTCTCTCTCTCTAGATTAAACAAATTGAATTTTCTCCAAGATTTGAGGTAAAAAAATTCTTCAAGATTAGAAGTATTTTTTGCTGGAAAAAAAAAACGCAGATTCGTTCTTACCTGCGCGCCGAGTTGTGCTTAGCTGCGCGCTAGCCTCGGCGCGCAAGGTGTGCGCGCGGGTGCTTATCCGCACAGTGCCGAGGTCCGCACAAGGAGTGCCGCGCGCGCACCCTCCGTCCCAGCACGCAGACCTCTACGTCGAGCGCGCATGCGTACACTTGTGCGCGCTCTACCCAACCCCGACTCCGTCAGTTAATAATTCCTATCTTTTTGTTCGGTTGTATTTTTTTACTTCTATTTTTTACTACAAACTAGATTCTATCCCGATTTAATTGTGTGAAAAAATAAAATAAATTACGTTGAAATTTTAATTTTATTATTTTTAAATATTGTGTAATACGGTAATTGTTGGTAACCAATTCGTATCTCTTAACCAATTTTATTATTTTTAAATTTTGTGAATTGCTAGCTAGTTCAATCAGCATGCATAATCATCATCAATTAATTCGATTTAATCATATATATATACACCTCTAATCATCTCAAACATACATAGCAATTGATAGATAAATAACAGTTTGACTAGAGAAATTATAAATCAAAATATCTAGCTAGATGTTAAATGTTAAATCAAATTATCCTTAATTAATCAATCAATCCAAAAGAAGGCTATAAAACTCTCGAAACCAAGCATGACGGAGAGCGCCGTCGGCCGTTATCCTCTGTTCCGGATTGTCGGCAAGAAGTCTCTAATTTGTCCTTTCCATATACCTCGTCTGCTTACACTACAGAACTCCAAAATAACCAATAATCAACAAACAAACCTATAACACAACACAAAATCAACAAATCCATGAACTAAGCCAAGCAGATCTCATTCCCCAAAAAATCACAAACCCATCTCGATTTTCAGCTCATAAACCCAAAAAGCAATGGCTGCATTTACCTCAAACAAATGATCTAAGAAAAAATGTAACAAAGATCCCTTGCGCGCGGAAGCCCGGCGCGCATGCCCAGCGCGCGCGCCCTTATGCGTGGAAGCCTGGCGCGCGCGGACGCTCCCACCCCACGCCCCTGCGCGCACACCGTGCGCGCGGGCTTCGGCGCGCAAGTAAGAACTTGTTTTTCTAGATTTTAACAACATCCTTAAAAACACCAATCCTAGGCAGAATTATAATTTAAACAATGTGAGAGGGTTAAAAATACCTCTAAAACTTCTTCATTATCTTCTTCACTAGCCATTTTTTTCCAAACTCAAAACTTCCAAATCAAACATACAACATTACACATTATTCATAATTAAACTTAATTGACATACTTCTTACACTTTGTGTCTAAATTGTGTTGAAAATATGGTATACCTCCAACAATTTAAAAAAACCCAAATGGCTACAAAATCTGACCTTGATTTTAATTTGGACGATGGAGAGAAGGCCGGCAACGACGAAGGTGGTGGCTGTTGCCTCGTTGAACGCCGACGACGGTGATATGGCGGGCGGCGACGGTGGTGTTGTTGGTGGCAGATTTGCAGATCTGTTTTGGTAGAGAGAACAGGCAAGAGTCACGTTTTTGGCAGAGAAGAGGGAGAGAGAGAGTCTGTTTTGAAGAGAGAGGGAGAGTATTTTGTTTTACAGTTATCTTTTAAATTATCTAAGGGTATTATAGTAATTGTGGACAAAAAAATAATATTTTAATTTTGATGGCTAAAAAAAGTTTTTTAAACTTTCAAGTGGCTAAGAAGCCATATTGTCTCCATGACTCTTTATCATCTTCCAATTAAGTTTTTCTTTTTGTCTTTTCTTTCATCTAGTGTAGATCAGGTGCGTTGCACATGTTGCCTATTATTTAGCACTACAGATTCATAAAAAAAATTAATTTTATTGAACATATAATCCAGACATATAATAATTATAAAATAATCAATGAAAGCAAGCAGAATAGAGTAAGAAAAAACTAAAAAGGGAAAAAAATTATGAGTACGTAATAAGCTATATGCTAAGTTTAATTTATCTTTTTAAAATATTTGTAAGTATGCATAGTAAGTGTTGTTATTGTTAAATAATACTAACTATTTAGATAATCACATTGAGAGTCGCATTTTATTTATAGTTATATTATTTTAAAATTTAAAGATAAACTGAAAAACACAATATTAATTTCAAACATTGAAACTGAAGATTGTAACAACATGCATACCAAATTGATCTCACTTTGTATCCAAATGCTCTAATTTTAATTTCCAAATTATGTTTAAAGAATCATTTTTGGTTGGACTATAAATCTCAATAACTATTAATCACAAATGTAAAAATTTCTATAATATGCGATAGTTGAAAATAAATTTTGTTTTGCTATAATAAATTTTTTTATTTTTTATTTATTTGTGTATCGAATGGGAGATACTCTAGTTTTGATAAAAGATATTTCAATGTAATATGGTTACTTTTGAAACAACTATTCACCGTCGAAATTACCAAGCTATTCGTGCTCTAGAATGTTCTCAAAATTTTCACGAACAATTTTATCCTCGTGTTCATAAACGACATTCTCGTATATTCCAAAAACGAAGGCCGGTAACATTATGTTGGGCTAATTTTGGGGACAGGGTTAAGGGTTGTGTTAGAGATGAATTTTGGTTGATTTATGAGAATTATATGTGCAAAAAGCAACTCAAAAAGTGCCGTAATTTAAAGTTGCATCATCCATTAAGAATAATGCTAGCCAGCCAGATTCTTACTAGCCAGAATCTAATTTTTTGATGATTAATAAAACTGTATTATTAATAAATTAATTATGTTAATTATTAAATGTTATGTTTTTACTATATTATCCTTCTATCATAAAATTAGTGATTTGTAATTAATTATTAAAATCACTCCAGAAGTGGATCGGAAGAAAGAGGCGCAACTTCATCTTCTTTCTTTTCTTCACTTCTTTATTTTTTTTCCATCTTCGATTTCTTTTGAATTGAAATGCATATAGAGTTACCATAATTATTATGTAGGGCATCAATGTAAATTTATTGAATAATTAGTGTTTTATTAATTAAATTAATTAATTATTAAAAATAATGAAATATTCTGGCTAGTCAGAATCTGGCTGAAAATCACTTCTCATCCATTAATTTCAATTCACTTGGAAGAAAATAAAATCCAAAGTTCCTTATATGAAGTGAAATTAAACAATCAATTTTCTTCGTAGCGAATCCAATGTCTTGATCTACATTTCTAAATCTATAAAATATTGGGTAATTATATTTATGATCTTTCCTATTTTATAATTGGGCTATAAATTAATACATATATCAAAAAATTCCTATAAATATCTGCAACAACTACTATTACTATTACAATCGCAAAACAACAATCACTTAAAGAGAGAGAGAGAGAGAGAGAATGGCGGGTGCAGGCGCAGCTATCCCATCAGTGAAATTAAGTGGATGCGAGAAGGCGATGCCGGTGATGGGCATGGGGACGGCGTTGTTCCCGCCGGTGGGTTTGGAGGCGACGAAGGCCGCCGTGTTGGAGGCGATTAAGGCCGGCTACCGCCACTTTGACACGGCATTTGTTTACGGCACCGAGCAGGCCCTCGGGGAAGCCGTCGTTGAAGCCGTGCGGCTCAGCCTCGTTCACTCACGCGACGACCTCTTCATTACGACTAAGCTCTGGATTAGCTTTAGCGAGCCGAGCCAGATTGTCCCGGCTTGTAAAATGAGCCTCCAGTAAGCCAGCCGATCAACTTAAATTGTTTCTTACCCTTTTTCCTCTGTTTTTTTTTTCTATTCTAACTACATAAAGAAAGAGCTCGTGTTTCTAGTGAACGTGTACGTGACTGATTGAATACGGAAATATTGAGATATAATAATATGAAGTATATCTTACTTGAACTAAATTTATTATTTAAGGATCCAAAAATAAGTTTATATATAGCATTTGACAGATGGCACATTAGATCCTCTACTTAACTAAATTTATTATTTAAGGATCCAAAAATAAGTTTATATATAGCATTTGACAGATGGCACATTAGATCCTCTACTTTAAAGTGTCAGTGCCAGTACATCAAACATCAAAATTATTAATTTTTCTTTAATTTTTTTTAAAATTGTATAAAGAAAAAAAAATAATCGATTGTTATATTTAGGGGTTTTATTCCTCAATTTTGAGTTCACCAAAATCTAAACTTCAGGGCTTTTAACATAAAATGTTACAATAAAAAAATTGAATTGATTCCATTTTGAATTATTTTCCTTAATAATATCAATATCTTTTTCACGATTATTTAATTAATGAAAGTATTTTTTTTTACTTACAGAATTCACGAATGAGATTTTGTAAATGTTGATTATACTTTTTCAAGATTTAAGGTGATTGGAATAAAATGAAAAAAACTTTAAGATGCTCGTGAAAAAAAAAAAACTTCAGGGCCCTTTTTTTTTTATATTTCGCTCTGGACCTCCGAATTGTCAGGGCCGGCCTTTAATTTGGACTAGAGGATCTCATTCACACATATGATTGCACATGGGCCTCAACCTTTCCATGTGGATGAGATAGTCTATGAATAATTTTGTTACATTACCTGTTTTATTATCATTTTTTTTTTGTTTCTTTTTATTTCAATTTTATATGCTTTGATTTAATTTTTCATTTGTTAAATGTGGTTTAGTCTACCAAGTTAGGGTTATTATAATGTCTTACTATTTAATATTATATCTTTGTTTATTTGATTATTTGTAAAATTAAATATTAAAAAAACTATAATAAACTCTAACGTGCTAGAATGAACCCTAATTAAAATTTATTAAATTAAAATAAAGCATTGAAAATTGAAATCAATGAAAAATTTTGACAAAAATAAAATGAAATTAATAATGGAACATGAAATGTAACAAGGTTTGTCACATGAATCCCATCGGCTTTCCTTGGAAGTTGGGCATTTTTATCATGTGGGGAGTCGAAAATTTATTGCGTACGTCTAAATTAAAGAATTCCATGCACCTGTTTCTGAAGCGTTTTTTCTCTTTGACTTTTTGTGTGTATACGTTGTAACCGTGCCTTGACATAATTCGAACTGGATCAACGTATATATATTAAGATATATCGAGAGGTTTGTTTTGAAATTTTATTAAAAATGAAAAAAAAGAAACTTGAGAAATAAAATAGAGTTGATGATTGGAATGATTTATTAATGCAGAAATCTGGGATTGGAGTATGTAGATCTGTACCTGATACATTATCCGGTGAGGCTGACAGAAATGATGACGAAAATTCCAGTTCCAGCAGAAATAGTAAAACATTTAGATATGAAGGGTGCGTGGGAAGCCATGGAAGAGTGCAAGAATTTGGGGCTAACCAAAGCCATCGGTGTTAGTAACTTCTCTTGCAAAATGATACAACAACTCCTCTCCACTGCAAAAATTCTTCCTGCACTCAATCAAGTCTCTCTCTCTCTCTCTCTCTCTCTCTCTCTCTCTCTCTCAATTGTTTCTTATGAATGCATGGATTATATTAATTTGACGTGATGAATAATTTGTTAGGTGGAGATGAATCCACTTTGGCAACAGAAGAAATTGAGGGATTTCTGCATGGAAAAAGGTATTCACGTTACGGCCTACTCTCCCTTGGGGGCAAACAACACTATGTGGGGAGACAACAGAATTGTGGAAAATCATGTTATTGCAGACATTGCCAAAGCTAGGGGCAAAACCATTGCACAGGTTTTTATTTTATTTCTATTTTATTCTTTTTATATTTATATTAATCTTATTCGATTATCGTAAATTCGCAATTTCTATGCTTTTCTAGCACAAAGACTGTCACATGCAATATTATCTCATTGGAATGGAATATACAATAAATTAAACGAGTATTATATTTAATTGGAGTATATATATCGACAGTGGGAAAATGAAAATTAAAAGAATATTAATTGGGCATGCAGGTGGCATTGAGGTGGGCATACGAGCAAGGAGTGAGCCTTGCATGTAAAAGCTTCAACAAAGAGAGGATGAGAGAGAATCTCCAAATATTTGATTGGACTCTAAGCGATCAAGACTTGGAAAAAATCAGTCAACTTCCACAGGCCAAAGGGATGACTTTGGCATCTATTTTGGGACCCCACGATATTGTTTTGGAGATAGATGCTGAGGTTTAATGCTATTCAATTTGTCCACCTAGCTACTATATATTACTCCACCATTTTCATATTATTTGATGTTTTACTATTTTTTCATACACTTTTTCTCAATTATACCCTTATCAAAACATTATAAATTAGATATCGCGTTAGCAGATGATTATTCAGTTGGAAGTGATGATGTTCAATTCAATCTGTGCATGTATATGTGTGTAAAACAAATAAATTGAAGTAGAAACAATAAATAGAAAGCAATAAATTAAATGACGCAAAAATTGGTAACCCAGTTCGGTGACAAAAAGCACCTACATCTAGGGGTTTCTCTCGCCCAAAACTACTCAAATGTGAAGTCTAGTTGGGTTTCTTTATAAATCGGAACTTATCAAAACATCCAAAATCATGCTCAACACCCTCGAAAAGATCATCAACTCCATTTTCTTGTTGATGCCACTCAAAACTATTCCCGGTGGTGGTCGAAATCTGAGTATCGTTGTCTGAAGATGAAGAACAAAATTGCTAATCAGCCGACCACGACCAAGAACAAAACTGAAGAGATTCATCACCATTAGTTGTACAATCACCGCAAGATTTCTGTCTCTCGCAACGAAATTTTTCTCTATGTAATTCTTGAGCAGGGCTCTTGTTTGTTGACTCTCCACTGTTAAATTCGCACATGAAGGCATGCAAGTGCTCCAGCATCAGCTGTTATTATTCTTGATCATGCATGCATGCGTAAGGACCTGCCACGTCAACAAGCTGAGGACCACAATCAACTATCTACAACCGTTGATAGAGATAGGCGTGGATCAACATTATAACCGTAGATTTGTTTCTTTCCCGCTTATATTGTAATATAAATAAGTAGAAACACACTTTCTGTAATTGATTTGAACGAGATATTTTCAATACATTTAGATCTATTCTCTCTACTCAAAATGATATTTTCACAGTTTTATCATGGTATCTAGAGCAGGAATCCTAGATTTCTGATTTCTCTTTATTCGATTGTTCATCTTTGGTGATTGAATCCTTGAAATTTGATCGATCATGATGAAGAAAAATACACAATTCTCAAGCTGCCAAGCACGCAATGAAGAGCTTGGTGGTGATGAGAACATTTCTCTCGAACGAGGGGATCATAGTGGAATTCACAATGTTCGACGAAATCCGGCTACTTCCGAGGTCAATTCAACACCGCAGATCAACACCACCAGTCCCAATGTTGCTCGAGCTGAAGGATTGCAACTTGGTTAGACGAATGTGGAATGTCCAAATCATCGCTCATTAGCTAATGATGAGCTTTATCTTGCTCCTAGCGAGCACCCATGTATGAACTTGACTTCGGATCTATTTGATGGTAATAACTTTCATGGCTGGTGTCGTTCAATCAAAAGAGGTTTAATGTCTCGCAATAAGCTGCGAATTATTGATGGTTCTATGCCTAAGCCACAAAGAGATTCAATGGACTATATGCAATGGTTACGTGTGGATTATATTGTATTCAATTGGATTTGTAATTCCATGATCAAGGAAATCGCTCGTGGTTTTCAAAATCTAGAGACATCATGTCAGCTGTGGGATGAGTTGCAACGCTGTTTTGGGAAAAGGAATGGGCCTTGCATCTATAAATTGTGACGTGAAATAGCTACTTATAGCCAACACTCTCAAAGTGTTATGATATACTTTAATAACCTAACTGCCTTATGGGATGATTTAGCCCTATTGAAGAATTCTCGAGCTTGCAATTGTGAAGCACAAGAGGATATTAAAGCAGATTTGGAAGATGAACATCTCATGCAGTTCCTAATGGGGTTGGATGATTGCTACGAAACCATAAGGCATCAGATATTGATCATGAACCCTTTACCTAGCCTTAGTCATGCATATTCTATGATTCTTTAGGTAGAGGAACAAATTAAGGTCAGTAATTAGTTGACAGATGGAATGGAACACAGTGCACTATATAGTTCACAAAAGGGGCCATACAAAGGAGATGCTTTCAAAAAACGACTGACTAAGGAGGAGAAAAGCAAATCGAGATGTGATCATTGCGGGGGGTATGGGCCATATTAAAACAGATTGTTTTAATCTAGTGGGTGTTCGAGATTGGTATAGAAAATATAAGGCTGACAGAGGTAAGGGAAATTCTCATTGTGCCTTACAACAAGAAGAGGATACTTACAGCATTGATTCAGAAATTCCTAATGCAGGAAAGATGGGAGATCCTGATAAAGATCCATTGAGTAGAATGAGTCAACTTATACAGACTCAAAAGGAATTAACCAAGCATCTGTCACAGCTATTTTTGAAAGGAAGCAAAGGAGATATCACTTCAGAAGGGACAGTGAATCTAGCAAATATGGGAGAAGTGGATCTAGGATCTACACATATAGCTTTTAAGGGGCATTATGCCTTTGGAGCCTCTACAGAGGTAGCACAAACTGACTGGATTATTGATTCTGGTGCCAGTCATCACATGTGCCATAATCTTGCATTACTTACTGATATGAAGAAGTTAAGACACCCTCTGCAGATATTCATTCCAGATGGGAATAGTATTTAGGTGTTTCTTGCAGGGAATGCTAGGATTAATAAGCACTTCATGCTCACAAATGTGCTTTATGCACCACAGTTTACACATAATTTGTTATCTGTTGGATAGCTCACAAAGGATTTAGATGGGAGAGTGCAGTTTTTGGGCACTAATTGTATTGTGCAGAAAAGAGCAAATTATCATGTCTTGGGTATTTGTAAGATGAAGCGATTCTTATATGTTTTTCCCTAAGAACAATACTCTGCAAAAACATACTCAGCCTCTGCAGGGCTAAATGTGATTCACCTACATGAAGTTCTTGGGCATCCATCAATTACTACTATGGAACATTTACCACAATGCAAGAAACGACTCAGAGATGAAGATTTGGGAGTTCTCAAGGCCTGTGAAGTTTGCTACCAAGCAAGACAGCAGATGAATCTTTTTCCTCCACTGCACAAAAGAAGTGAGTCCTTATTTGACATAGTTCACATGGATGTTTGGGGTCCATGTAGTACAGAAAACATTACAGGAACTTCTTTTTTCTTAACTGTTGTTGAGGATCACAGTCGAGCTACTTGGACTTTTCTGTTCAAATCCAAACTACAAGTGTATCATCTTATCAAGAGTTTTATTCACATGGTCAAAACTCAGTTTGACAAGAGAATTAAGGTTCCAAGAACTGACAATGGAGGAGAGTTCATTAGTCATGCTGTGAAACTGATCTTGCAAGAACATGGTATACATCATCAAAGGACTTGTGCTTACTCCCCTCAACAGAATGGAGTAGTTGAGAGAAAGCACAGACATCTTTTGTAGGTGGCAAGAGCTTTAATGTTTCACAGCAAACTGTCTACACATTTCTAGCCTTACTCTATTCTTCATGCCACATGGCTTATCAATAGACTACCTACTATAGTATTAAAGTGGATTACACCCTATGAAGTGCTGTTTGGGAGGTCTCCACAATTGGATCAATTGCAGCCTTTTGGTTGCTTGGCTTTTATGGGAAATACATTCCCATCTAAAGGGAAATTTGATCCCAGAAGCAAGAAATGCATTTTCTTGGGATATTCATCCCATAACAAAGGTTTTGTTCTTTATGATTTGGTAAGTTCTAAAGTTCGCATAAGCAGGGACACTGTTTTTGTTCCAACAATCTTTCATCTGAAAGAACATATTCATATCTTGCCATTTCAAAGTTTTGATTCTTCTACTATATTTCCATCTGAGAGAGATTCTTCCTGTCAAGAACTCTATATTCCTCACACTCATATAGACCCTGTGGTTGAAGAGTCAACTCAGCCTTTTGAAGCTGAATTTCCAGTTCAATCTCCTCAATCTGGTTCTACACCAGTTGAGAGTGATAGAGATCATTCACTTCCTAATGTTCCAGTACTTAGAAGAAGTACTCGACCTTGTCAACCTCCTTCTTACTTGAAGGATTATATTTGTAATTCAGCTACTGTTATTGAGAACTCAGATCCAAGCCTAAGCTATACTCCTAAAACCTTTCCACATTATATTTCTCCTGTTTTTAGTCCTAAGTATACTGCTTTTCTCATGAATGTTCAGATAACCAAAGAGCCTACAACTTACTCAGAAGCTTGTAAATCACCTGAGTGGATTGCAGCTATGGAGAAGGAATTGGTTGCCCTTGAGGATCATTGCCGTTATTTCAAGGGTTCAGGGTCCTCTTTTCTTGGTTTTTTTGTGTATGTGGATGACATCTTAATTCTAGGACCCTCCCTAGATTTGATAGCTTCTGTAAAAGAATCATTGTATGTTGATTTCACTATAAAAGACTTAGGAGAAGCCAAGTTTTTCCCAGAAATGGAAATTGCACGTTCTTTTTCAAGTACATTCCTATGTCAGCGCAAGTATATATATTTTAGATATCCTAGAATCAGTTAGATTAAGTGGGAGCAGACTAGCTAGCACGCCCTTTCCTTCAGGTCTTACTCTTCAAAGCACATATGATCTTCTTGCCAATTCAGATTCATATAGATGATTAATAGGCAAGCTTTTGTATCTCAATCTCACTCGGCCGGACCTTTCTTATTCCGTGCAACAATTGAGCCAATATGTGAATTCACCTACTGTTGATCATTGGAACGCTGCAACACATGTCTTGTGCTACTTAAAAGGGACGCCTTCTCTTGGTCTTCTTTACACCCCTTCTTCTCAATTTGAACTGCATACTCACTGTGATGCCGATTGGGGCTCGTGCTTTGATACTCGGCGATCCCTAACAGGCTATTGCATCACATTGGGTTCGTGTCTGGTCTCATAGAAGTGTAAAAAGCAAGAGACCATCTCCTTATCGACCACGGAGGCTGAGTATCAAAGTCTCAGCTACACCACTCGAGAGTTGCTCTGGTTATCCTTTATACTGCGGGATTTCTCTATTTCTCTATCTTTACCTATTCCCGTACACTGCGATAATCAAGCCGTCATTCACATCTCTCAAAACCAAGTTTACCACGAGCGCACCAAGCATCTTGACATTGACTGTCACTTTGCTCAAACACATTTTCAATGTGGTTTTATTTTGCTCTCTTATGTTCCTTCTCATGCGCAGCTTGTGGATTTATTTACCAAATCTTTACCGAGGCCACGTTTCAGGACTTTGCTCTCCAGTCTCCATCTTGGTGATCTCCACCGCGTCGGGCCTGCGGGGGGGGGGGGGGGTGTTAAATTCGCACATGAAGGCATGCAAGTGCTCTAGCATCAGCTGCTATTATTCTTGATCAGCATGCATGCATGCATGAGGACCTGCCACATCAACAAGCCGAGGACCACAATCAACTATCTACAACCATTGATAAAGATAGACGTGGATCAACATTATAGCCGTAGATTTGTTTCTTTCCCGCTTATATTGTAATATAAATAAGTAGAAACACACTTTCTGCAATTGATTCGAACGAGATATTTTCAATACATTCAGATCTATTCTCTCTACTCAAAATGATATTTTCACAGTTTTATCATCCACTAATATTGCCCGTATCTGTCGGAATCCTAAATCACAATCGTCGAGCACTGAAAAAGAAATTTCTTCCCTCAAGCGCTGAATACGGAGGCGATCAGAATTGTCATATTGATGCACTTAGTGATCTTACACAAGACAAGATCGTTGCTTCTTTGCCCAATTTCCATCAATGAACTATTGCCTAGAAAATATTCGTGCATGATCCAATGCCCCAAATACATTTCGCGGGATTATGGAATTCAATGCCTTCATTGGAGAGATGGAAGTCATGAAAGTGCCTTGTTCTGGTTTAGACTACTTCTGGTCTAGCTATAGTTTTTCCCGTATCATATTGAGAGCAAAATTTGTCATGCTTTAATTTCGCAGTGTTTTCTGGATGTCTGGTCTATGGTTTCGGCTACACTTGTTCTACGAATTTGCTCAGATCACTCCGCTCTAGTGGTTTGTTGTAAGCCGATTAACACATCTAGGCCTCGCCCGACCCTTTTCATTTTTGGAACATGTGGACTTCACATGATTCTTTCATGTAGCAGATATCTTTTTCTTGGTTTAATGATGTACATTCCAAGAGCAATATTCGAAGGGTACATTTATGTTGAAACTTAAGCATCTGAAAAGAGTGCTTAAGGATTGGAATATCAGAGTGTTTGGTAATTTTAATATTAATATTTCAATATTGGGGAAGAAGCTTGCTGTTGTTCAAGAAGATATTGTTACACATCAGCTCTGCAACAATCTTATTTATTTTATATTTATAATTATCTTTATTTTCTTAGTTTAATCAAGTTATTTATATTAAGTTAATTAGGTTAGAATTGAGTAATGGACCGGATTTTTGTTTATGGAGCCCTAGTCTTTTATTATTCAAGTATTATGATAGGAGTCATTTAGGGTATCAAAAAAATCATTAGGAATTGAGTCGCTTGGGTAGGAATTTATTCCTGATCGACCGTTTGGCTTGGAACAGTCTTCGCTTGTAGGTTTCTTATTTTCTACTTTGTTTCAGACTTACAATTAAATATATCGTTGGTTCTGTGTTAATATATACAATTAAACCCTTAACTCTATCAAATTGGTTCGACTAGCCAGATTAACTTGATGGAGACACGATTGGATAAGATAGAGAAGGATATGGAGTCACTTCTAGCAGAGTTTGTTGACAATCAACGATAATCAACGGCATTGACAGCTGTGTATTTTGCACAAATTTTGGATATGAATTGATGATGTTTATCATATGAAGTTGTGTATTTTATATAGTGTTTGTGCTTATATTGTTATCATTTGGAGTTTTTGATGTGTTTGCTAGTTTTGCAGTAATAGTTGTGATTTCGTTGCATATTTGAAGCAAAACAGTTAAATACGAACAAGAGGAGTTGAAGGGGAATTTAATTAGGCTCTTAGGCTTAATTAAATGCTCAATTAAAGCCTAATGGACTGGATTAAATGATCAAAACCAGAAGAAATACGAGGCCCAGTGCGAAATACACTTGGGTCGACCCGGAAAGCGTGGGTCGACCCAATTAAGCCAGTGCAAATTACAAAGGACTGGGTCGACCCAATCCAAATCACCTGGGTCGACCCTGTACAAAATCAGACCTCTGGATCGACCTAGCTCTCTTTGTCGACCCATGTGTGCGGATCCGCGGAGATGTGATTTTTATCTCCAATTCAGAGTTTTAAATCTGGATATAAAAGCTCCCATTTTGATACATGCCTCATATGTGATGTTGGACGCCTAATACCATATCATATACTTAGAATACACCAAGAGAGAGAAGAAGAAGACAGAGGTTTTCTGTCTACTCGAGGGGAGTTGACAAGGTTGCTAGAGACGTAGTGCTACTGCAGAAAAGACAAGACAACTGGATTTTCCCGTGTTATTCGGTTCTATTATTTATTTTGTCATAAACACTCATACTCTAGTTTTTAATGTTTATTTAATTATGTCTAGCTAATTTCATAGCTAGGTTTTAAGGATTGGATGTTATGGATATTATAATATGATTTAATTACTTTCTTCATGTTATCTCGCGGGGCTTGATTTCTATAAGTTTATTTATATCTTGTGCAGATTCTTGATCACCATTTATGCATGCTAGTCATTAGTTTGAAGTACTGACCAGAGAAGAATTAGTGATAAAAAGATAGAAATCAGGTTATGTGTGCTTGGAATGACCGATCAAGTGAACAAGTATCACATAGGGTTGAATAAAGCTTTGTGTGCTAGATTAGGAGTAATGACATGCAGTGGCGGAACCAGAAATAAATATTTGGGGGGCTGTACTATTTTTATAGTGCAGAGTAATTTTTTTTTCACCCAATCATACATTTATATATAATAACAACATAAAATGACATCAAAAATCAAAATCATAATAGAGATAAAAAAATATATATAAAATCCATACATTTAAAATTGGTCTAATACATTTGAAATAGATAAAAAATTCTAAAAATTCACTTTGATGACTCGTAGTTAGTGCCTAATGAGGAAGTGGTGACAACTGATATTTGTGAGTATTAATTCCAACTCTAATTAAATATGATGACTATTTTTCATTGATTCAGTAACAATAGTAGGTTCGTTCGAAGAAGAAGGCCGGTGAAGAGACACCATTACAAAGTTTTTTATAGTATCACTTCATAATCTACACAATACAAAATTCAGTATAAATTAATATGCAAAATTATAGCAACTAATCAAAACTTTTAATTTTTAAATTATTATTATATTCTATAAAATCCCAATTTAAAATATGAACTTACACCCAAATTTAAGCACATATTTAAAGAATATAAATTAAACTCAAACAAACAAAATAGATTTAATAATATAATACATCTAACAAATTTTATACAATAACACAATAAGCTGGCCTAATCGCCTGAAATAAGTTGAATGGAATGATGAGCTGTATGAGCACCACACCACAATCCAAAAATATTAAACCTTTAAAATTTTAACATCTAAGGAAAAAGTTGTAAAAAATTAATAAAAATATTATTATTATAGACATAAAAAAAATATTATTGAAGAAAATACAATTTACATTTGAGAAATTTGGAATTTGGAAGAGTAGCTCCACCGGCGACAGAACACAGACAAAAAAAATGAAACTTCAAAAGTTTGGAAAAATAATTTTTTATTGTAGATGGGACTTCAATCTTTTTTTAGTTATGTTTTTGGAAAAGGAAGGTTGCTTCCTCTTTAAAAAAACGTGTTTTAAAATAACACTTTCTTACTTTTAACTTTAATGCCTTATATATATGATATATTATTATATTTGTTGTATCTATATCTATCTTCTTCTTCCTTTTTTTTTCTATTCATCTGGCAGCCGACTGAAGAGGAGCCCCTCCCAACCCATCCCTATTAACTTCTTCTTCCTTCTTCTTTCTATTCTCCGGCCATCCGACACTGTTAGGAACCCCCCTAGATCCATCTCTGATGACATGTGTGAAGAACCGACCGCAGTGAAAGTGTATGTTCATTATATCTATGTCCACATATACTCAAATCTATCAATTGCAACTGATGAGTACCTAATCGGCACGTTTCACTTTGTTCGGAAAATAATGAAAGAAAGTTTGGTTTTTAAAACAAATAAAATAAATATTCAATTGCAACTGAGTACTAGGGTTGTTATCATTCGATGAACTTCATGTAAACAATTCATCATTAAATCAATTTTAAGTTTAATATATATTGGAGTAATCACAAAATTAATTAATAAACCTGTCTCGTGGGTAAGTAGTAAAACTTGATTAGTTCTTAATTACCATCTATTGATCTGAAATTAATCAAGAACTCCGAAAGACACATAAGATTGATTCTCTCCTCATGAATTCTATAGATATTTTGATCGGGTTCGAATCCTCTCCTACCAAACTCTTCTATATTTTCTCCACCACCGTCCGATTTTCGACACGTTTACTACTTTGGATGACAGGGTTTATGATTTATTATGGGAACTAGGAAATGGATTTTGTGTATAAGGAATTACTACAACAAAATTGGCTTTCAATAGTCCCACGTTCAGTTCATGTGGCAGTGAGAGAGAACATGATCCCTGGAAAATATGAATATATTTGACTCATTCAAAATCAAATAAGTCCCACGATTTAAAAACCCCCTTATCCACTAAATTATACCTAGTTACGTGAATATAATAAAGTGATAAATATTAATTAAATAAACTAGTTATTTCATTGGGTTTAATAGGGTCACCACTAAACTTCAATAGCTTCACATCAAAAAATGGTGAAAACGAATATTTGTCTCTCATGACATATAATCAATTAACCTATAATTTTTTATCAAATAAAATTGAATATTCTACCAACTGAATTACTGAAATATCAAAAGGTGCAATTAAATTCAGCACGAAAAAAAAGAAATGGAACCCTGGATTCAGCTTCCGCGGCATGGGGCGGCGCTGCCTCTGAGTCGCTTCTATGGCTTCGTGCTGGCGAAGGGTTTCCTGCTTGACCTTCCTCTCTCTCTCTCTCTCTCTGCAATTTGAGTTCGCTCTTTCTTTCCTCTCCCTCTGCTCCTTCTCTAGCTTCTCTCTTGCCCTCCTCAATTCGAAATCCATCAGCTGGAGTGGAATTCTAATTCGAGAAGGATCTGGGCTTTTCGAGGAAGATCAAAGTCAATTTGGTCCGGCTGAGCAAACTTACATTTCCCTCTGCTCTCCAAAATCTCTTCCACCTACGCAAACTCATACGCCTCCCCCTCCCATCCGTGGCGTTGTCCCGGTGGTTGACGTCGGCCCCCTGCCTCCGCCAGCAGCTGGACGCACTGCTCGTCTTTCCACTCTATCAAGTACTCCATTGCATGGCCTCTTTCGACCGCTCTGCTGCCGATGATGCGATTGACTTCGCCGTAGGGAAAATTAGGATGGAACGATTTGGGTATTCTCTGTGCTTTTTCTAAATTAGAAATTTTTGTTCTTAATCAGGAACTTTCGATTATATTGGGGCTAAAATGAAGTACGCGGGTGGCGGTGAGCTTTTCTTCATCAATTCCTAAAATAGTCATTAAAATTACGGGAGCAGAACTGAAACTGTCGATCCATTTGAGATACTTTTTTGAAAAATAACAAAAAATGACAGTATTATGACCAAAATCGGATTCATGCATGTCCGGTGGGACAAAAAAAGGCGAAATTTTCTCAAAATATAAATGATATGCAGTCTGTGCCGGTAGGCAACAAGATTTAAAATGTTCTTCCACAAACTCTTTATTTCCAGTTACAGAATTGAGGCCACAGAGAATGAAGTGTAAATTTTTTGGGTTTCATTCACACAACTAAGCTGACTCAAATACAGTATTCCAGAAACGAATTATATCAAACATTTACATAATAACCTCCTTGATCACCACAAACATAGAAAAGGAGGTATGAAGGTTACCTTCCTTCAAGTACAGAAATAGTGACATCGTTAGAGGAACATTTACTTGAACTCTTGGCAGAAGACTTTGTGCCATGAGACATTTGCATCCCAACAAATGCAGGTTGCTTAGGGCGAGAGAGTCCGACGATCTCACAGCTAAGCATCGACAAGACTGTAGAAATGTTAGGCCTATCTGCTGCTGTTTCTTGCACACACAACAGACCTACATTTACATATCTCACTATATCACCTTCCATTCCAGCTATATACATCCCTGGATCCATCAAACTTATAATCCTTCCTTCATTCCACAATTTCCAGGCCTGTTGATATTTAAAAAATGTTAAATGTACTATGGACACAAAATGAAAATATGAATTGCTGTTTCAAAACACAATAACTTACATATGCTATTAGGAAGAGGTGTTGATCTGCATCATAAAAACTAGAATTCTTCTTTCCACTCATAATCTCTAGTAATAGAACTCCAAAGCTATACACATCTGATTTCTCAGAGAAAATCCCATGTAGAACATATTCAGGGGACATATAGCCACTGCAACCATGAATTCATGATCAGCAAGTGAGAAATTTATGTTAATAATAATCCAATTAGGCAATATATGTATGGTGCTCACTATGTCCCAACAACCCTTGTTGTATTGGCTTGATGGTCCTTGCCACAAAAAATCCTTGCCATACCAAAGTCGGAAATTTTAGGGTTCAACTCCTCATCCAGCAAGATATTACTAGCCTTGAGATCTCTGTGAATTATCTTCAACCTTGAATCTCTGTGAAGGTAAAGCAGGCCTCGACATATCCCCTCAATGATGAATTTGCAAGTTTTCCAGTCAACAAACTCTCGTTTATGTGTATCTGTGAAGGGTTATCCAAATTATTATAAAATTTCAATCACCTCTAGAGCAAAACAAATATCTAAATCAACACCAATATGCTTTGTAAAAATGAGTTTCCATACAGGCCTTTTCGACTTACTAAAAAGATAGGCATCCAAGCTTCCATTGGGCATATATTCATAAACTAGCAATTTTTCTACAGGCTCCACGCAGCAACCAAGAAGTCTAACAAGATTGCGGTGCTGAAGCCCGGAAATCACCGCCACCTCATTCATGAACTCCTCTACTCCTTGGGTGGAGGATCTTGCTAGCCTTTTTACTGCAATTTCTTGTCCATTTTGCAATTTCCCCTTAAAAAACGGATATCAAATCACATTTCTCACTAGAAAATACAAAAACTTAAGAAAAAAGAAAAAAAAAACAAGCAAAGAAAACTTGAAATTAGATGGCATACTTTGTAGACTACACCAAAACCACCCTGTCCAAGCTTATTCAATGGATCAAATTTGTTTGTGGCATTTGAGAGCATCTGAAATTTAAATACAGGTAATTCCTCAAGTTTAACTCCCTGCTTATAATGTTTAAGCATGCTTTCTTCAGAATACGCTCTATCAGTTCCCTTCTTTTTGGAGAATATCATTCCCTTTTTATGCTTCCTGGCTGCTTAAAATTAAAATCATACCAAAAAATAGAGGACGACATTAAAGAGCTAGAATGGATAATATAGCATCTGCTATAACTTGGATAAAAAAGCAATTACCTCTGCAATTCAGCAACAGTTTGGTTAAAAAGTATGATGATATAGCGATAGTTATAAAGCCTAGAACCACGGTTATCACAATAATTGTTCTTGGGCCATGCCTGTTTTCTCTTGGCAAAACTGTATTACCTAGTTCTGAATAAGCCAATCGAATGTACAAGTCATCACCGCCTCCGGAAGTAAACTTCTGCACATCGGTTAAGTTTCGTGTCCAGTGCAGACATCCAAATTGAGAAGAATCTGCATAACCTATACAGGAACAATTTCTCAAGCAAGCACCCCTGCAGTCTCCTGAAAATGAGGGTTCCCATTTGAAGTGATCGGGCAACTTTACGCTCCCCAGATTCAGAAACTCATCCGTGGAGTTGTTCTGTTCACATTGGAGGCTAGTTTTTCTCGTGCATCCACTAGTCCAGTTTCCTGCTTCCCACTCATCTTTGTTTTTCGGCATAAAGCCATGAAAACAGCTGCAAATAGGCTTTTCCTGATCATTACAGCTTCCAAAAGGTCCGCACGTACCATACATATCACACTTGCTACGTATTTTTGACTCTATTATCTCCCACCCTTTCTTCTCATCAGACCACTTCTTGACTTCGAAATTCCCTGAAGAGTTCAAAACAAAATATTCCAAAGTAGACGCATTTGGAAGTGTAAAGGTTATATAAGCAGTTCGTGGAGAATCTCCGCCAACAATAGTTCCCAGACCATGGTCAGATTTCAGGATAGGACCACTGCGCGCATAAGGATAACCATCCTTCCACATAAACACCTGCGGGATGTCTAACGACGGTTCAATAGTGAATGTGAAACTTCCAAGTGCCGGATCATTATAACTTCTCCATGATGTCAATATATTCCTTTCATTCCTGCTCAAATCAGTAGAAATTCTCATCTTCTCTAAAAAAGAATCGGAAGCATGTTCGAAGCTCTCCCAATAAGTATTATTGGACATATCTTGGAGAACCAGATTCCCTGTATCCAAGAGCACAGCACTAGCATTCGCTACAGAAGTTGAAAGATTAGTCGACCACACCATTTCTTTTCGACCATTCAAGATCACCAGATCGCCGTCTGATGATATCTCAAACGTTGCCGTGGAATCGTTCAGAGGCTTGTTTCTATTAGCTACCCAAACAACAGTCATCACCGGGAGATTGAACATGATTCCGACAAAACGATGAGTGCTATTTGGAGGGCTGAAAAAACTCAATTTGAATCTCTTTCCCTTGGAAAACAAAGATTCCGAGTCGCTAAGAGATTCATTAGAACTTATGGTGTCAATGGATGCAGCAAATATAAAGAAATAAGAGAATATGAGGAGCAGAAAGAGCTGAAAGACAAACTGGCAGAACCCCATGAATCAGTTTTCTTATTCTTTGCTAGGACTAGGATGAAACTATTCTAATTTTTGGATGTGATTCAGAAATTAATTGGCGAAGGGAATTGCCATTTTCGTTTCCATTATCATCAGACTTTCTCCTATGTGTCTATTTGTCTAATCCAAAATATTCAAGGAAGGTGTTGATACTTCTAAGTGTCAATGTCTCAAGCATTTGTCCGGTACTTTGTAGTCTTCGTTGCTAGTTGTATAACGTATAAGGACTGAAATTTTGATTAAGATATATGTTATTCCAATTTCATGAACAAAAGTCATTGTCATTTATTTTGGTGTATTATCGGATTTTAGCCCGATTTTTCAAGTAATTCACAAAAATGTTCTGATCTTTTATAAATAACAATTTAATACCTGACCTTTTGAATATACAACAAATCTAGCCTGGAATTAATTTTTGGGCTTTTAATCCCCAACATATATCCTCTTACATACGGTCTGGAGTGAAATATAATTTTATTTAAATTTTATTTGATCAATTGACGTGGCACAAGTATTTTCTATGTTATTAAAAAATTCGGAAAAAAGATATATGATGGCAACTAAAAGTCAAAAAATTGATTCCATGCTAGATTTGTTGTATATTCAAAAGGTTAGGTATTAAATTGTTATTTATGAAAGATCGGACCATTTTTGTGAATTACTTGAAAAATCGGGCTAAAATCTGATAATACTCTTTTATTTTGACAAATTATATGATGGCAACTCGGCCCAACTACTGTAATCGTTTTCAACCTTAACCCTAATCCAGCGCCGACCTATTTAAGACTCTGTCGTGGAACTGTTTCTCATACTTCTCATTCTACTGCGTGTTTTACTCCAGAGAGTTCTAGAGAGAGAGAGATCAAAGGCTCGTGAGGTAAACTGAGTGTTTTCCTTCTTGTTCGCCTTCTCCGTGAGATCTTCTTCTTCTTGTCCTTCTTCTGATTTTAGAGCTTATTCCACTCTCTGTGTGGAATACGCTGTCTTTCTTATCTAACGTGTTTTCTTATCTTGTTTGGATAATATATAATTTGAGTCATGGATAATTATATTTTTAAATGAGATTAAAAGTTCAATATTTGGGCCTTAATTTAACAATAAACTTAATTGGGCTCTCAAAATACATTAGACCTCCATAATTGATTTTGGCGTGTTACAAATTATTCTAAAAATATAAAAATGAATTATAACATACTTAATTATAATCAACATTTATTAAAAAAATAAAATAAATTAAAAGTATATTCTTGTTGTGAAATAATCAATAATAATAATAAATTATTAATTAAAAAATTAAAAATTAAATACTTAAAATAATTATATATCCAAATTGAGTATATTAAAACAAAATTATCAATAGTAAAACTAAAGTAAAAAAAAAGCATGATAGGAAATTTCTTGTGTTGGGCTACAAACTCTAAATGTCTTGCGCCGACTCCGTCAACAAAAATTCGCCCTAATCTCAACTCTATCACATTTATCTCCTTCTTCATCTCTCTTCCTCTCTCACAATAACTCAATGGCAGCTCTTCTCCGCAGACTTATGCGCCCACTTATTACATTCACAAAGAGGTCTCTCACCACCGCGCCGTCTCTCATCGGACCACCAGAAATCTACGGCCCAGCGATCCACAACCTACCCCCAACCGCCCCACCCGCCCCCACGACTGACCCCTTCGTCGACCTTATGGTCGCAAATTATAATACCTCAGCGGCAACCATGAAGTCGTACACCGAGAACGGTTCTCCGACCTTTCTGTCGTCGGGTAATCCCTGCTTAGATTTCTTCTTCCACGTCGTTCCCGACACTCCTCCGGAAACATTGATCAGCCGCCTGCAACTCGCGTGGGATCACGACCCTTTGAAGGCCCTTAAGCTTATATGCAATCTCCGAGGAGTCCGAGGCACCGGAAAAATGGATAAAGAAGGGTTCTACAACGCCGCCCTGTGGCTGCACGATCATCATCCTCAAACACTCGCCGGCAATGTGGAGTCTGTTGCTGATTTCGGCTACTATAAGGACTTGCTCGAGATTCTTTTCCTGGTTTTGGACGGGGCCGATGCGCGGAGGTTAGTGAGAGAGGATTGGTGGCGGAGGAAAGGCGTGAAAACCGGTCCTCGTCCAATTCAAGAACCGACCCGTCGAGGGAAGAGGATTGAAAGGGCTAAAAAAGTTGTGGATAGGTTTAATAACGACCCTACTTTTCAGTTTCTTCACGAGCGCGTGTCTGATCTTTTCGCTCAGCGGTTGAGATCGGATATGGAGATGTTGAAATCTGGGAATCTCAACAAAATAAGTCTTGCTTCGAAATGGTGCCCCTCTCTTGATTCATCGTTTGATGGAATAACGCTGTTGTGTGAAACAATAGCAAAGAAGGTTTTTCCGAGAGAGGAATATGCAGAAGAGTATGAGGGTATGGAGGAGGCGCATTACGCGTATCGCGTGAGGGATCGTTTGAGGAAGGAGGTGCTCGTGCCGCTGCGTAAGGCTCTGCAGTTGCCGGAGGTTTACATCGGAGCAAATGATTGGGGGTCTCTGCCTTACGAGAGAGTAGCGTCTGTTGCTATGAAGATGTACAAGGAACTGTTTTTGAAGCACGACCAGGAAAGATTTGAGGAATATCTTTATAGAGTGAAGTCCGGCGAAGCAAAGATTGCTGCGGGTGCATTGCTTCCTCATCAGATAATCGCGGCTTTAGATGACGTAGACGGCGGCCAAGTGGCGGAGCTTCAGTGGAAGAGAATGGTAGACGACATGGCCAAGATTGGGAAGTTGAATAATTGCCTCGCGATTTGTGATGTTTCTGGGAGTATGTATGGGATTCCGATGGAGGTGTCGGTGGCGCTTGGAATGTTGGTGTCGGAGTTGAGCGAAGAGCCATGGAAGGGGAAGCTCATAACTTTCAGCCAAAACCCAAAACTCCAGATAGTTGAAGGGGAAAGCTTGAAAGCAAAAAAGCTATTTGTTAGTGAAATGGATTGGGGGATGAACACTGATTTCCAGAAGGTGTTTGATGTGTTACTAGAAGTGGCGGTGAAAGGAAAGTTGAAGGGGGAGGAGATGATAAAGAGGCTGTTCGTGTTCAGCGATATGGAATTCGATGAAGCATCTCTGAATCCATGGGAGACTGATTATGAGGCGATCGTGAGGAAGTATACAGAGAAGGGTTATGGAGAATGTGTGCCGGAGATTGTGTTTTGGAATTTGAGGGATTCGAGGGCGACGCCGGTGCCGGCAAACCAGCCAGGAGTGGCGCTGGTGAGCGGCTTCTCCAAGAATTTGATCACATTGTTTCTTGAAAATGGTGGAATTGTGGATCCGGAGGCTGTGATGGAAGCTGCCATTTCTGGTAAAATTTACGAGAAGCTCACTGTGCTAGATTGATTCACTTGATCAATGCAAGTGCATTGCAAATGTGAATACCTTTTCAAGTTCAAGTCTTCCACTTGTATTCTAGGCACTAATTTTTTTTAGAGTTTGAGGATTATTATTTCTTTGGCGACATATGTAGGCACCCAATAAAATCCTCTCCAATAATATAATTATGTTACATCTTCTGGAACATTATCAAATTTATTAGTTATATTGTGTTAATTTTTTCTTTCTGATTTTATAAATTATTTTCGAAGATTAAAAACCTCTGATTAAGAGTATAGTTTGATCATTATTATTTTTAGAGTGAGGATTATTTCTAGATAGAAATAATTATTTCTTGAGGTAAATATACAAATATTCTTTTGATCAAAATCTGGTAGAGTCGGCAAATTCTACTCATTTCGCAGTTAATTTACACTTTGATACTTATATTTTGGGCATTTTTTAAAAAATATCCCTCTTTTTCAAAATTAACGAAACAGTACCTAGTTTTTTCATTTTTTTTTTCAAATCTAACATTTATTCAATTTTACGGGCCAAAAATCATATAAATAACAAAGGGAACACGCGTTCACCCGAAAATCGTATAAAAAACAAAGTTTATAAATTTTACAGTAAATATTTTATATTTTGAGAAGATACATGTAATGAATAAATATATAAAATATAGACACAAAAGGAACATGCGCTCGCCATTTTTTAGTTTTTTCTCAAAAAATATATATCTTAAAATTACAGTGATTTAATTAATTTTATTTGGCGACTCACACAACGCACTCGTCTGATGCTAACAAGTATAATTTCTTCAAAATAAATGTATACCCTAAAATAAAATTAGTGAACCCTAAAATTCATCCCATAAATATTGGAGGATCTGGAAACAGTTTTGCACCGTACTAGAAAAATATTGTATTGTATGTGTTGAGTTGTATGTTTCTTTATTATTATTATTATTGTAGTTTTATTTTAATGTAATGTATTTTATACTATTTTTATGTATTATTGTGATAATTTTAATTTAATATAATATATATATTTTATGTTATTACTTGTAATTTAAGTTTTTAATTTTTTTATAATTAAATAATATTTTTTATTATATTAAGTGAAATTAAACATAATATTAGACCTAAAAATAACATAATTTACATTGTTAGATTAATAAAAAAATCAATGGAAATAATTAAACAAGGTAACAATGGTAAATTTTACAGTGGGGAGAGAAATAAGCAAATAAAATAAATCTAGATATGGGAAGGCATATTGTTATGGGTAGGGATGTCAAACGGGCCAGCCCGTCGGTTTCGGGCCAACCCTATCGGGTTATCGGGCTATTCGGGTCGGGCCATTTCGGGCTGAAATTTTTTCGGGCTAAAAAATCTTGGCCCTAACCCTAAAACTTCGGTTTTCGGGCTAGCCCATCGGGCCAACATGTTTATGAAAAAAGTTAAGTGTAAGGAGAATACTCTTTCAAATAGTAAGTTTTCATGTCCTATATTAGATCCAAAACTATAACAGAGACACCATATGTTTATACAAGCATCATATAATTACAAGCAAAGTTGATACACGAGAACTTAAGCAGCACAGGCTGTATAGATGCATAGGTTAAAATCCTCATATAATCTACAGTTCTATATTACGATGCATTACAATTTATTCATTGAGAAATTTCATCAAACAATGGAACTGTGCATTGTTCAGTGTCAAATTGATTGCAAGTTGTGTTATATTTTTTTCACTATATTCTATAGAAGAGTTTCCAAAACACATGTTCTAATTTATTTGATTGGATTTATCTCTTCCGCAGTAGTGACCATTTCTCCAACAGTGAGATTTTTTTTTTTTTGAGAAATTTAGATAATAGATAGTCGATTGAGAGCATAATCTAACTATTTTATAATAATTCATTTGTTTATTATAAAAAATTAAAATCCAAGTTTAACAGAAGGAAAGAAGAACAAAGAATGGTGAGTTACCAGTTGAAAGCATAATCTAACTATTTTCTAGTATTCATTTGTTTCTTATCAAATAATAATAAGAGCAGATTAAAAAAAAAAAATCAGCCCTACGGGCCAACCCACGGACCTAGCGGGCTAGCCCGTTTAGCCCGTCGGTTCGTTCGGGCGGGCCCATTCGGTTAAAATTTATTTCGGACCTAAAAAATATGATCCTAACCCGCCTTTTTTTTTTCTGGCGGTTCGGGCCAGCCCATCGGTTTCGGGCTAGTTTGACATCCCTAGTTATGGGATTGGATTAACAAAATATTATCATACCCACCTCTAATTAAAAAAAACGTTATAATTAAAAAGATAATTAAATCTCAACCTCCACCGTTAAATTTGATAGATCCAACGACTGTAAATAGTTCCTAGTTCTTACCTAAATATGCCTTCTCATTTGAACTAAATTCTATCTCTTATAATCTTTAATGTTGTGTGTTTTTTTAAAAATATAATTATATTGCAGCTTTTATTTAATATTAGATTATTTTAATTAATTTTCTTAAATATTATATATTTATGATTAATAATATTTATAAAAATAAAATTAAAGTGATAAATGAAATATTTTCTTCAATTTAAAATGAAATAATTCATTTCAAATTCTTCATTAAGTAGTAATTTAAAAATAAAAAATAAAAAAAAATTATAAAAATAATAAAAAATCACAAAAAAATTATAAAAATTCATTTCAAATTCATCATTAAGTAGTGATTGAAAAATAAAAAAAAATATATTTTTTGTAAATTAGAATTAAATGTAGAGACAGATCCGTTCCGTCGCTAATCCATCTCTAATATAAAATAATTAGAAAAAGAAAAATTAAATATTTAACCATCATTTTTCCGTCTTTAACATAGCGCCCGAAATATATCACTTGTTAATCTACCATTAATATAAAAAAATTAAAATTGAAAACTAAAATTTGAGTTTAACAACGGATATTTTCGTCTGAAACTTAAAGACGGAAAACTCCGTCGTTAATCCGTCTTTAAACGTCTCAATCTTAATTTATCTTACAGTTAAAAACAAGTGGAACATTAACAATCAAAACACATATATAATTTGTAGATTTAAATTCATGATTTAAGTAATCAGAATACATGTTTGATGTTTTTAATGAAAATGAATCATTTAACTTTTCAGATGGCCTGAAAATCATCTAACGATTTCTGAAAAGTCTTGAAGAAATAAAATTTGTAAATATTTTCTAAGCTATATTTTGAGTTTAATTAGAAACACGTGGCTAGTACATTTCCGTGATGCAAATAATCATACTTTATATATTAATTTAATAGCATAGCATATTCCTTTAAAGGCAATACAATATTATACAAAACTATAATAATTTACATGCAAGAAAATAAACATTAATAAGAAGAATATTTTCATAGCGTTGTATTTATCATCTCCATTGATCATTTTAGATGTTTTTCTCAAAATTGATTTATATATGCTTATGACGAAAGCCTTATCTCGTCCTAACTTTGAAGATTTGAGTAACAACTACGGGGAATGTTAATACTTTTTAGGAGAATTGTCAATTGAAGACTTGAAAGATGAGTAATCTATCAATTCAGAATTTGAAAGATGAAAACTCTCAATCCAGGACCCGAAAGATGAAAACTATCAATTCAGGATCTCAAAAATCACGAATTTTGATTCTCTTTTTTTTAATTGATTTTATATTAATTTTCAATGAAAATTCATTCATTAACTATTTATTAAATCTAATAAAGAAATTGTTAAAATTAATTAAAAAATAAATATAAATCAAAATTCTTGATTTTTGATGTCCTGGATTGAGAATTTTAATCGTTTAGGGTCCTGAATTGAGAGTTTTCATCTTTCAGATCTTAAATCGATAGATTACCCATCTTTCAGGTCCTGAATTGATAATTCTCCTAATTTTTATAGAATATTCCGCATATTAATCTTCGTATATATAATAAAATTGAGAATAATCTTCGTATATGTGCACTTTCCTTATTGTAGGAACTAAATTAGTTTGTTTCCTAGTTTTATGTTTGAGTTTGAATATATCACGGATGAGATCCCATGTGATAGAGCTTTAGTTTAATTTGATATTTATTAATTTGGTTAATTCATTCTACTTTTATTATAACATTTTAGTATTTAATGTTCAATTTTTAGTTATTAATTGATTATTAGAAAAATTAAATACTAAAAAATTATAATAAACTCTAATTGAATAAAACGAACATAATTAATATGTATAAAATTAAATTAAAGTACAAAAAATTGAAATCAAAGAAAAAAATTGAGAAAAAAAATCAAGCTATGTCATAGGAGATTTCGGTCTTGTAATATCCGGGATTTTTAGGTTTGTCACTTAATTTCTTTTCTTTTATTTATACAATTCATTCGGGGATCGATGGTTGTATATAGTCTCTACTCTATCATTAATTTTATTTTTCCCCAAAGGTGGTGTCATGTACATTGCATTGACTTACATAAGGTTTTTATATGAGATGGAAAAAAGTACTTCCTCAATTTCATAAAAAGTGATGTTTTTGGTTTTACAACAAAAATTTAAAATTAAAAAAATGTGGCACATATACCCCTCTCTTATATTTTCTTGATATATCTTAATTTCTCAATCATTGTAATATGTATATCTCTATATTTTTCCTTAATTTCATCCACATATTTATGGAAGATATTTTATATAGGGTCAAATTGGGAAGAAGAATGTTAATTAAAAAATGTAAACATCAAATAATTTGCAACAAAATTAAAAAGGCTAAAACATGAATCTTTGTGAAACTAGCAAGGGAGTATCACTTATAATATTAAAAACATATTACTTGTAACATTTTTTTAATTATTACAATAAATTTTTGGATTGAAAAAAATATCACTTTTAAAACTAAAAAGTATCCCTTCTAACCTTAAAGATTATCATAAATTTTTATGTAACCGAAACAACTCGGTACAACAGGTGTATCCAAATGTTTGCATTATTCTCTCCCTAATTCCTACACATATAAAGATTTTATGAGACTTTTAGAAAACGCGAATTGTGCGCATGAGGGCGGCATGATCCTGTACTATGATATTCACTATTGATTAATACTATAATATACTTATATAACTCCTTTCATTCTGAAAAAAATACATATATTTTTCCGTTGGTGCGAGATATTTAAAATATGATAGCTCAGTAGTCAAACTTTTTTTTAATTTGGCTTGTAATAATTAATATGATAGCTCAGTAGTCAATATTATAGGCATTTAAGTTTTCTGTTTTCTGATTCAAGTTTATTTTCAATCCAATAAACTATATAAAAATATGCATCTTTCAAATTTGAATAAAAATTCTAATGAATTAATACAAGTATTCGATATCAGTAAATTTTACTTCATCTCCACATTAAGATTAGAGAGCTTGTTTTCTTGATTCTCATTGCAAGAGAATATTCTTCATTTATAATTAAACATTGAGAGATTAGAAGAGCTTGTTTTCTTAATTCTCATTGCAACAGAATATGAATAGCTTTTTTTTTTTTGTGGTCCCAGTATATTAGTATTGTGACTACTAATTAAAAATGTCGGTTTTCTGAGCGTTGAGATCAAAAATTGCATAAAAATATAAGAATGGGGTGTTTGGACTATATTCTTGCGGGATCAAAATTAAATTAATCGATCAACGTACATTGAAACATGGAAGTATCATGGCGCGAGACTAAATAAAAACATCTCCGGCTTATAAGATTTGCAAACAAAGATCAAATCCATAAACATATGCTTGAAAGTAATCTAAATTTGAATAAATCAATCCACCACAACCAACTTCTGATACTCTTTTCCAGAAATCGCAAGATCCATCACCGCCGCCGGATCCACAATTCCACCATTTTCAAGAAATACAGTCATCAAATTCTTCGAGTAGCCGCTCACGAGCGCCACTCCGGCCTGGTCCGCCGTCACCGGCGTCGCCCTCGAATCCCTCAAGTTCCAAAACACGATT
The DNA here is from genome assembly GCA_026008535.1 of Perilla frutescens. NCBI lineage: Eukaryota > Viridiplantae > Streptophyta > Magnoliopsida > Lamiales > Lamiaceae > Perilla > Perilla frutescens. Next base: position 4,155,202 of record BRKX01000014.1, on the reverse strand, counting down.
TCCGGCACGCAGTCGCCGTAGCCCTTCTCTCTATACTTCCTCACGATCGCCTCATAATCCGTCTCCCATGGCCTCAGAGAGGCTTGATTGAATTCCATGTCGCTGAACACAAACAGCCTCTTTATCATCTCCGCCGCCTTCAACTTCCCTTTCACCGCCACCTCTAGTATCAAATCAAACACCTTCTGAAAATCAGTGCTGCCCCCCCAATCCATTTCTGTAACAAACTCCCTTTTCTCTTTCAAGCTTTCCCCTTCAACTATCTGCAGCTGCGGATCTTCGCTGAAAGTGATGATCTTCCCCTTCCACGGCTCTTCGCTCAACTCCGACAACAGAATCCCAAGGGCCACCGCCACCTCCATCGGAATCCCAGTCATACTCCCGGAAACATCGCAAATCCCAAGGCAGTTCTTCAGTTTCCCCTTCTCCGCCATATCGCCCACCATTCTCTTCCACTGGAGCTCCGCCACCTTGGCGGCGGCGCCGTCTTCCTCTTCCAGAGCTGCGATTATCTTATGAGGAAGCAATGCACCTGCAGCAATCTTCGCCTCGCCGGACTCCACTCTATCCAGATAATCCCGAAATCTAAATTCATCATGCTTTTGAAACATGTTCGTGTATGTTTGCATTGCAACAGACGCTACTCTATTGTAAGGCAGAGAGCCCCAATCATTAGCTCCCATATAAACCTCCGGCAACTGCAGCGCCTTACGCACCGGCACGAGCACTTCTTTCCTCAAACGATCCCTCACGCGATACGCGTAATGCGCCTCCTCCACACCTTCATACTCCGCCGCATACTCCTCTCTCGGAAAAACCTTCTTAGCTATCGTTTCACACAACAGCGTTATTCTATCGAACGACGAATCAAGAGAGGGGCACCATTTTGAAGCAAGGCTTATTTTGTTGAGTTTCCCAGACTTCAACATCTCCATATCCGATCTCAACCGCTGCGCGAAGAGATCGGAAACTTGTTCATGCAAGAACTTGAAATGGGGGTCTTCATTAAACCTCTCTACAACCCTCTTCGCTCGTTCGACCCTTTTCTCTTCACGGGTTTGCTTCATATCGAGACTTTTCTTGGCCTCAATCAGTTTCATCTTCAGATTTTTCCTCTTCCAAAACAAATTCGGTGGTATACCATTCCTCCGCCGCCGCCCTCCTTCAGTTTCCGCAGATTTCTTATTCTTCGAGATCACCTCCTTTAAAGTATCCCACTCCTCTCTCACTGAATTATAAGCTTTCCAGTTCTCCCCCGCCTCTTTCGCCAATTCTCGTGCGTCGGAACCCTCAAGAACTCGGAAAAGAATCTCGAGCAAATCCTTAAAGTAGCCGAAATTCGCAAAGGCGGCAACGTTGGCCGCGAGAGTTTTGGGGTGGTAATCGTGCAGCCACAGAGCGGCGGTGTAGAACCCTTCTCTATCGGACTTTCCGGTGCCTTTGACTCCTCGGAGATTGCAAATGAGTTTCAGCGCCTTGATTGGATCTTGATCCCACGCCAGATGCAGGAGGTTGGTCACGTTTTCCGGCGGCGTGTCGGGGACGACGTGGAAGAAGAAATCCAAACACGGATTTCCCGTTGATAGAAATGTCGGAGAACAGTTTTCCGTCAGGCCCATCGGTGGCTTGTTGGTGACTGTAGTTTTTTTGAAATTTGCGACAAGAAGGTCGACGAATGCATCACCCGTGGAGGTGGAGGGGGCGGCGGCGGCGTCAGCGGCAGCGTTGTTGGTGGAGGATGACTCAGGGTAGATTTCAGGTGGTCCGACGAGGAGAGCAGCCATGATTGTGATTTGTGATATAGGGTTTGTGTGTTGTGAAATGCTAGTTTGTAGAAAGAGGTGATTGCGAATTCTGTTAGGGAAAATGGTGAAGTATTTATAGCCGAGCCAAACGTGGAGGCTACGTAGAGGAAATTGGTGGGCTTTTTTTTTTTTTTTTTACGGTTTCTAAGAGAGATAAAAAAATCTTTAATCCACTTTTCATATGAAATTTAATATTTTAAAAATGTTTATTACAAAAATAAATTTTATTATATTATTATAAATTATAATAAACATTTATTGCTTAAAATTAAAATTTTAAAAAATTATATACCCTACTTTTGGAATAATCAATCATATTAACTAAAACATAACAAATAAATATTAAAAAATAAATATAAACCCTAAGGTCTAATTGGATGGAATGAACCATAAATAATAATTATAGAATTAAACTAAGCCATAATAAATTGAAATTGAAGAAAAAAATTGATGAAAATCGAATAAAATTAAAATCAAAATGGAACACCAAACAGGATTGAGGATTTCATATATTCATAAGAGAGTTAATTACGGGCTGAATCAGTCGTATAAATATTGCATATTGATTTGGGATTTTTTTTTTTCTTCTTTTGGGTTGCATATACTAGCTTCCAAGTTCTAATAACTTTTTTTGAATTAAATAATAATAAATTAACAATAATAATAATAATTCAAGATCCAAAATAAGTATAAGAAAAACAGTATAATTAGTAGGGGTGCACATGGGTCGAGTTGGCCGGGTTGACTGTGTTTAAATAGGCAAACCCATAGACAACGGTTTAAAAAAATTATAACCCGTTAATCTTTTTTTTTTTTCTCACAACCCAACCCTACTTCTCACAAGAATATAAGGGTTGGGTTGGACTGGGTTCATCGGGTTATCTAAAAAAAAAACTTTGAAATGAATTTTATCAAAACTTAGTTAATATTTTTTATATTTTAAATCATTAATCATATATTATAAATAATATTAACTAAAAAACCTATCAAATAAAATGAATATGCATGTCATAAAATTGGAGTTGGAACGGTACAGAGAAAATTAAACTCCTGTTCAGGAAAGAGCAAATATTAGATGCAAATACAATATATTATTTGGAAATACCAGAAGCAAATACAAAAAATTATTTTAATTAGCACAATAACATGTAACTAAATAGTTAGAGAAGAGTGTTAAATTTATAAGTAAACTTGCATTCCTCCCACAATACTGCAAATCAGCAAATCAATTGATGACAAGTTCTACAACCAAGAATATATATAATAAAGATTTTACACATATAAAAATACATATACAAAATTAAATAAAGAGTAACGGGTTAGATTGGGTTGGTTTGGGTCGAGACCCTTAAACCCGTGAGCCAATCCAATAAGACTGGTCTACAATATTTATGAACCGCAATAAATTCGGTCTGTCATCATAATGAGTCAAACGGCCTAAATTCAATTTGGGTTGGTCGGTTTGATCGATTCACGCAAGTTTTTGTGCACCCCTAATAATTAGTGAACTTAAAAATTCGTGGCTATATCATGGTCATGCCGAATGCAAAATACTGTACTTACCTATTTTTCTTTGCTTGGGAATTTAAGTAAATTTTCTGTAGTGTATTATGTGTTGGGGAATAATCGGACTGAAAATCTCAACATATATCATAATTTAATATTCTTGTTTGCATTGTTGATGTGGCGCGTAGCTGCACTCTCTTAATTGCATGTCAAACCGTAAGTCACATTTCCTATATCATTCTATATGATATTTCATGCGTCAAACTTTTTTTTTCAATTATTATGATTCTTTATATCATTCTGGACAATAATTTATCAACACAAATTAAATCAGTAATCATGAAATCTCTACGTTGAAATCACTGAGATATAAAATAATTAAAATTGAATGCAGAAACGTAGCTTAATAATAAATATTTAGGTTTTTATTGTTAATTCGGTGTTGAATTTGTTATAGATCTTCCAAACAATCTGTATCACCTTTCCTTTGCTTTCAGAATACAAACAACAAAAATGAAGTACTGTCGTTTGGGAACCATAATCCTAAATATATAATTGTGTATATTTGTGATTTTTAATTTGGTCTCTCAACAAATTGAATATCGCCTTATGATATATACACATTAAATACATAATTATCTGATACCTATAATAACCCATAATTAAACTTTAGTAGATCACTTTGATTGGACTTACCATAAAATAGCTATATACATTTTATTTTTTATATATAAGTCCATGTAATATAAAATTTTCAACATCTCTATGATAGTTCATGTGCCAATTTTTTTATATTTTTTTCATATCATTATGTTTTTATTTAATTTAAATTTATTATTTAGAATCCATCATTCTTCAATAAGAATATATCAAAAAATTTAAAAATAAACTAAAAAACACAATGAATATAACACGAAATGACATGCGGTATCTTGTTCGCTCGAACTGACCACAATACACAAACTCAATTTGGTGAGATTGCAGATTTCACACTTTTCCAAACGCAAACCAATTTCTTATTTTTTTTAAAAATATTGTAATTTGATCATTTATGTTTTATAAATTCACAATAGTGGTATTTTGTATTATTTATATGTTTTTACTTTTATGTATTTATTTTTTTATAAGATATTTATCAAGACAACAATTAAATTAAATTATATTTGTAAAAATTAAATAATTAGTTTTTTTTTTGTGTTTTACTGTAATTTTCTTCTCAAATTGTGTAAATTTTTTTTATTTAATAAATGTTTAATTAATAACAAAATCTTTGCTAAAAATAATTTTCTCACCGAAAGTCATTGCTACTTTTGGAAACTAATTTTTCATTATTAATGTCAATACACTAAATAATATTTTATTATTAATTGTGAATCACTTTAGCAAAAGCTTCATATGTATGCTTTGTAAACAAAAATAAATGTTGCATAATGTAGCAACTAATACATTTTCTTCGTAATTTGGGTATAATTTGAATTTCAAAAATAAATTTAAATAATCATTTCCCCCCTTTTGGTTTGCACTCAATCTCAATGACCATAATAACAAATGTAAAAATGTCTATAATTCACAATAGTTGTAAATTAATTTTGCTTTTTTATGATAATTTTTTTTTCATAATTATAATTTCTAACAAATAAAATAATACATAACTATCAAGTACAGTCTGGTGATATCAAACATATATCACCTTCAATTGCAGAAAAACACATCAAGAATCCTCACAGCGTAGGGGCAAAAACCCTAGGGAAGGGAAAGGGACTCATAAAGAAGGAGAATTGTCACCAACTCTTGACAAATTTTCTCCCCTTTTTTTTAATATAGGGAAGAATTTCCAAGACAATCTTGGGCCCTCCAAGTCCGGGGATGAGATTCTCTATTTCACATTTGGTATTTTAATTCATGTTCTATGATTGAATTTACAAATTTAATAATAGATTTTACAAAAATGAAAATCAATTATAACATAATTGACCGAGACACATTTATCAACAAAATATTAGAATTTAAAAAATTATAAATCATATTTTTAAAATAATAAACCATAATAATAATTTCTTTGAAAATTAAATACTAAAAAATAAATATAAATCCTAATTGGGCAAAATCAACCCTAATTAATAAGTGTAAAATTAAACTAAAACATAATAAATTAAAATTGACAAAAAGAATGGAAAAATTCATAAATTCGATCATGGAACACCAAATGTGGAATGGGGGATCCCTTCCGCTCCATACCAGTCTTCGGGTTCGAAATTAGAATTATAAAACATATTTATTAGAATTTTTTTAAGGTTGAAATCTGTTGTTACACTTTTTTGTATTTCACTTCGTATTACATTATCAAATTTATAATTTTAATAATATTTATTATAAAATAAAAAAATTAGTTATAACATAAATAATCATAGTCAATATTTATCAACAAAAAAATTGAATTAAAAAATTATAAAACATAATTTTGAAAAAAATCAACTATAATAATGAATTATTAATTGAAGATTGAAAATTAAATGTTAAAACATAATTATAAATCCTAATTGGGTGGGGTGAACCCTAAAAACAATCATAAAATTAAACAACTAAATCACAAAAAAATAAAATTGAAGAAAAAAATATAAGAAAAACTCGTAATTTGAAAATGTAACACGGAGTGTAATAGGAAATTCCATGCATTTTTTTAGTACATATTTATTAGAATCTTAAAAGCTCGTGCTCATACAATAACATGTGAATAGCTAAAAGTTGTGGCATTATTTATAAAAATCGTCCATAAGAAATTATATCGGTATTTACCTAACTATAATTGATAATCTATCTTCGGCGTCCGATATTTTTAATTAAAATCTGAAAGTTATAATTTTACATGATTATCTTTTTTCTTTTTCAACAACAAAGAGGACTAATGAAGTACATAATAGAATGATACATGAATGAAACTATCAACAAATTAAATGACAATGGAATATTTTTAACTAACCTCCCCCATATCAATCAATAATCATGCCGTTGATGTTTGTTATTCCCCTGGTTGGGATAATACCCTAAAATAATCCGTCATTTAGGTATGTTAACCAAAATAATTCAACCTATAAATAATTACTATAGTCTGAGAATGCATATCGTTTCATTTATTTAACTAATCTACCCACATCCAAAAATTTAATGACTGAAGTATGACTCGACTTGTCACAATCCTATGTAAATCTTTAGAAAATAAAAATAAGAGAAATGACACGTCGGCTAACAACGTCACAAAAGTTGGTGATTTTGTCGATTTTTTTTTTATTTTTTTTCATTTCATGCTGAAAGCCTGAAAAATAAATTTGATCAGACGGATCTATTCATGGGGATTTTTTTATACGTACAATTCGGTTGAAGGTGGTCATTAATTAATTGCGGAAAGCTAATATTTTTTGTAAATTTTCTTAACCATGGAAATTAATTAAGGTTTGCAGTAACCAGTAACCCATAATTTTTTTTAAATTGATCGAATGAGAATGTATCCATGCATCATTAAGGTTACTTTTTAAAATATATTGATCTCTCGAAAGAAAACATCTTTTTTTTTTCTTTTTTCTCTTTTCCGGAGGGGGAGAAAGAAAAGGAAGAAAATAAGGAGAGAATTAAGTACATCAAACAAACTAAATAATTAAAATTAATATTATTCTAGCATGTTTTATTATCTTAAAGCTCATGATATTATCTCCCAAACAATTACAGTACTGGGATTACTAAAAGACATGAAGAGAAATAATTATAGTCTAGTCATAGAAAAGTTCAATAATTTTAAAGTTTACAAATTGTCGAAAAATATCCACGTAGAATGTCAGTAATTTTAGTCATGGGCATAGAGAGTTTGGTTAAAAAATTGAAATGATAGGTATTTTATATTAATTATTAATAAAATGGGTTATTTCGACATAAACGATGGGTTATTTTAGCATATTTACCCCTTCACGAGGTTGTTTAATACTTTTTCCGTTTCTGAATAAGTGTCATTCTGAATGAATGCACACATGTTAATAAAGATATTAATAGATAATCAAATTACTTTATACACCCTTATGTATTTTATGAATGTTTAATTTGAATGCATAAAATGAGGACAAATATGAGAAAAATATAAATTTTTTATCTCAATTGTGTAGAATGATAATTTTTATGAAACAAAATTGAATTACTAAAATGACACTTATTATGAAACGGAGAGGGTATATAATATACTCCTTTAGTTCTCAAAATGTGTTCTTCAATATATAAAAAGTGAATTAGCATTGAAATAAACATTCCAATATTACTTTTATTTAATTTATTGGTAATGGCTAAAATATTTTTGTTTTAAAAGTCAAGTACAGGCTGTACCGTACACCGTACACGTATAAATATGGCCTACGACAGTTCTGAAATAAGTTTTGCAAAAATTTAAGTGGCTAAAAAGAAGTTAGGTCCTTATATAATTATGTTACAAATTACTTTTACTTTTTTTATTACGAATTAGTTTCATAAAAGTTGTGATCTCTGGATGTGAAGCAATGACTAATTAAAAAATATACTTATAAGATCAACAAGCCCTCGATGGAAAAAAGAATATTTTTTTAATCATCCAAAATTTGAAGGTGGATCAAATGCTTGAAATTAATCTAAATTTGAACAAATCAATCCACCACTACCAACTTCTGATACTCTTTTCCAGAAATAGCAGCTTCCATTACCGCCTCCGGATCCATGATTCCGCCCTCTTCAAGAAATATAGTCATCAAATTCTTCGAGTAGCCGCTCACAAGCGCCACTCCGGGCTGGTTCGCCGGCACCGGCGTCGCCCTCGAATCCCTCAAATTCCAAAACACAATCTCCGGCACACATTCTCCATAACCCTTCTCTGTATACTTCCTCACGATCGTCTGATAATCAGTCTCCCATGGATTCAGAGATGCTTGATCGAATTCCATATCGCTGAACACAAACAGCCTCTTTATCATCTCCTCCGCCTTCAATTTCCCTTTCACCGCCACTTGTAGTATCACATCAAACACCTTCTGGAAATCAGTGTTCATCCCCCACTTCATTCTTCTAACAAACTCAGTTTTCGATTTCAAGCTTTCCCCTTGGACTCTTTGAAGCTGCGGGTTAGCGCTGAAAGTGATGAGCTTCCCCTTCCATGGCTCTTCGCTCAACTCCGACACCAAAACTCCGAGCGCCACAGACACCTCCATTGGAACCCCAGACATACTCCCAGAAACATCACAAACAGCAAGGCAATTATTCAACTTCCCCTTCTTCCCAAGGTCGTCCACCATTCTCTTCCACTGAAGCTCCGCCACTTCGGCCGCGATACTGGCCTTGTCCTCATCCTCGTCTTCGTCTCCGTATGAATCATAATCATCCAGTGCCGCGATTATCTCATGAGGAAGCAATGCACCTGCAGCAATCTTTGCTTCGCCGGTCTTCACTCTATCGAGATACGCCCGGAATCTTTCCTCGTCGTGCTTGAAAAACTTTTTCAAGAGCGTTTTCATGGCGACAGACGCTACTCTCTCGTAAGGCAGAGACCCCCAATCATTTGCTCCGATGTAAACCTCCGGCAACTGCAGCGCCCTACGCAGCGGCACGAGCACCTCCTTCCTCAAACGATCCCTCACGCGATACGCGTAATGCGCCTCCTCCACACCTTCATACTCTTCTGCATATTCCTCTCTCGGAAACACCTTCTTTGCTACAGTTTCACACAACAGCGTTATTCTATCAAACGACGAACCAAGAGAGGGGCACCATTTCGAGGCAAGACTTATTTTGTTGAGATTCCCAGATTTCAACATCTCCATATCCGATCTCAACTGCTGCGCGAAGAGATCGGAAACTTGTTCATGCAAGAACTTGAAATGGGGGTCTTCATTAAACCTCTCTACAACCCTCTTCGCTCGTTCGATCCGTTTCTCTTCACGGGTTTGGGTTTGCAAGATTTCAAGATTTTCCCTGCTCTGAATCAGCTGCCTCTTCAGATATTTCCTCCGCTCAAAATTATACGGTGGCATACGATTCCTCCTCCACCGCCCTGCCGTAGTTTCCACACCTTTCTTGTTCTGCGCCAACTCCTTTTTCACTTGCTCCCACTGCTCTTTCGCCGAATTCCAAGATTTCCACTTCTCCCCCATCTCTTTCGCCAATTTTCTGGCGTCGGCCCCCTCAAGAACCCGGAAAAGAATCTCTAGCAAATCCTTAAAGTAGCCGAACTCGGCAAAAACTGCAACATTGGCGGCGAGAGTTTTGGGGTGGTGATCGTGCAGCCACAAAGCGGCGGTGTAGAACCCTTCTTTATCGGACTTACCGGTGCCTCTGACTCCACGGAGATTGCAAACGAGCTTCAGAGCCTTGAGCGGATCTTGATCCCACGCCAGTTTCAGGCGGTGGGTCACGCTTTCCGGCGGCGTGTCGGGGACGACGTGGAAGAAGAAATCCAAGCAGGGATTTCCCGTCGACAGAAACGTCGGAGAAAGGTTCTCCGTCAGGCCCATCTGTCGCGTGCTGTGGATTCTAGTTTTCCTCAAATTCTCAGTCAAGCCCATCTGTCGCGTGTTGCCGGTTGTAGTTTTCTTCAAATTCTCAGTCAAGCCCATCGGCGGCGTGTTGTCGACTCTAGTTTTCTTCAAATTTGAGACAAGAACGTCAAGGAATGAACGTTTTTCTGGCAGGCCCATCGGTGGCTTGTCGTCGTCGACTGTAAGTTTCTTGGAATCTGAGACAGGAAGATCGACAACGAATGCATCATCCGTGGCGGTGGCGGCGGCGGATGCCGGGTAGATTTCAGGTGGTCCGATAAGGAGAGCACCCATGATTGTGAGTTGTGAAAGAGGTTTGTGTGTGTGTGTGTGAAATAGAGTGTAGTCTGTAGAAAGAGGCGATTGCGAATTCTGTTAGGGGAAAGGGATGGAGATTTATAGAGGGGCCAGACGTGGAGGCTACGTACTGAATCAGTCGCATATTCCAGAATTGGATTTTTATTTATTTTTGGGTTGTATGTGCGTAGCCTCCAAGTTCTAATAACTTTGTTTGCTCAAATGAAATACTAATGAGAAAAGAAAATAATAATCAAATTCAAGATCGAAATATAACCAATAGAAGATGAAGCTGGGTTAAATTTCATCTAACCTTTTTCGTATATTATTATTAAATTTATAATTTTAATAATAGTTAATAGAAAATAAAAATTAATCATAATATAATGAACCCTATTCAATATTTATCAACAAAAGTAAAAGCTAATAAATAGATTCCTAAGTGCGAAATAATCAGCTATTAACTAATAACTGAAAAATAAATACGAAAAATAAGTACAAATCCTAATTGATTAGAATCAACGGAGAACACTAATTTTCGAGAACGTTTAACAAGATTCATAGATTCAACGATTAGAATTTAAAACCTTGCGTGAAATTGAAGAAGAGAACAAACGGAAGATTACGAAATGTCGAGCGACATGTTTCTTTTTAAGGCCGGGAAGAAAATATTTGTGGTCGGGAAATCGAAGCATAAATTACTTTATACACCCTTATTTGATATATATATATATATATATATATGGGGACGGGATCAAATGAGAACCCTTCCTCTAGGTGGGAACTAGGAACCAATCATATTCCTTCATTGGTTCAATCTGGACGGCCCAGATTAAGTTAATGGGACGGTGGCATAATTGTAATATTTGGCAAGTTTGATGAAGGGGAGGGCAATATAGTAATTCAGTTCTTCAACTTTCCTTCTTCAGATTTTTTCCCCTTTTCTCTCCCTCTCTCGCTGATTACGTTCTTCTTCTTCTTCCCTTTTGATTTCTCATTATTTTTCAGCATCTACTTTCATCTTTTTAATGTGAAGATTCGACCATGTGATTCGTAGAGTTCATCGGCGGCGCTGTCTTTGTATGATGACTCCATGTATGTGTTTTTTTCTTCAATTTATTTTAGCAGTTTGGTATGTCGATTTATTTCTCGTTTCTTCTCGTGATTTTTATTTCTCATCTTATTTTAGTTTATGGTTTCATCGTTTTGTTACGAAGATTCGATATTTTTGATTAATTTGATCTTTTTCATTCAGATCTGGATTGTATCAATTTTTTTTTTGAGAAAAATATCAGTTATTTTCTAATTGTTAGGAATTCTAGAGTTTAGTATGTACGAAAATATACAGAATATGCATTAATTTGATATGTTTATTTGTTTTAGCATGTTAATGTATTCGTTTTAGCCTATCATCACATATGTTTTAGCATGTTAATGTAGTCGTTTTAGCCTGTCGCCACATATATTTTAGCATGATAACATGTTGGTTTAATGTTATTTCTACTGCACTCTATGAAACATGTCATACAAACCATGCTTTCCTTTTTTTTTCTTTTGTATGTGTGTGTGTGTGTGTGTTTTTTTTTGTGACTCGGCTACACAATGTTATAGACACCATGTAAATATTAGAATACTTTGGTGCTAAAATGTATGTTGCATAATGCTAGAATGGTACATACCTAATGCTAAAAATCAATTTGTGTGTCTGAACATCTCTTGATGTGATTGTATTATTATTTTACCTTGTTCAGTTTATAATTTTTTTATTTTAATGTGTCAACTTATTTTGTTTGAAGTGACCATAGTAAGATTACTCACATGGTGATATGGAGGGTTCTACTTCACATAGCAATACGATGATGTTTGAGCAATTTTACAGTTTACGTGCCTCTTCTGAAGTTGTTGTTCATCCACCTATTCCAGTTAAAATAAAAGGTAGCGACAGTCGTTTGATATCTATGAAGGAGGCAACAAAGAGAAAGGAGAACAAACCACTCAGAATGTGCATCAATTGCTACAAGTTGTCAGATCATGATGCTAGGAACTGTCCAGCTTGATGTTATTATAGCGATTGAGCATAGTTTAATATCATGTTTTACCATGCTTGTGAATTATTTTCAACACATTCATTTTTAAGAATATATATGATTTTTAATAAAAGTGTTTATGGCATTTTTCTTTGCAGTAATTATATTACTATTAAGTTTTATTAACCACAGTTACTGTTTAGAATATGATGCTAAAATAACGGAAGCATGAGGTTAAATACCTTGTCAGATTCCCACTACATATTTTGTTTATCAGAAGATGCTAAAATGAGAAACGCATGAGGCTAAAATGATTGAAATATGAGGCTAAATTTGATGTGACATTTTCCACTAGGATTCACTGTTCTCAATTAGGGTTCATTACATTCCAATTAGGGCTCATTTGATCCCAACTAGTAATTCTGAGATTCCCAGTAGGGGTTCACTGTCCCCATAAAGGGTGTATTGTGTTTCATTGCAATGAAATCACCGTTCCATATTTTGTTTATCAACACATGCTAAAATGAGAATCGTATGAGGCTAAAATGATCGAAGTAGGAGGCTAAAATTAATGTGATATTTTCTACTAGGGTTCACCGTTCCCAATTAGGGTTTATTACGTTCCGATTAGGGCTCATCTGATCCCAACTAGTAATTATGAGATTCACATTAGGGTTCATTGTCCCCAAATAGGGTGTATTGCATTTCATTCCAATGAAATTATCGTTCCATTTTTGTTTATCAACACATGCTAAAATGAGAAATGCATGAGGCTAAAATGAGCGAAATTGGAGGCTAAAATTGATGTGACATTTTCCATTAGGGTTCACTGTTCCTAATTAAGGTTTATTACGTTCTAATTAGGTTTCATTTGATCCCAATTAGTAATTATCAGATTCCTATTAGGGTTTACTGTCCCCAAATAGGTATATTGTATTTCATTCCAATGAAATCATTGTTCCATATTTTATTTATCAGAACATGCTAAAATGAGAAATGAATGAGGCTAAAATGAGCGAAGTATGAGGCTAAATTTGTTATGACATTTTCCACTAGGGTTCACCATTCCCAATTAGGGTTTATTACGTTCCAATTATGGCTCATCTGATCTCAATTAGTAATTATGAGATTTCCATTAGGGTTCACTGTCCCCAAATTGGGTGTATTGTGTTTCATTCCAACGAAATCACCGTTCTATATTTTGTTTATCAACACATGCTAAAATGAGAAATTAATGAGGCTAAAATGAGCGAAGTAGGAGGCTAAATTTGTATGTTACTTTCTGCACTTAGAATTGCAACATATATTTTGCTCTCATAAACTTTATCTCATTTTGGAAAATATTTACGCATTTTCTTTCTTAGTTGTCAGTCATCTCTTTCGTTGCTTCATTTTCTCATTGTTTTTTCTTTTTTATTATCAACTCGTGTTTTTCATTTTGTAGTATTTATATAGGTGTAGGTGTTTATATAAAACTGTTAGAAATATATTCATAATATCACCCGCTAAAATATATTACACAATATGCTAAAATGTTATATAGGTCATGTTAAAATGTTGTATACAACATGCTAATATAAATCTGGGGTTGCTCTATGCGAAAATTATGCCTAAAAATGATTTTTTGTATTTTTCATCAATTTTTTTCAAATAAATATATGCAATATGATCTTAAATGAAAGATTATGAAAAGAGCTTTAATTTGATATAAGATTTGTGTAAATCCGATTAAAAATAAATAAAGTATGATCATTTAAAGTTTTTAAGAATTTTTTCAAAACATGATGATGTCACTTTTTTTAAAAGTCAATTGTTCCAATTCTACCCTTAATGAGACGCGTGAATTGAAGATTTTCGTTTTAATTATAAAATTGCCACCGAAAATTTGCTTTCCTCTAGTGCGTTCATTTTTTGGAATAGACGGATGGGATCGGTTCCCGGTTCCCACCTGATTACCGGTTCTCACCAGATCACATCCCTATATATATATATATATATATATATATTATCAATTTAAATGGTTATGTGCTTTTGAGAATCAAACTCTATACTATGTATAAAATTAAGGATATTTGCGCATTTACCGATACATTGTAATTTAGTTAGTATTTCTTATCTTCTTAAGTAGAGACCGAGCCAGGGTTTGTGTTGGCTGTCTATCTTTTTCCAATTTTTTTTATATAAGTAGTACTAGAATAACCCATCGTACGATGCACTGGTTTCACATTTTTAAATTTGGTAGTGATATTATATTAATGTATAAAGTGCTCAAAACGCATTGTATTAATTGAACAAAATACACAATTTAAGTGTTGCAATTACATTAAGATTAGCATCAAGATGTATATCAGAAAGTGACAAGCAAGTTTGTGATATATCAAGAAGGTAACGTCGCTGGAATGCCTCTCGCAAAGCATAAATGAGACCTTCATTACCCGATTTTTCATCAAATGGATCGTAGCAATAACAACACATTCACTCCTGTACATAAGATGTACATCAGACGGTCAACGCGTTGACTCGGTCAAAACGTTGACCAAAAAAATCGTGAAAACGGGTGATACTTTTTAGGGATACAACTGATACTTTTTTTTAATTTTGAATGATACTTTTTAGTGTTTTCGATTGATACTGATCTTAACAGTTTTTTTTTCTTTATTTATTTTTTCTGGCCAATACTTTTTATTGATACAAATGATACTTTTGGACCTTTGAAATGATATTTTTTAGTATTATGAATGATACTAATTTTGACGAATTTTTTTGTTAAAGGATTGACCGGGTCAACACGCGTTGACCGTCTGATGCACATCTTATGTACAGGAGACTTGCCCTCACTCCAAAATAAAATAAAAAAACAACACTTTCAAATTGAGCTATATAATCACTGTTGGCGGTATAATAGAAATATAATTCATTCATTATAAATCTAATTTCCACCAAACCAACACAACATTAGGGTATTGGTGAACAAATTTGCGACAACAGGGGGATTCTATTTGCTAGAAACACATAATTTTAACACATCATACAAATGTAACAAAACAGAGTTGATAGGAATCATAGAGGACATGATGTGATATTCAGAAACAGAAAGCAATGAGAAACAATATAATCATAACTAAAATTGCACAATAGTCTATTAATTACGTAGAACATTAGAAAATCTACTACTGTAAATACTTAAGAACTTTTAATACTTAACCATAACACAAAATATTTTACAACATCTAAAAAATACAACTTAATTGTAGCACTACTGATTTTTCCTCAAATAATAAAAACAAACAAATTGTGGAATTAGATTATGTAAATTTTCTTTATTTTTTAAATCAACTCATAAATATTTTTTGTGCATATATGAAAGATAGACAATAGTTATATTCACACATAGTTTCTTTAAATTATTATCATAAGTACTCGTAAAAATTATATCCATAAATTTCAATGTTTCAAAATTTGAGCACTTTTTTATTTTTATTTATTTCTTGTACGATCGTCCCTATTAACTGATTTTTTTGTCGTAATAAATAGAAAATAAAACTTTTCTAGAAATAATTCATTTATTGGGCACAAACATGTTAATAGGTCAATATTTTTTTTTTTGTATATCATAAATATTAATTTCTAAATTTTGCGTCTAACATACTCCATCATAGTATCCAATATTTAGATGAGTAATACGATAAATGTTAACAATATGTTGGCATAGAAAAATTAAGACATTACATCAAATGTAATTATATATCAAATAACTTAACATTATATCAAATATAATTATACGAAAATATTCATTAGTTCAAAAGCAGAACATAGCAAAATTGAGAATATCAACTCCTCACATTAAATTGAATATATTTGTTTTATATGCCGTGAACTTGAACTATTCTAAAGCTTCTTTTCATATGAAGGTATGATGTAAGCTCATAATCCATATTCATTTGATAGGAAGATTGCTTTGTCCGACCAAGATAAATATAATCCATATTCATTTGATAGGAAGATCGATTGCTTTGTCCGATCAAGATAAATAATAGAGTCAACATTTTCTGGTTATATAATATCTATAAAAAGATTTAAAAGATAAAAATCAGCTATGTACACAAACGAAGTGTTGGTTTTGTATACTAGAAGACCTGTCTTTTATATACATTATTGATGATGTTTTATGATGATATAGAATGAATACAATTGCAGTCATTGTTTGCATTTAAATTGTTATATTTACATGCATATTCACTATACTTACATTGTAGATGATATGGTGTGGGTAAACACACGGTTAGATCATATCATCGGTTCCTTGTAATGTATTAAAGAGCTCACGGCTTAGATGGCCCTGAACCCGCCTTTGGTATATCATAGAATAATCTGATAGTTGGTTTATCTAGACTAGCTGATTATTCTAGTACACATGTAAGCGTATTGAGGAGGATCACTATAGGATTCTATTCTCTATTCTGACCTTAAATGAGAGAATAAGAATCCACAAACTTCGGGTTCTTAATCCTTATATGTTGGCAGACATATACATGTAGTGTTTGCAACTTTGATTTATCAAAGGGTGAGATTCTTTCATAGAATCAATAATCTCGATATCTTGGTTGTAACATCTACACATATGATGGGTCATGCAATATGTAGGGGCACTGTGTCCTGATGTGCCAGGTTGATGGTGTCCCTTGAGGAAACACAAGTTCATGTTGAAACCCTGCAGGTGGAATTTATTCCGTACATGAGTAAAGCTTGTGTGGTACTACTCAAGGATAAGATATTAATTAATTATATATATATATGTAATAACCCGAGACTTTCTCATAATTGTTATTTAGAAATCTGAAATACCTGCTCGAAAATAGTCATATTAAGACCTAATGATAATCATATATTAAAATCCTATCTAGATAAATCAAAATTTATTTAAGACAAATATTATTATCTAGTAACTGTACTATTATAAATCGATAGCAAATTAATTAAATTTATACAAGTATATTTTATTAGTGGTCGTAGGTGAATTTGTAATATCGAATTTTAATTTACTTGATAGCACTCGATAGAATTAGTTGGACGTGATGAAATCTAAAATTTTGCTCCTAGTATTAAAAATATTTAGAGTTAATAGTTGAATTTAGAAGTCTATTTTCGAGTTTTAAAATACTGTGCGAGTTTTGTTTATTCACACATAATTTATTTTTGGTAATTAGTATTTCTATTTTTATTTTTTTATTATTTTTTTATTTTTCTAAAAGGGCTATTAAATGTAAAAAAAAAACAAAAAAAAATTATGAAAAAAAAAAAAGATGATTAAGATATTTATTAAATCTCTTCAATTGCCATTAATTGTACATATAGGTATCTATGTCAACTCAGCAAATTCTGTAAAACACTTGTCCAGCTCTTCCTCTCTTTGTTAATCAACCAAATACCACAAAAGTTTATTTTCTTCCGGACAGATTAACATAAAAATAAATCAGAACCATTTTTTCCAAACTCTTCGGTTGGAAATAAAATTTCACAGCAAATCTATCAGTTTTAGTTGGATTCCACTGCTCAATACCTTAAACTATAAGTGTTACAACAAACTCGCCCATCTAGGTAAGTTTATTTTAAATTTAAATTTCTGTATTTGCTGTGTAAGTTATACACCCATTAACCCCAGTAAATCTCTCCAATTTCAATTAACCAAAACAAAACATGAATTCATGTCTTGGTACAGCACCAAAATATAAATCACCAAACATTTGAAGTGAGAATTCACGCTTCCTACTATACAATCAACAAACATCCAAATTGTATAAAACTCTGCACCAAAACATATTTTCAAAACAAAAATTCCACCATCCTCTGCAGTAATAGCTAATTCTAGTTTCAAACCCATAGAACATATGATATTTTTCTTATCTATTCTTTTTCATCAAAAGCGTTTCCAACATCAGAAACGTGTAGATAGCCAATAAGTTTTACTGAAATCAGAAAAACAAATATATATATAAATAGAAATTGAGAGAGAGGTCACTCGTGGGTTGAGTCGGGCAGAGGGCTTGCGTCAAGTTTGAACTAGCGGGAATCAAAGCAAGGGAGGGCAACGTAGGTTGGGCTCGAGTTCCGGCGACACTTGTCTGAGTCGGTGCTTTACTAACTGACATCGATCTCAAACGGCGTCAAGTCTTGTAGTCGAGTCGCCGGAGAACTTGCGTCGTGGTGTTGTTGTGGTTGAACTGGCGTCGAGCCGTCTCATGGCTAGAGTTGTCGGACCCGGTTGCAGCAGGTGGGGCTGCGGGTTCGGGGTCGGGTCTTCACGTCGTCGGTGGACGGCGGTGAGCTCGCCGGCGTCGGAAAAAGAAAAGAAGAAGAAGAAGAAGAAGAAGAAGAAGAAGAAGAAGAAGAAGAAGAAGAAGAAGAAGAAGAAGAAGGGGGAAAAAGAATTAGGGATTTTGGGAGTGAAGTTTGGGGATTTTCGATTTGTGTTCTATTCTTCATATCAGAATTGTGGCAAAGAAGATGGAAATGACTTGGGATTTAGGGATTTAGGCAAACAATTGCACTTTGTTGACTCTAAATCTGTTCTCCATTGTTAGACGAGAGAGAGAGAGAGTGAGGAGAGAGAGAAGGAATGAAATGGAATTTAGGAATTAGCTTTCTTAATCATCTGAATGTCGTGAATACCAAAGAAGAAAAAGGAGGATTTAATTGCAAATAATTAAATTGCATAATGGTATCCTCATTAATTTGTAGAAATTAGAAAAGCCCCAGATGGTATATAAACTTCACAATCAATCATAATTATATATATAAAAAAAATAATAATAAAATACACTTTGATCCTATAAATTTTTCAGAAATTAATATTTAGGCCAAAACTTCATAAATTGATTAAATTAGCCCATAAATTCCTAATTTTCAGATTTATTAAAACTAAAATTGGCCCAAATTATTTAAAAATCAATTTAACCACAAAATTTTATCTGAATTTTCTAGTTAACCCAGAATTCATAATTTAATTATTTAAGAACATTAATTTTATTTTTAGATATATTAAAATTAAAATTGATGTAAATGATTTATTCGAAATTATTTTTGATATTAGGTACGGCCCAATTAAGATCCTTGTCCACTCTGTGATTCCCTACTCAAATACTACGCGTTCACTATTATCAGGTGGGTTATATTTTTTTCAAATTTATGTTCAGCTAATAAGCTCAACTGTTTATCAATTACGAAATGTGAATATCTGTATCAAAATATTTTAGCTCACTAGACTCGAGTATCCTACGAAAACATTGAGTGCTTAACTAGACTCGAGTTCAGATCCTTTAAGCTTTGGGACCGTATACACTATCCTTTATTAGACAGCTGGGCTGGAGGACGTGTATATAAGTTAAGACACTGTAGGAAGGGACAGTTGAGACAGAGCGTGTAAGGTTAAAAGTAGCTTTGTATACATGGAATGCTCTTTAATTTTCAAACCTTTCCATTGTTATACTTGTGTGGATACAATATTCATATTTATAAAATGATTATGAACTGTTTATCAAATTTGCCCACTGGGTACACTAGTACTCAGCCCAGATCTTTTCTAAATATTTCCAGGTTGAGAGGCAGGCTGAAAGATGACGGAGCTGAGGCAAGGGCTATCTTTTTGTTGATATTTGTTTACACTTTTTACGTTGTTTAGAGGTCTTAGATACTCTAAAACAAAGAAGTAGTTGGAAATATTTTGCTTAAGTTTAATAAAGATGCTCTACGCTTGTTCCGTTTACTCTGATATAGTTTGTCTTCAGTTGTTTGAATCATAATATGATTTGTGTTTGTTAGTAAGATCTGCCTTTACAATTAATTGGCGGGATAAATTCCCTTTGACGATTGATAATTTATTCAGGTTCTTTCTAAACGCCTTAGTGCGTGGTTCTATTACAGTTTTAGAGGTTATGCTGTCTAAATGATTGAGGCACTAACCCTACTTATACAATTGTCTTTATGTAACAACCCCTTTTCCCTTTTCCCAGTAGCGTGTCGGTCCCTTGTCACTACTCATCCGGGATCGGGACGTTACAGATTGGTATCAGAGCAGGTTTACAACTCTATAGACCTGCAGCATTATTCTTTGAGCCTAGAATTAAGACTAGTCTCTTAAACTATTTATTCGGCAACCCTCAGCACGTCATCTACGCCGCTCTCTTCGAAAAAGGTATGCAAACATTTATAAAATTAAGGTTTATGAGATTGTAGTTAGTCATGCTGTATATTTTTCCAGGTTTCATGATTATGTCATGATTCATTTATCAAAGCTATATCCAGGTTTCACGATATGAAATCGTGATTCTTTCTGTTCAGGTTTCATGATAAGAGGTCATGATTCAGATATTTTCAGGTTTCACGATCAGATATCGTGATTCATTTATTTAAAAAAAAATTCTTTTAGGTTTCACGACTAGTTTTCGTGATTCGTTTATTGAGAATCTTTT
Source organism: Perilla frutescens (assembly GCA_026008535.1). Taxonomy (NCBI): domain Eukaryota; kingdom Viridiplantae; phylum Streptophyta; class Magnoliopsida; order Lamiales; family Lamiaceae; genus Perilla; species Perilla frutescens. The sequence goes on along the minus strand of BRKX01000014.1, from coordinate 4,134,560 downwards.
ACAGGTTTCATGATTATCTAACATGATTCATCTATTTCAGAATATTTTTCAGGTTTTGTGATAAGATATCATGAATTGATTATTTATAATATTTCAGGTTTCATGATTAAATTTTGTGATTCATTTGAATAAAAGTTATTAAGGTTTCACGACGAGAGTTCGTGATTCGTCTAAAGTTACTCGAAGATGTTAAGACATCTAGATTTTGATTTTAACCAAAAGATAATAATAATTAAAAGAGATTAGAATTACTTTAAGTGATGAGAATAAGTTGTGAATGACTTTTAGATTGAATATAGCAAAGCATTTAGACTATAGTACGTTGAACCTATCATTGACCATTAAGTTATCTTGTTGCTTTTGAAAACTTAGATTAACTTAGTGAAATTCTTCAGATGGCCAGGGTGATTGAGACAGCACGGAAGCGTACTCAAAACTTCTATACTTTTGAGGAACACATTAAGAGATTTCGTACATATGTTAAAGATCGATCCGATACTGTCCCCGAGTACATTGGGCATTTTGTATCACTTTGGCGACGTGCTAGTGGAGCCGAGGGAGGAGTCTTAGACTTTTAGGCCTCTTTCAGGCTGGCTTATGGTTTACCACCTTGCTGGAGGCGGAGAGCGCTACAGGTATTGGGTGATACGGTCGAGCGTGACCCTGATACCATGGCCGAGATCGGAGATTTCCCTAGATATTGTAGTATGATTCTAAGGATCTGGGCACTTTATAGAGGATGTCCTCCAATAGACGAGGCAGTACCCTCGCACGGCCACGGTCCACCAGATTCTGTCATGCAGCAGGGTATGGAGGTAGATGCTAGTATACATGTCTCTAGTTTCATTCCTCATGTAGGTACTCACGATGCCGAGGCTGGACCATCAGGCACGCAGGCTGATCAGACTGATGGGTCAGTAGCACCTAGAGCTCGGGATGATCGAGACGGGAGGTGCGGCGTGATGGAGGATGATACAGATGATGAGGACACAGAGGAGGAGGATCCTGTTGAGGATGAGATAGTGGATTTGACTGGAGATTAGTAGATGGTTGGATGATGATAGCACTTGGCTAGGTTAGCTAGGCATCTCTTTTTGATTGTATCGTGGGTCTGGTAGCCTTTTTGTTCATACCGACCCGATATCTTTTTGTATGGGTAGTAGTTTGTATTGTATAGTTTGGTATATATATATATTGTATATATGATGTATGATGTATGATGTATGTACATAAACAGTGATCATTGTATATATGTAAAAGTCCTCTTTTGGAGGCACTTTTCCTTTATCGTTCATGTATGGCTATTACTGTTTATGGCCTTGATTTATATGTGTATAAAAGCCATTCTTATGAGGCAACCAATGTTTATTTTATTTTATTCTATATTATTTCTTATTATTACGATTTCAAAAAAATAAATAAATAAATATTATACATATTAACTTATGTTTTCAATTTATATTTAGGATGCCGCCACGTACGAGATTGCCAATCTCAGAAATCCGAGAAGAGATACCAGAGGTAGAAATACCTATTCGCCTGTCATGAATTGAAAATGACTTTCAAAAACATAATCCACCTATGTTTAATGGAACGGGTGATCCAATGGATGCTGAGAAGTGGATTCGTGCTTTGGAACGAATCTTTAATTTTATAGTTTGCACCGATAAAGAAAAATTATCTTGTGCTCAATTTCAACTGACAGATGATGCAGACTATTGGTGGGAGTCTGTATGTAGAACGATGACGGAAGAACAATGGCAACAATTTTCTAGGGATGACTTTAAGGCTGAGATATATCAAAAATATATTCCAGACTGCTTTAGAGAGAAGAAGGAGTCAGAATTCTGGAATCTTCGGCAAGGAAAATCCAGTGTCACAGAGTATGATAGAAATTTTAACCAACTGTCAAGGTATGCCCCACATCTCGTGGACACTGATAAGAAGAAAGCAAGCAAGTTTTGAAAGGGTTTGAGACCAGAAATTGAGATGACCCTAGCAGGTCAGGATGAGATGACATATGCTCAAACTTTGAGTAGGGCCCTGAATATAGAATCCATAATGCCAGCGGATCGAGTACCACAACAGTCACTACAACAAACTCAAGACCCAAAAGGAAAAAAGGAAATAGGAGGATAACAGTAGAGGAAATTTCCAAGGAAGAAGACAACCATGGCAGGGAAACAATCAAAATAATCAGTTCAATCAACAAAGAAACAACGGGCTATGCCCAAGATGTCATAAGTACCACCCAGGTAGATGTATGGCGGGAAATGATGGATGTTTTATCGGTGGAAAGCCAAGACAGATGGCAAGAGATTGTCGCAACAATGTTAGAAATAATCGACCTTCTCAGCGACCAAATCAGGGAACAACCCTAGGCCGAATCAAGGAAAAAACTTTAGGCCACAACAAGGGGGAAATCCCAGGCCTAATCAAGGTAGCAACCCTAAGCCAAACCAAGGAAGAAATTTTGCACCAAACCAAGGACAGCGCGGCCAGCAACAAGCTAGAGTTTATGCACTGAACCAGCAGCAAGCTGCACAAAATCCAGAAAACCTAGCAGGTATGATTAACTTGCTTGATATACCTGTACTAGCATTGTTCGATACAGGGGCAACACACTCCTTCATTTCTCAAGAAACATATGAACAATTGAACTTAAGGCAAGATGAAGTTGTTAATGCCTTAGAAGTTAGCATTCCCTCTGGAAAAACTTTGATAGAAGATAAGATGTGCTTGAACATAGAGCTTGATATAAGTGACAAGAAATTCAAAATAGACTTGCATGTTATCAAGATGAAGGATTTTGACCTAATTCTGGAAATGGATTGGTTAACCACGGTATATGCAACAATATGTTGCCATGAGAGGGAAGTTATTTTTAAGAAACCAGGAGAAGAAGAAGTTAAATTTTTCGGAGCAAGGATAGGTACAAAGGTACCAATCATTTCAGCACTCAAAACTGCAAAGCTGTTGAAAAAAGGGAACTTGTCAGGTCTTCATAGTAAACCTAACAGGAAAGGAAAATGACAACATAATGATAGATCAAGTCCCTATTGTTCAAGAATTTGAGGATGTATTTCCACAAGATCTACCAGGAGTACCACCAGATAGGCAAGTTGAATTCACAATTGATTTGGAGCCGGGAGCTGTACCAACTTCCAAAGCACCATATAGAATGGCTCCCGAAGAATTGCAAGAATTAAAGGTGCAATTACAAGAACTACTGGACTTAGGTTTCATACAACCTAGTGTTTCGCCTTGGGGAACGCCTATATTGTTTGTTAAGAAGAAGGATGGGACATTGCGGATGTGTATTGATTACAGAGAACTAAATAAGTTAACTATAAAGAATAGATACCCTCTTCCAAGGATAGATGACTTATTTGATCAGCTCAAGGGGGCACGTGTGTTCTCGAAAATTGACCTACGATCTGGATACCATCAACTTAAGGTTTGAAAGGAAGATATTCCAAAAACTGCATTTCGAACACGTTATGGCCACTATGAATTCATAGTAATGCCATTTGGGTTAACAAATGCACCGACAGTCTTTATGGATTTGATGAACCGAATATTCCATCCATATTTGGATAATTTTGTCCTTGTGTTTATAGACGATATTCTTATATACTCCAAGAATGAAGATGAACATAAAGAGCATCTGCAAATAGTGTTGGAAACACTACGAAAAGAAAAGTTATATGCCAAATTCAGCAAGTGTGAATTCTGGCTTGAAGAAGTAATGTTTCTTGGTCATATTGTATCAGCACATGGGATTAAGGTAGATCCTGCCAAGATTGAAGCAGTAAGCAACTGGAAGTCGCCTACCAGTGCACATGAGATAAGGAGTTTCTTAGGATTGGCTGGTTACTATAGGAGATTTATTGAAGGATTCTCTAAAATAGCAATACCAATGACCCAAATGTTGAAAAAGAAGATCAAATTCACTTGGTCTGAAGAATGTGAAAAGAGTTTTCAGACACTCAAAGAAAAGTTAACCACAGCATCGGTACTAGCCATACCGGAAGGAAATGAGGGATTTGTCATCTTCATTGATGCATCCTTACAAGGTTTGGGTTGTGTTCTCATGCAAAATGGGAAAGTCATTGCTTATGCATCTCGTCAACTAAGACCACATGAGTTGAATTACCCTACACATGACCTTGAACTAGCAGCAGTAGTGCATGCTTTAAAAATTTGGAGGCACTATATGTATGGTGTAAAGAGTGAAATTTACACGGATCACAAGAGTCTTAAGTATTTCTTTGAGCAAAAAGACTTGAATATGAGACAAAGAAGGTGGTTAGAATTGGTAAAGGATTATGATTGTACGATTCAGTACCACCCCGGAAAGGCCAATGTAGTTGCAGATGCCCTCAGTCGAAAGTCCAAGGCAAATTTGGGATGTTTCTTAACCCAACAAGAGAAACTCGTGCAAGAATTTGAAAATCTAAAAATAGAGCTGGTGCGACCACCAAGCTCTACACAAAGTTACATAGCTTCTTTAACAGCTAAACCAGATTTAAGAGAAAGAATTGTAAAAGCACAGAAGAAAGATGGTTTCTTAGAGAAGATGCGCTCACAAGCAAGATCAGATGATCCTAAAGGTTTTGCTGAGGCAAGTGATCACACTCTTATGTTTGAAAGAAGAATTTGTGTGCCCCACAATCAAGAGATAAGGAATGAAATAATGAGTGAAGCTCATGATACTCCTTACACAGCACATCCTGGGGGTACAAAAATGTATCGAGATCTGAAGAGAAATTTCTGGTGGAGAAATATGAAAAGAGAAATAGCCTCATTTGTGGAACGTTGTCTGTCATGTCAGCAAGTGAAAGCAATACACCAAAGACCATCAGGACTTTTACAACCATTAGAGATTCCCGAATGGAAGTGGGACCATATCAACATGGGCTTTGTTGTTGGTTTACCAAAAACAGCATGTGGAAACACCGCTATCTGGGTTATTGTTGATCGACTAACCAAATCAACACATTTTCTTCCTATGCGAATGACCTTAGGACTGGACAAGTTAGCACAATTGTATGTTAAGGAGATTATCAGATTGCATGGGATACCTGTGTCTATCACATCTGATCGTGATACAAGATTCACATCTAGATTCTGGAAAAGCTTGCAAGATGCTATGGGCACTAAATTAAATTTCAGCACAGCTTTCCATCCTCAAACTGATGGGCAGTCAGAGAGAACCATACAAACACTTGAGGATATGCTTCGAGGAGTAGTAATTGATGGAGGAGGAAGCTGGGAGAATATTCTACCTTTAGTAGAATTTGCCTATAACAATAGTTACCAGGCTTCAATAGGGATGGCACCATATGAAGCCTTGTACGGCCGAAAGTGTAGATCACCACTTTACTGGGATGAAGTGGGTGAGAGAAAAATATTGGGCCCAGAGATTGTTCAGGCGACGGTGGAAATAATTGATAAAATCAGGAAAAGAATAGTTGAGGCCCAAGACAGACAAAAGGCTTATGCAAACAAGCGTCATAATGATTTGTATTTTGATGTTGGAGATAAAGTATTCTTGAAAATATCTCCGACAAAGGGAATTGTAAGATTTGGCAAAAGAAGCAAATTAAGGCCAAGGTATATAGGACCCTTTGAAATTCTTGAGAGGATTGGAGAAGTTGCTTATAGATTGGCATTACCGCCAAGTCTAGAAGGGGTACATGATGTGTTTCATGTATCTATATTAAGAAAATATGTGTTTGATCCTAAACATGTAATTAAACATCATGAAGTGGTCCTAAGCGAGGATTTGACCTATGAAGAAAAACCAATAGCTATACTTGACCGGAAGGTGCAAGTATTGAGAAATAAACAGATACAATTGGTGAAAGTTTTGTGGAGCAACCATGAAAGCGAGGAAGCTACATGGGAGCTAAAAGATAAGATCCAGGAGCAATACCCTGACTTGCCATTTAGAGGTATGTCAAATTTCGTGGCGAAATTTATTTTAAGGGGGGTAAAATGTAATAACCCGAGACTTTCTCATAATTGTTATTTAGAAATCTGAAATACCTGCTCGAAAATAGTCATATTAAGACCTAATGATAATCATATATTAAAATTCTATCTAGATAAATCAAAATTTATTTAAGACAAATATTATTATCTAGTAATTGTACTATTATAAATCGATAGCAAATTAATTAAATTTATACAAGTATATTTTATTAGTGGTCGTAGGTGAATTTGTAATATCGAATTTTAATTTACTTGATAGCACTCGATAGAATTAGTTGGACGTGATAAAATCTAAAATTTTGCTCCTAGTATTAAAAATATTTAGAGTTAATAGTTGAATTTAGAAGTCTATTTTCGAGTCTTAAAATACTGTGCGAGTTTTGTTTATTCACACACAATTTATTTTTGGTAATTAGTATTTCTATTTTTATTTTTTTATTATTTTTTTATTTTTTTTATTTTTCTAAAAGGGCTATTAAATGTAAAAAAAAAAACAAAAAAAAATTATGAAAAAAAACAAAGATGATTAAGATATTTATTAAATCTCTTCAATTGCCATTAATTGTACACGTAGGTATCTATGTCAACTCAGCAAATTCTGTAAAACACTTGTCCAGCTCTTCCTCTCTTTGTTAATCAACCAAATACCACAAAAGTTTATTTTCTTCCGGACAGATTAACATAAAAATAAATCAGAACCATTTTTTCCAAACTCTTCGGCTGGAAATCAAATTTCACAGCAAATCTATCAGTTTTAGTTGGATTCCACTGCTCAATACCTTAAACTATAAGTGTTACAGCAAACTCGCCCATCTAGGTAAGTTTATTTTAAATTTAAATTTCTATATTTGCTGTGTAAGTTATACACCCATTAACCCTAGTAAATCTCTCCAATTTCAATTAACCAAAACAAAACATGAATTCATGTCTTGGTACAGCACCAAAATATAAATCACCAAATATTTGAAGTGAGAATTCACGCTTCCTACTATACAATCAACAAACATCCAAATTGTATAAAACTCTGCGCCAAAACATATTTTCAAAACAAAAATTCCACCATCCTCTTCAGTAATAGCTAATTCTAGTTTCAAACCCATAGAACATATGATATTTTTCTTATCTATTCTTTTTCATCAAAAGCGTTTCCAACATCAGAAACGTGTAGATAGCCAATAAGTTTTACTGAAATCAGAAAAACATATATATATAAATAGAAATTGAGAGAGAGGTCACTCGTGGGTTGAGTCGGGCAGAGGGCTTGCGTCGAGTTTGAACTAGCGGGAATCAAAGCAAGGGAGGGCAACGTAGGCTGGGCTCGAGTTCCGGCGACACTTGTCTGAGTCGGTGCTTTACTAACTGACGTCGATCTGAGACGGCATCGAGTCTTGTAGTCGAGTCGCCGGAGAACTTGCATCGTGGTGTTGTTGTGGTTGAACTGGCGTCGAGCCGTCTCATGGCTGGAGTTGTCGGACCCGATTGCAGCAGGTGGGGCTGCGGGTTCGGGGTCGGGTCTTTACGTCGTCGGTGGACGGCGGTGAGCTCGCCGGCGTCGAAAAAAGAAAAGAAGAAGAAGGGGGAAAAAGAATTAGGGATTTTGGGAGTGAAGTTTGTGGATTTTCGATTTGTGTTCTATTCTTCATATCAGAATTGTGGCAAAGAAGATGGAAATGACTTGGGATTTAGGGATTTAGGCAAACAATTGCACTTTGTTGACTCTAAATCTGTTCTCCATTGTTAGACGAGAGAGTGAGGAGAGAGAGAAGGAATGAAATGGAATTTAGGAATTAGCTTTCTTAATCAGCTGAATGTCGTGAATACCAAAGAAGAAAAAAGAGGATTTAATTGCAAATAATTAAATTGCATAATGGTATCCTCATTAATTTGTAGAAATTAGAAAAGCCCCAGATGGTATATAAACTTCACAATCAATCATAATTATATATATAAAAAATAATAATAATAAAATACACTTTGATCCTATAAATTTTTCAGAAATTAATATTTAGGCCAAAACTTCATAAATTGATTAAATTAGCCCATAAATTCCTAATTTTCAGATTTATTAAAACTAAAATTGGCCCAAATTATTTAAAAATTAATTTAACCACAAAATTTTATCTGAATTTTCTAGTTAACCCAGAATTCATAATTTAATTATTTAAGAACATTAATTTTATTTTTAGATATATTAAAATTAAAATTGATGTAGATGATTTATTCGAAATTATTTTTGATATTAGGTACGGCTCAATTAAGATCCTTGTCCACTTTGTGATTCCCTCCTCAAATACTACGCGTTCACTATTATCAGGTGGGCTATATTTTTTTCAAATTTATGTTCAGCTAATAAGCTCAACTGTTTATCAATTACGAAATGTGAATATCTGTATCAAAATGTTTTAGCTCACTGTTCGCGTTCGTCAGTATCCTACGAAAACATTGAGTGCTTAACTAGACTCGAGTTCGGATCCTTTAAGCTTTGGGACCGTATACACTATCCTTTATTAGACAGCTGGGCTGGAGGACGTGTATATAAGTTAAGACACTGTAGGAAGGGACAGTTGAGACAGAGTGTGTAAGGTTAAAAGTAGCTTTGTATACATGGAATGCTCTTTAATTTTCAAACCTTTCCATTGTTATACTTGTGTGGATACAATATTCATATTTATAAAATGATTATGAACTGTTTATCAAATTTGCCCACTGGGTACACTAGTACTCAGCCCAGATCTTTTCTAAATATTTCCAGGTTGAGAGGCAGGCTGAAAGATGACGGAGCTGAGGCAAGGGCTATCTTTTTGTTGATATTTGTTTACACTTTTTGCGTTGTTTAGAGATCTTAGATACTCTAAAACAAAGAAGTAGTTGGAAATATTTTGCTTAAGTTTAATAAAGATGCTCTACGCTTGTTCCGTTTACTCTGATATAGTTTGTCTTCAGTTGTTTGAATCATAATATGATTTGTGTTTGTTAGTAAGATCTGCCTTTACAATTAATTGACGGGATAAATTCCTTTTGACGATTGATAATTTATTCAGGTTCTTTCTAAACGCCTTAGTGCGTGGTTCTATTACAGTTTTAGAGGTTATGCTGCCTAAATGATTGAGGCACTAACCCTACTTATACAATTGTCTTTATGTAACAACCCCTTTTCCCTTTTCCCAGTAGCGTGTCGGTCCCTTGTCACTACTTATCCGGGATCGGGGCGTTACAATATATCTGTCAAAAGCTTACATAATTAATTAATGAGCATTATATCTTAAACATCGGGAATGGTTGGACTAAAGAAGAAAACATATTCGCAAATATGTATTAAATTGGTAGGTCAGTATTATTTCTTTAGTGGAATAAAAATAATACTTAATTTATTTAATTATATCCTAAGTTTATTGGATATTAGAAATTAAATAAATTAGCAGACCAATTTAATATTCTTCTAGATCCCTGTTGTAGCCCAATATGACTTTAATGGACTGGAGATGGAAAAAGAGATAGAGGCCAAAGCCCAGTAAGTCTGGGGCTTGATAATTTTGACCACCCCCTTATAAATAGAGAGGTGGGGATCGAAATTTTCAGTGTTACAAATCAACTCTCTTTTGTTCTCTTTATCTCCACAATATCCATACCTATCTAGTAGATTTCAGCCTACCCTGAATCTAGATACAGTCTGGGAATACAACAGAAGATCGAGAAGTGGAATAGCATAAGGGGACGCCGATTTTCATACTTACAACAGCAAGATTAGACATTTAATCTTGTCCTCAACCCGTCGTTCAATTTGTAAGTGTTTATTCGATCTCTATGTTTTCGCTTTAGTAGAATCGATTAAACCGGCTTTGCATGTTTATTAAACACGGGTATTAAAACATATGAGCTGCATAAAATTATGAACTACATGACAATAAGATTAATAAACATCTAATTAGATCTTGCGGTGGTTCAATTCGAAAAAACCCCAACACGAAGTCCATAAACACTCAAATGAGCTTATACTTTAAACAAATAGATAATGCACAAACACGCACATACAAAAATGAGCAATAAAGAGACTTGCACACCTACTATTAATATAATATGCAACTTACAATTTTTTTTGTGTGAAAAAGATAAACTTGTGATGAAACGTAAGATAGTTGTGATGAAACGTAGGATTTTTATAAGAACATATATTGATTGATTTTTTTTTTTGTTAACTGATCACCCAATCACACAGATATACATGATTGCATCTATATACATTTGTGGATTAATTAGTTCATGATGATTTTTATGTAAATAATGAATTAATAGAAAAACATGTATTAATTAATTATGAACGTATTAATTTAGGTAGATATATGAAATCTTTCTATATGTATGTATTCATAGAAAAAGAACATATATTTCATTAGTGTAATATAAATATTTAATTTCATAATTTGTATTACTTAATTACATAATTATTTACATTTATTACATATATAATTATATCACTATTATTAGAAAATTTATTTATGCGGGAAAAATTATTATTTCTATTTGTAGTGACTATCTTACTTTTAGTATAATATATATATATATATGTATATATGGTATAAAATTTTTAATAAATTTTATTTTGCCCTCTCTCAAAATTAGTTAGTGAAGTATTATTGGTTGGGCTAAAGCCCAAAATGAAATAAATAGATTAATTTTCCATTTATCACTTAGATAATTGATTAAATAAAAAATTAGTTTTTTATTCTCATTTATGATTGATGATTTTTTTAGCTAACTCATATAAGTTACTAATTTTTTTATTTTTTTTTTATGTTGAATCAATCATTAAGGCTACCCGCGTTGGTGCCTTTCTCCAAAGGTCACCTGAATAAGACAAAAAAAAATAAAATTGAAAAGTCACCAATATTCGTGACTTGAGGCGGTCCGCCGCCTTGAGGGCAAGAGATAAAGTAATTCCACGTGGCACCCTTTCATTGGGTGCCACTTTATTTTATAGAGATATATTTATAACATAAATATTTTATATAATTATAAAAAATTAAAAAAATAAAATTATATCAAAATTCATAAAAAAATTATCTGTAAATATAGCCTAATATTGATATGTTTTTACACACAACTTAAAACTATCTTTTCCTCACACATTTTCTCTCTATAAATTCTCAATCTTACATTTCTTCTTCGTTTTAAGCTATGGATCCAAACCACCCAAATTATTATGATGACTCCCAAAATTTGCCAAACTTTGGATCATACTTTCACCGACAAAATTTTTCAAATTTAGAAAATCAACAAAATTCTCAATATTATCAAAATTCTCAATTTTCGCCAAACCTCGCTCAATTTTCGCCAAACCTCACTCAATTTTTCATGTGTCTCATTGTAGTTTATTTAATTATGTTTTCACTCTTGTAATTTTTATTTTGTTGTGAAGTAAATTATGAATTTATAATTTTATGGGTAATTTTTTGATAATTATGAATTAAAAAAAATTCTAATAAATTAATTAATATTTTTTTTTAAATGCAAGAGAAAAATATTATTTTAATAACATGTTCTTATTAAAAAAATAAAATGATAAATATTTTATGTAGGTTGGAAGAAAATAAAAAAATAATATTTTATTTGAAGGTCGGGTTGGATGAGGTCACTGATGGGAGTATAAATAATATAAGTTGGAGGTTGTGTATGTGGAAGAGAGAGAAATTAATATTTTATTTGAAGGTTGAGTTGGATGAAATCACTGATGTGGGTAGCTTAATGAGTTTGATGGTGCGAAAAAGCGACATGAACAACTAAAAATGCATAAACATAATAAGGTTAGTGAACATTATTTTTTTATATTGCTTTAGTTATTTAAGATTTTTTATTCTTTTTTTGTTATTTTATAATAAACATATGATATGATATAATAATATGTTCTTTTTTTTTTTTTTGCAAAACTAATTCCACTAGAACAACATTCGACTAAGTATGAGAGATTTTGACAATTGAATGATCTTGTTATAAGGTAATTTATATTCGTATATTTTTGTTGTTTGTGAATATATTTCTGAGCAAAATATTCATATATTGTGGAACAAACTGTTATTGAATATATATCTAATTTCAGATTCAAAAAAGTTCCCCCTCCCGCAACTAAAAATCTTGACCCCATCCCTGATTGTAAGAGTAGAGATCTGGATACAAATTTCAATTCTCCCCCAATTTTTTTTTTTTTTTAAAATAGAACATTTGCTTATTTGTCCATAGTGCGTGCTTTACCAATAAATAAATTAATTGATATATTTTTTTCTTAATTTATATATTTCCAATATTTACGGAAGCTGCATTTGAGCAGTAAAATTCGAATTTCCTTTTAAGTTATGCTTAATTGTTTTTATAAAGATTAAGATTAAGATATATAGATATAGATACAGAAATAACGTGATATATAAGGTCATCTCCAACCATTTTTTCTCATCTACCTCTATTCTAAAGGAAAATGTACAGTTGGAGCAAAAGTATCTCCAATAATCAACTTTAGAATTCACTCTACAAATAGAATATTCGACTTTTATGCTTTCTAATATTATTTTTTTTTATCAAATTATTGTGTAGCATATATTTTTTTCAAATATATTTATGTTTAATATTTAATATTATTTAAATTTTAATAATAATAAAACATAATATAATTTAAATTAATTTACAAAACTATATGTTATTTGAACATAAAACCAACATTTACTGATATAAAAAAAACAATTACATTATAAACATGAACAAACATTAAAACCAACATTTACTGATATAAAAAAAAACAATTACATTACATTATTTTAATGTAATGTATTTTATGCTATTTTTATGTATTATTGTGGTAATTTTAATTTAATGTAATATATTTTATGTTATTTCTTGTAATTTAAGTTTTTAATTTTTTTATAATTATATAATATTTTTTATTATATTAAGTGAAATTAAACATAGCATTAGACCTAAAAATAATATATTTTACATTATTAGATTAATAAAAATTAAAGAATAAAATTAATACAAAAATTAAAAAATGAATAAAGAAAGGGAAAAAATAAAAAAGAAAAGGTAGAGGGCTATTCACCCCTGGAAAAATGTGGCATTTTAGAGGGACCGTTGGAGGCAATTTCTAGTGGCTGTAGCGGCAGACTTGGAGGAAGAGGGGCCTTTGGAGATGCCCTAAATATGACAAAAAAAAATTGTATAAGACCGTCTAACGATCATAATTTATTAGACGAGTAGATCAAACTATATCAAAATCCACCCAGCTCCGGGCCCAACAGGTGGCCCCACTCAACCCGGCCTTCCGCCCACTTTTTTCATCCATATATTTTTACTTTTTCATTTTTAGTCTTTTTTAGATTTTTTTTATTTTTTTCAAAAACCATTTACTTCACCAAATTAATTATCGAACGTACTGCACGAGCCGCGAGAAAAAAAATAAAAAAATTAAATTAAATTAATTCAATTTTGTGGTTTACTAATTTTATTTTAGGGTATATATATTTCTTTTAAAGAATTAATTATTGAGCGCAATACAAGAGCCCACCCGTTAGCGTCGGGCGAGTGAACTGCACGAGACGCAGAATAAAAAAAAAAATTAAATTAATTTAATTTTAGGGTTCACTAATTTAATTTCAGGGTATATATTTATTTAAAAAAATAATAATTATCGAGCATAGTACACGAGTCCACCCGTTAGTGTCGGGTGATTGTACTGCGAAGACGTCGGATAAAAAAAATCAATTCAATTTAATTTTAGAGTTCACTAATTTAATTTTAGAGTATATATTTATTTTAAGAAATTAATCATCGAATGTAGTGCATGAGCCCACGTATTAGCATCAGACGACTGCACTGCGCTGTACACCGGATAAAAAAAATAAAATTTTAAATATATATTTGTATAAAAATTAAAAAAAAAGTAAAGAAATTAAAAAATAAAATAAAAAAAGTTATAAGAAAAGAAAAAATGTAAAGAGGGAACCCACCCCTTGGATAAAAAATATCCGTCTAAATATCTATTACTGTTTTCTATTTTTGTAGGAAACAGATTATGGAAAATGAAGAAAAGGAAAATATTTTATCATATGCGTAGCCTCCACGTAAATGCCTCGCTATAAATTATTGCCACATTTGCATATGAATTAACAAAAACCTACCGCAAAAAAAAAAAAAAAAAAGGAAAGGAAAAACCGTCTCAAAACCCTTCTGACACAATCATGGCGGCCCTTCTCGTCGGACCACCGGAAATCTATCAACAACCCATCACCACCACTACCACTACTGCCACCACACCAATCGCGACAGACGACACCACCACCACACCGATCGCCACAGCCGCCACCAACACCATGGGTGATGCATTCATGGACCTCATGGTCGCAAATTTTAACACAACAGCAGCCAACAAATTCCCGCCCATGGGCCTGACGGAAAACCTTTCTCCGACGTTTCTGTCGACGGGAAATGCGTGCTTGGACTTCTTCTTCCACGTCGTCCCCGACACGCCGCCGGAAAGCGTGATCCACCGCCTGAAACTGGCGTGGGATCAAGATCCGCTCCAGGCTCTGAAGCTCCTTTGCAATCTTCGTGGAGTCAGAGGCACCGGAAAATCTGATAAAGAAGGGTTCTACACCGCGGCGTTGTGGCTGCACGAGCACCATCCTAAAACTCTGGCCGGCAACGTCGCTGCTTTCGCCGATTTCGGCTACATCAAGGATTTACTGGAGATTCTGTTCCGGCTTCTGGAAGGGGCCGAGGCACGGGATTTGGCGAAACAGAAGGGGAATGAGTGGAAATATAATCAGATGATGCCGAAGCGGAAGAGGAGCAGAGGTGTGAAATCAGAAAACCCTACCGCGCTTCTTGGCGTTGAGAAATCGATTTCAAAACCGAAATCAAAATTGAAATGGAAATCGAAATCGAGAGAGGTGAAAAGGCTCGAAAGAGCGAAAAGGGTGGTAGAGAGGTTTAACACCGATGCCAATTTCAAGTTCTTGCACGAACAAGTTTCCGATCTCTTCTCGCAGCGGTTAAGATCGGATATGGAGATGTTGAAATCGGGGAATTTGAACAAAATCGGCCTCGCTGCAAAATGGTGCCCATCAATTGATTCGTCGTTCGATAAAATAACATTGCTGTGTGAAACGATAGCGAAGAAGGTTTTTCCAAGAGAGGAGTATGCGGCGGAGTATGAAGGTGTGGAGGAGGCGCATTACGCGTATCGCGTGAGGGATCGTTTGAGGAAGGAGGTGCTCGTGCCGCTGCGGAAGGCGCTGGAGTTGCCGGAGGTTTATATGGGAGCAAATGAGTGGGGCACTCTGCCTTACAACAGAGTGGCCTCTGTTGCGATGAAAATCTACAAAGATAAATTTTACAAGCACGATGAGGAAAGATTCAAGGAGTATCTCGAGAAAGTGAAGTCTGGCAAAGCAAAGATTGCTGCAGGTGCATTGCTTCCTCATGAGATAATCGCGGCTCTGAATGATGAAAACGGCGGTGAAGTGGCGGAGCTTCAGTGGAAGAGAATGGTGGACGACGTTGCGGAGAAGGGGAAGTTGAATAATTGCCTCGCGATTTGTGATGTTTCTGGGAGTATGTCTGGGGTTCCAATGGAGGTGTCTGTGGCGCTCGGAGTTTTGGTGTCGGAGTTGAGCGAAGAGCCATGGAAGGGGAAGCTCATCACTTTCAGCGCTAACCCGCAGCTTCAAAGAGTCCAAGGGGAAAGCTTGAAATCGAAAACTGAGTTTGTTAGAAGAATGGAGTGGGGGATGAACACTGATTTCCAGAAGGTGTTTGATGTGATACTACAAGTGGCGGTGAAAGGGAAGTTGAAGGCGGAGGAGATGATAAAGAGGCTGTTTGTGTTCAGCGATATGGAATTCGATCGAGCATCTCGGAATCCATGGGAGTCTCAAGCATCTCGGAATCCATGGGAGACTGATTATCAGACGATCGTGAGGAAGTATACTGAGAAGGGTTATGGAGAATGTGTGCCGGAGATTGTGTTTTGGAATTTGAGGGATTCGAGGGCGACGCCGGTGCCGGCAAACAAGCCGGGGGTGGCGCTGGTGAGTGGCTTCTCCAAGAATTTGATCACAATGTTTCTTGAAAAGGGTGGAATTGTGGATCCGGTGGCTGTGATGGAAGCTGCAATTTCTGGAAAAGAGTATCAGAAGCTTGTGGTGGTGGACTGATTTAATGATTTCTGCGTAGAAATGAGTTTAGGCAATGTGGTTTATGTTATTTTGATTAATATCATGAAGTATATTATGTTCTCGTTTGTGTTTTGGTTTTCTTGATGTCAAGCATAAATGAAACATTAGCAACGGGCATTATCGATAGATTTCAACAAATTAATCTAATCAACTAGCTGCCTAATAGGGAAAAAAAAAGTGATTTAGTGATGATGAACTAAATCAAACATACAATGGTGAGGAAACCTTAGGGAAAGTAAAAAGAAAAAGAAAAGAAAAAGAAAGGAAGTTTAGACAAGATTGAAGAATATTTGGTTAAGGTTTACCAAAAACTTTTCCTGCAACGATAGCAGCTTTCATGGCATTATTAATGGCTTTGATAACTTCATCAACTTCACAGGTGTTGCCTTTGAATGAGGGTGCCCTTGATTTCTTCACCGAATCCACACATTTCAGGAATTCTTTATTGCACTGCTGGCTCAAGTAATCATCTGCACCCACCAATCATTCATAAATTAACATCATAATTCTAATTTCTTATCCCAACTATATTTTTATTATATGATTTCTTGCGGCTACTCGTTTTTATTTATAATTTGTCATTCAAATTATTGAATTCTCGCAATTTGCCAGCGGAGACAGCTCGTTGTGTGTGAAAAAAACTAATCACACCTCGACGTCAGACCTTCGTTTTGGTCTTAATTTATTTATAAAAAATGTTGTCAATTCCGGCCAAATAAATTGTCAGATGCGTGATTTTTGGATCACATACAAGTCAAGTTAGATTTTTGGACGGAAAAAAAATCACATACTAGATGAAATTTGAAATATTATTTTGGATCAATTTGAGAAATAAATCAAAATGTAGAACTTAAAGTGATATTTACTATTTTACCCAAAAAAAATGATACCATGACAAAAGAATCCTACCCTCAATATGTATATATATAGAAAACCACATATAGCCAACACACATCTTGGGAACCCTAGGCAGAAACCTATGAAAAACTTGTAGCTTGGTGGGTAAATAAAGAAAAAAAGGTATTAGTGAGTAGAGTGAAAAAGGTTGGTAAATAGCAATTACACCTTCGTGCTTAAAAAAAAACATATCAATTCATGAAAATTCAGCTACGAAAGCAAATAAAAGTGCATGCATGCTTTGCGTGGCAGTCGCCGGATTTTTTATTTATTTATTTTTGTCTTTTCCCCCCTCTCTGTATATTCTTTACAAACTATGGTATGACCCCACGTTTATGTCAGGGTGAAAAAACAAATGGGATAATTATGAGAAATTTTTCATGAAAGTGGGGAATTCACTTATATGAAATGGTGTAATTTACCATTCACTCCTTTCATTCTAGATCTATATTGAATTCTCAAAATACATCCAAATTCATTCATATTATACATGTACTTTCACTTCAATTTTCACGCGCCACTATCACAATTGTTAACATTCTAGGCCCTCGTTAAGTCTACATTCTCTATCACCTTTCCTATATCAAATCAGTATATATTTTTTAAATTTTTTAATTTTCAATTTATTATGATTTAGTTTAATTTAAATTTTTTATTTAGAGTACATCCATCCCGACTAGGGTATAATAATAAAAAAACAATTAATTATGACACACATAATGTAACACGGGAGGGTACATATGATTTGATCTAGTTAAGTAGATGTAAATGGACTCTAAACCTTGAATTATAAATTTTGGAGCAAAAGCTCCATTTATTACTTAATCTTGATCCTGATATTGGTTGCCGGACTAATTTTTCCATTTTCTACTTCATAAACTTATAGTACATATTGCATTTGGTTAAGAATTTTCAACTTTTTTTTTTGTTACAATGAACTATTAACACTTTGATTAATATCTACTCCATTCATTCCAACATACGCTTTCACGTTTTACTGTCAAATTTATTATTATAATAATATTTAATATAAAAATAAAAATTATTATAATATAACAAAATTCTAATTAACATTTATTATTAATAATTGAAATTGTCAAAAAAATATACACGTTAATTACTGAATAATCTATCCTAATAATAACAAAAATAAAAAATAATATAAATTTTAATTAATAATTATAAAATTAAACTAAATCACAAGAAATTAAAATTGAAAAAAAATGAAAGAAATTATTTGACTATGAAAATTTGTTCGACTTTGAAAAGTAAGAATAATTTTTAGAGATGAGTTATTCGACTATGAAAAGTAACAATAATGCAGATTCTGGCTGCCAGAATCTGATTTTTTAATAATTAATAAAATTGTATTATTAACAGATTAATTATGTTAATGTTTAAATGTTATGTTTTTACTATATTGCCCTTCTATCATGAAATTAGTGATTGTAATTGTCCCAAATAATATTAATAATTTTTTGGGAAATATTTGATCGATAATATTCATTAGAAGCGGATTTGTTTTTGAGCAGACATTAGAAGTGGATTTTTTTAAACGGAAATTAATTGGAGAATTAGACCTAATTATTATGGATGACATCAATGTAAATTTATTGAATAATTAGTATTTTATTAATTAAATTAATTAATTATTAAAAATAATAAAAGATTCTGGCTGAAAATCCCTACTCGAAAAGTAATAGCATACTATATTTTGGGCAGTCAAAATAAAATACGAGATCACATATTTGGGATGAAGTAGCTAGGTAATTTGTTAATCCCAAATGACGTAATGATATGAAACTACTTTGAAAGCATAATTGGTAACTTTCTTGAAAGAGTCGAAATTAACAATAATTGAGTTGTGCTGAAACTTTGTATCCAGTTAGGCATGAGTCACGCATCAAACAAAACAATTCTGGTTTGGTGGGGGTCAAGTTAACTTGATATTTTGTTTTTATTATTTAATACATTTTTCTTTTTCATTTTGATGAAACTTGTGAATTTGAGATTGGAGATTCCCAAAACTTTAAACGAATACGCAAAATGTAATACAACAAAGAATTAAGTTCAAAGGTCATCATCAAATTTTTAGACATTAAGACCGACAATTTTATTTAAAAACATATATAATTATTTGGGATCATCTTTCTTCAAATTAATTTATATATTATAAAGCAATAATTAACAAAATTAATTTAAAGAACTTACTCCCCATCTTGGAAATGCACTGATCATGATGCATACAACAAGTGTCTAAGCGATCACACGGCTGCTCTCCTGGGCATCCAGTGTATAAAAGCCCACAATATTTCCCATATCTTAGAAATGGAGGAGCTGCACTTTCCAAAAAATAAATACAAACAGATTAAAATGCAATAGTTTCATGATTAAAATCAAGAGATGTAACTGCTTTCAAATTATATTCCAATGAGATCCCAAGGAAAAAGGAAAAATGTTTAAAGAAGGGTACCTTCACAGAACATTGATTCACATGTTTTACTGCACTGTTTAAACTGCAACAGATATAGTATTTTCAAAAGGAAAAGAATCGTGTTAGATAAACTAAAGAATTATGCGAACTACAAATTGAAAAGAAAAGAACAAATGAAACAAGATTGTTCTAAAAAAAAACATTAGATATACATGAAATGGACCATGGATATGATAGTCCGTATTCAGTATATTTCACCGGGTGTAGCAGCTAAGTCCGAAGACGAGTACTCGTCTCGGCGAAGGGGAAGGGAAGACGGCTAGCGACTTACCAAGCTAAGGCCTGCATTTGCATGAAGGCCGATGTTGAGGGCACGAACTGGAATAGCATAAAATCCAAAGGTGAAAACAGAAGCAATCAAGAAAATTAGTAGTGGAGCTGAATGAGCCATTGGAAGATTTCTGGAGAAGGTGGGAATGGAAGCCTGAATTTCCTCAAAAGCTTTGATTTATAGCTAGGGAGAAAATCTGGTTGGTTGAGGCACAGAAAATGTACTGAGGAGAGAGAGAGAGAGAGAGAGAGAGAGAGATGTGTTGTGTGTGAGAGACCGCAGAGTGATGGAGGATGAGGAGGAGGGGGGTCTGCGTGGTTTGTCCTTTAACAAACCCGTGACTAATTTTTTTGTAGTGTAGTTTCACATTTTCTCACCAAAAGGAATCATATTTTTATCTTTTTTTTCATGTGATTTGTTTAATTTACTCCAACAGTGAATTAAAATTTAATAATGCAATGGGGGCTGCTGCTGGTTATTTCATGAGGAAGGTGATAAATTTTATTTTGTATTTAGGATTTTACATGTTTAGTTACGAAAGCTGTGCGTATATGGCATAGCATTTGCGACTATTATTTGACCAAATGAAATAATCTTATCACGTATTATCATAATTTAATAAAAGTTATTAAATATGTTCGAAACACCATATAGTTTTATTTTAACTGCATTCTAAACAAGGGGAAAAAAATCAATTGTTAATTGCCTTTCATAATTCCATCTATACATTCTTGCATTTATAGAATGTACACTCCCCCTGTCTCAATTATATAGTCTATATTACTATTTTAGGTTCTATCAATTATATAGTTCAATTATTTAATTAACATTATTTTTCATAAAAAATGTACAAATACTCCCTTGTTAGATTTTGAAAATTCAAAACTAATCATTTAAGTTTTTGGAAGTTATAAATTTTAAATAGGGATGATATTAAAAGTTTAGCTTTTGTATCTTATTTTTATAAATATTTTTAATTTATATACATACGAGTAGCAAATGAACTATATAATTGAGATGGAGAAAGTATTTTTTTTTTATGTCTTAGATTAATCGAGATACTACTCCGACTAATCTGGAGCAGGCTTGTAATCCGGATCAGGGTCCGGGTCTTGGGGCTAGGTGAAGGCATGTTTTTACGGAGTTGGGCTACAATTGCAAATGAGCCGCGAACAGTAGCTAAGTAAAACTTGGACTTTATAATTTATTTTTATAGAGCTGGTCTCTTATTAGAATCAGTTAATTCGAACATCTATAAAATATGGTGTTATTTAGTATTTTATACTAAACTGATTATCCGCTTTAATCTGCTCAAATCAAGTGCTCGACTAATTCTCTAATATTTGTTAAAACCAGTTTGTATGAAAGATCAATTGACTATTTCAAAGAATAACTATTGTGCAAAACCAGTTAGAGTTTTCAGACTCTAAAACCATCATTATCGGTTAGCTTTCTGTTAGAACGGTCGAATGCCATGTTGGCAAGTAAAAAAAAAAAAAATAGCACGCAGACGGCGGTTGATAATGGGCAAACAGGCGAACGGGTGGTCTCTCTCTCCTCTCTCATCCACTTTTCTCCCCTCCAATAGAATGGAGACAAGTGTCTCCGTTCTATTGGATATGTAAATTATATTTGAATAAATAGATAAAATTCATATAATTTTTATATAATATATTAAAAAAATATCAAAATTCATATTTTTTCATTCTCTATAAATAGAATCCAATATTGCTATATTTTGACACATCTCAAAATTTTTTAATATCTCATTCTATAACATTTAGCATTTTTTTGTTTATCTTCCTATGGATCGGGGAAATATTTTTTTCTACGATCCTCAACATGAGAATCACTCCCAATATTATTTTTCTAACCTCAAAAACTTCCAAACTCTGAAAAATTCTCACAGTTCGGTAATATCAACTCGCAGTTTTCACATAATCCCGAATACCAAACCTCTCTAAAATTCATCAATATGAAAACTAGGTCATAACTTCGCAATCGAGAAGCTCACGCCATTCTTCGTGACGACTATCGAGCACATATGGCAAAAATTCGGCCATCAACACTAAATTTATATTGTTTTCATCTGTTTTAATCATCGTTTGTTTATTTCAATTCCTGTTGAGTTTATTGTTATTTATGTTCTTGTTTTGTTTATTTTGTATTTTATCATATTGTCTATTTTATAAAAGTTTATTATTTTATATTATTACAATATCCAATAATAATAATTATTTATTTTAATTATTATTAATTATATTATATTTATTAATAAACGAAAAGTAAAAATAATATATAATGTTGTGGTTAAGTGTTTGGGGTGGTTGCTGATAAACTTTCAAATTATATATGGTTGGGTTGGATAAAATATTGATGATGTGGAAGGGAGAAAAATTAATTAAATATTGAGGGTGGTTGCCCGGTTGCTGATAACGGTAGTCTAATTGAGAACAAGTTTGGCCCCTCTTTTCGCATGAGTGCACTGTGCGAGTCATTGGATAAAACATAAATTAATTCGTTTTAATTTTAGTGTTCACTAATTACATTTTAAGGTATGTATATTTCGAAAAAATTAATTGTCTAACGTAGTGCACGAAGTCATGTGTTAGCATCGAGTGAGTGCATTAGATGAGTCGATGGATAAAAATAATTAAATTAAACCACTTTAATTATAGGATATATACCTTTTAGGGGAAAAAACTAAAACAAATATAATAAAATCCTAAAAAAAGATAAAAAAGGAAATTATAAAAAAATACCCTAAATACCGAATGATTAATCCTAAAAATCAATTATTAACTAAAAATATAAAAATTAAATTCTAAAAAATAATTATAAATCATAAACTCTAAACCCTAATTAATGATTATAAAATCAAACTAAATCAAGAAAAAAATAATAAAAAATAATAACGTGATGCCCACAAAAGTATGTATGATAACAAAACTCCGAGAACCTACATTACCCACGGTTACCTCGTTTGTGGTAGATGGGTTAATTTGAACTTGAGAAGTGGATGTACATGTTTATTGCCACTACAATGTGCATGATAATTGATGTACTATCTCATCACATCTTTATTGAGTTGAGAGGACAAAAGAGATGGCCACTAGTAACAGGGTAATTAATAATTAATTTTGATTGTTCTAAAAAAAATCAATTTTAATGATAGAAGAATATTTAATGTTATTTTGTGTAGGATAGCAATAACTTTCCTTTTTCTTTGAACTTCTTCGAATAAATCATTTCGTTGTCTCTTGTTTTGTCTGCTAGAGGCTGATATTAATTTGCTTAAGTTTTAATGAATAATCAAAACGTAGCTTTTAATTAACTGCTCTCTGGCATTCGATTTAGCAGTTTTTCCATTTGGTAGGTGCAGGCCTCAATTTAATTAATTTTTCTACAGTTTTATTTTTTAATTTAACTAAAAATAGCATGCATGATGTGTGGCAGCTTATTGTAATTTTTTCCATTGTAACGAGGGTGTCATCTAATCGAGCTAAACCTATTAATTAATTAATTAGTTAATTAATTAATGTCAAACTCATGTGGGACTCATTTATTTTGAAGTCGAGTTCGAGATTTATTTATCAAACACATTCAAGTCATACTATATAATCGTGCTTAAACAAATTTTCAAAATATATATTAATTTAATATTCATCATTTAAAAAAAATCGTTTTGTTTTTAAAATATACTCCCTTCATTTCTAATTAAGTGTCATTTTGGATGAATACTATATACACAGATTAATAAATTAATTGAGTTACCTAATATACCTTGTGTGAATACATTAAATGAGTTAAATATAGATGTATGATGCATTAAATGAGAACACATATGTGAAAAATGTGAATTCTATGCCTCAAATTTAGTATGACATTTTTTTTGAAACAAAATTTAAATGCTAGAATGACACTTATTCAGCAACGGAGGTAGTATGATATATATATATATATATATAATAAAATTCATCATTTTCTTATAATATATAAGGTTATCCAGATAATTAATATTATACTTTTCACTAAATCAAGAAGTATAAAATATAAGTTAAATATCAAATAAATTTTTTTACTAATTTACAAACAGGGCTCTAACAGTTCAATTATTGTCAAGTTTATTAGTGATAATTAACATGTTTGACTCGTTAATGTCAACTCGCTTCACTAAACGAGCTTTTGACGATGCATGATTTGAATAGCGCTCTCCCAAGTAGCTCGTCTGTAATTCTAGTTCTAAAAACCCAAACGAAATTAAATTATCATGTGTGGATAATGTTCAAATTGCTAAATACACTAAATACAATGTGAACTTATGTGGGGATAATGATCAAATTGATCTTACAACCATTTCATGCGTAACACTTTACTATTGATTGTGCAAACGGTTGATCTGATTCGAAACTAGATCAAATTGGGAGGACTGATCGGGTGAAATGCATGAAATCCTTAGACCGAATCAGATTGAATTTGGAAATTTGATCGGATAAAAAATCAACCGAAGTTGGTCGGTCTAACCTGTTTTTACAATATTGTTTTTTCAATTTATTCCTAACTTAGCCAACTAGGGAACTAATTAAACTGGCCAACTAGGGTTGAAACTGTGAACAACCAAGCATTGAATAAGAATTGAAACAATTAATCTTGGATAATTATCAATCCAAAACTTGAATGATGGGTAATCTATCAATTCAGGATCTGAAAGATGAAAACTCTCAATTTAGGATGTGAAAGATGAAAATTCTCAATCCAGAACCTCAAAAATCATGAATTTTTATTTCTTTTTATTTTTAATTAATTTTGTATTAGTTTTCAATGAAAATTCCTTCATCAATTATTTATTAAATCTAATAAAGAAATTTTTAAATTTAATTAAAAAAAATCAAAATTCATGATTTTTGAGGTCATGGATTGAGAATTTTTATCTTTTGAGTTTTGAATTGAGAGTTTTCATCTTTCGGATTCTGAATTGATAGATTACCCATCTTTCAGGTCCTGAATCGACAATTCTCTATTAATCTTTTAGTTGGGAATTAAGAATATTACTATATTGAAATAGAGGTGGACTTGCGTGCAACATCGGTTATTTCCGCCTATTTCAGGCGGCCATGTGGCACATGGTACTTTTTATTGTAGTTGGAATGATGATAGTATTAATCTCAGGTTGATATCTTTCTTTATCGTACTTGATACTTTTCTGCTTACCACAAGGTACTTTTTATTTTACCGAACTCGTGTTTTGCTTTCCTTTGCAAATTCTTGGAATGATGATTGTTTTAGATTAATCTCAACACATACAATATGAAAACTGAAAAAAAAATCAGAATTTGAACTAAATAAACTTATATAAAATAACTAGCAGACCCCTTACTTTTTAATGATACAGATGGTACTTCTCGAATGTTTTGTGATACTTTTTAATAGGAAGGTCGGTACTCACTTTGGACAGGGTTTTTTTTTATGGGTTGACCCAGTCAAAGCGGGTTGACCCGCGTTGACCGGGTCAAAGCGCGGATTGACCTGCGTTGACTAGGTCAAAAGCGAGTTTGACTGACCCGTCTCATATAGTGTTATTTGCATCATGATGCATGCAAGTGTTTGCCATTGAAATATTATTTATATGTAAGAAGTGTATTAAAAGTTAAATATACTAAATTCGTGCAGTTGAACCAATTTGATATTATTTAACATCTGACGGACCGATCAAATTTTCGGCTCTAAAAGAATTAAACCGAACCAACCATTTTATGTGCAAAATCTGGTCGAGATCGGCAAAATTCGACAATTTGAAACAAATATTTGTTCACAAAAGATAAAGAGAAGTTTGTAGGTCTAATAAGATGATGTTATGCCGACTTGTTTGTAGCCATAGGGCACTTAAAAGTTAGGCATAAAGCAAGATCCAACTTCATACATCTTCTGCATGTCATTTTATTTTCTCAACTCATTCGTTACCTATTTTTTATTTTATATATTTATTTTTGAGTGAACATTCGTTCTCAATTTTGTTGTATTCCTAAAGAAATGCACAGTTTGACCATTACTAATGACAACAAAATTGAAGCAAATTGTCCCCTTGGGATGGCCTAGTAGTGGAGTGATGTTTCAGTTTGCAGACTATTACACAGGGACACCACGATAACAGCTGAGGGTTACCCCCGACATAAAAAAAATAAAATATTGAAGCAAACTATATAAGACTAATTGCAGCATGGTAGCACATACATGGCCCACCACATCGATATATGCTATCATTTTCCACCCCACACAAACTAGGATCCATAGGCCCTAAAATATCATGTGCAAGAAATTTTATGATGCATGTATGGTTACCATCTTTTTATTCTATCGTAGAAATCACGGCCCATCAGTGAGATTATTCATTATTAAAATAAAATTATGATGTGTTCATTGTGATGGTAAGTAATATCTCTACGTGCGTTATATAAAATTTTCGATACTTAGGATATTGACTACAACTATGGGAATCGCAACACATGATTGTTGTGAAGATATATTTTATTTTATTACACTAATCTAATTTTTTACTTAACTAAAAAGGACATATCTCAATACATATGTAGTAAATGATAGTACATACTCAAAGGGATAGCATAGAATTTCTCAATAATATCGGGGCGATTATGTACACAACCATCACACTAGCAATACTAGCTACGACTAGATGGAATGTTGGTGTTATAAGAGCTTCCACGCTCGACCTCCGTTCATGTTGAACTGCTTCAGCCTACCAAAAAACATGACTACGATGAGGATTAATTTTCCCTCATCACTCCATTTCCCAGAAAATCCATACCATTTGTTTACACATTTTGGATCTGCTCTTATCTGACGATCGCAGCTATAACCAGTTGTGAATCCCACATTCCCATAGGCACTGCAATTTTTTTACATTTGATATAAATTTTGTGAAATATGGACATGATGCAGCGACTAAGATTAAAAAAAAAAAAAAAAGAGGCAATAATAAATAAAAAATAAAAATTAAAGGGTAAATTACATCTTATGTTGCAAAGAATTGACTAATTACACTTTATATCGCAAATTAATGACAAATTTGTCCTGACAGTGAAATTCCGGTGACTGAAAATCGATGTGGCAGCCAATAATTTTATGAAGTATATGATTAAACTCAAATATCTAAACAAGTGTGAATTTAAGGTTGAGAATGAGAGGATATGAGGTTTTAATTCCCACTTTAGTAGCCGAAATTTGACTCCCGAGATAAATTTGTTAATTTATTAATAATTTGAGACATAAAGTGTAAATATTCACAGTTCTGAACATTTTTATTAGATCCTTAATAGTGTGATACATACAATGTAATTTTATTAAAAAAATTAAATACGGACGACGAGGCAATGATTGATAAAATAATAAAATTTAATGGCGACAGAAATAAGAATATTTTCATATGGGCATCGAATTTTATCTACTTTTTTTTCCATTTTTGAGAATATCTGACGAGCAAAAGTTGGGTGATTAATTAGTAACTTAATTTGTGCCTTTCAAATGAAGGATCAGTCAATTCTCAATTCTATATTTTTCGATCTTTTTCAGGAAAAAAAAAATTAACCAAAAAAATATCTAAAAGTATTGGAATTGCAGCTGCAAACCTATTTTAGACACATATTTACTTCTTAGGTATCTAAATATATTACCCAAAATTAAAATAGAAGATTAAGACTATTATGCGGAGTCATCATACTCATATATATATGAAATGAACAATAAATTAATTAAAATTTTGTTACCTTATAACTTCTAATGTGATATTCAGCACGTTGAAGTTGAGAGGATCCTCTTTCAGGCTTTTCCTCTCTGTGATGCAGATGAGAATGATAAATATTGCAAGATAAGAAAGCTGCGAAAATACTATGTTTTCGATCACTTTATTTTTCTTCCTTTTTTTTCCTTCAAATTTCGATGAGCTTTGTTCATCCCTCTCAACAGGTAGAAATGAAGTATATGGAGGAAGGTACCTGTCAAAATCGATCAGACGTGTCAAAATCTGAATCCAACCACCAACATATTACAAACATACCACCAAGTATACGTTTAATTCCGTAAAACCATCTCAATCAAGTTTTTATGTATTAATAATTGTATGATCTTTATTTTAGCTAGTTTTCTTTTCTTAAGTTGTGAAGAAAAATATTGCCAAAAATTTATAAGATGCAACACATAATGTGTAATAAAATATTTCATTTAGTCAATATATCATTTTATCATGTGTTCCTAACATGGGGGAAACGTACGATACAATAAAGAATAACTCCACTTCAAAAAAAAAAAAAAGTTACTCACGATTAGAAATTGGAATCACATATCAGCAAACATGAAGCACAGTAATGTAATATTTAAAAAAAAAACGAAACTTATCCTAATCATTTAAATCACTTATACTAAATTATATTATCATATATTACCTAGAGACAATCATATTAAATTTTAAGTATAATCAATTAATATTCTAGGACTCATGCAACCGTGGCTGCTATGCACGCAGACACAGAGGAAACTCTGTTTGTGCATCACTGTGTATATGTGAGAGAAAGTTCAAGAGAGAGAAAGACTAACATCATGACGACGAAAAACACCAAGATGGCCGGAGCGATTGTGGAGAGATCAACAATAGTCTCGCCGGTATGCCTAGCGTTGGCGCATTGGAAAAAGATTCCAACGACTTTCCGATAAGTATTCAGGCCATCTAAGCCTGCTGCATTCCATTCCATAGAGGAAAACAGCACAAATCCAATCAAAAGAAATCCGAAAACCGTAGCTACAAGGAGCAAAGATTGCAGGCGAGGAAGCAAGTGCTGAAATCCTATTTCCTTTGAACTATTTTCGAGCAAATATTTTGCCTCAACCTTATTGATTCTCCTCCCAAGAATCCAAATCACTAGCCTCAAAGCCGAAGGAAACAGTGTGTTTCCCAGAAAGATTTGAGGGAGGACGATCAGAAGGAGGCCAGAATTCTTGCTAAAAACGATCATGTTTTCATTCGTGGGCACAAAACCACAGCTAGCAAAGGTTGAAACTATAGTGAAAGCAGCAAAAGTTGAAGCACTAATCCCTTTTTTTCTCAGCACATTCGCTGCGCTCGAAACAACGCCTAGATAGATCAAAACAGACACCACACCAAGAATCTGTACCACGAGAAGATAACCTAATACCACAAACCCCAAAAATTTGATCGAATCATACTTGAGAAAAG
This sequence comes from Perilla frutescens, assembly GCA_026008535.1. NCBI lineage: Eukaryota > Viridiplantae > Streptophyta > Magnoliopsida > Lamiales > Lamiaceae > Perilla > Perilla frutescens. Next base: position 4,105,437 of record BRKX01000014.1, on the reverse strand, counting down.
ATGAGTTATTAGATTGATCAAACGGGCTTGATCCCGAATGATGATCATCAACCACAGTCAACTCGATTTGATCAAGAATGTCTCGAGGTCTAGACCTCGACGAACTAGACTCCGTCTTCCCAACAGACTCAACACTAGGTTTTGTGGCCATGGTGAAGGCGTGCAAGTGAAGCCTCACCATGGAGGTGAAGACCTCTCCACCGACGAACATCAAGAGCGTCATGACGAGGAGCTGTGCGTTGGAGAAGACCTCCATCTCGACGACGGACATGCTTGAGACAGTGGCGGCAGAGACAGAAGTGTAGAACAGGTCGAGGTTTGTAGGCGTGAACGACTCGGTTCTGGGCTTCAAAGCCTTGAGAATCCCAAAACCGAGTAAGGAGAGAGAGACAAAGTAGAGAATATATGCAAAAAAAGCGTTGGTTTTGAAGAGAAGATCGCGGTAACAGAGAAGGATGAACAACTTGGTTGTTTTCCATGCGCTGCTGCAAAGATGTCGCGTTTTCTTTCTGTAAGAAGAAACGTCGTCCATCTTGAAAGTTGAAACACACACACTAACACAGTTTTCTGGTTTTTGTGATGAAGATGCATAGAGGCAGTTGGGGTATATATATATAGGGGAGATGTTTACGATAAAAATCGTTAGTTTCTTGGTTGGTTGAAAAGGGAATGATCCTATTTTATACTTTGTCCTACACAATTACATTTATTAATTTTAATATATATTCTAATTGGGTAGAATGAACTTTATTTTATTTTTTTATTTACACACCCGATCCGGTGGTATTGAGAAGATTCGAACATGTGACTTTTGGTGTCCAAACAACCCATTAGGCCATCGGACTTGATAATATTGAGAAGATTCGAACTCGTAACTTTTGGTGTTCAAACAACTCTACTCCACCATTAGACTATCCAACTGGTACAATAGAATGAACTTAATTAATAAATGTAAAATTAAACTAAAATAGAAGAAATTTAAATTGAATAAAAAACTATATAACTGGTCATTCAGTTTTCAACTTTTGCTTCACAAATTCAATATAATGCAGTATATAGTATAGAGTCAAATGGGGACAAAACAATTATTATTATTTAAAGTTTCTTTTTTTTTTTTTAGCCACACACTAAAAAATTTCGCCATTGTGGATGTAAATGGACATGATTATCCTCCATTAAAAAAATAAAGTAAAAACTAAATTTATGCCATGTGGGAATGAGATCATCTATATGGCACCTTATGTATTGCATTCTTTATTACACGTTCAATTTTTTTTATATTGGTTTATCGATTTCAATTTTCTTATACTTTCGTTAAATTTTACACTTGTTTTTAGAATTCTTCCTTGCCAATTAGGGTGTATTATAATATTTTAGTAATTAATTTTTAATTTTTAGTTATTAATTGATTATTTAAAATATTAAATACTAAAAAATTATGATAAATTCTAATTGAGTATGACGAACCCTAAATAACAAATATAAAATTAAATTAAAGTAAAAAAATTGAAGTTGAATTTTTTTTAAAAAAATTATTAAAAACTAAAGTATGCAAAGTTTTGTTGATAACTGAGTTCGCAATTCTAATCATTTTTATTTGAACTTGATAGATTATGAAAAATAATATTAATAATTGATTTTAGTCTCATGTGTAAGCGATTTCTTATTAATATAGGAGAAAATTATATGTGCAATATTATGTATTTCCAATTCTTATTATTCTAATATGATAAATATAAATAATTCCTTATTTCTAAAAACGAGTAGCTTAAAAACTATCAATTCTTCTTCTTCTTCTTCTTCTTCTTCTTCTTCTTCTTCTTCAGGATATTCTTCTTTTTTGGTGATCCACATTTCTCTCTTCCTAATAAATGCATGATTAAAATTAAGAGATAGAAAGAGCGTGCCTGCGAAAATATATTAAATTACAAATGTTTTGACACAAATTAACTAAAAATTTTAAAACAACATATATATTTTGAAACAAAGATAGTATAATTTTGTATCACTTATCATATTTTAGTGTTTGTTAGCACTAAATACAATATTAACACAAATACAATAAGATAAAGCAACAACATTATAGTAAATAAGCATGTAGTGTGTGGTTCCTGCCCCAAAACACGTTAGCTCATCTGAACCAAATCATCTCTCTCTCTCTCTCTCTCTCTCTCTCTCTCTCTCTCTACACACACGCGCGCGTAGTTTTATTATCCTACATACTTTTGTGGGCATTCTTTATATGGAAGTCAAGTCTTTAGTTTTTATTATTTTTTCTTGGTTTACTTTAATCTTATAATTAGTAATTAGGGTTCGTTCCTCCCATTTAGAGTTTATAATTATTTTTTATAATTTAATTATTGTATTTATAGTTAATAATTCATTTTTAAGGTTAATTATTCCATAATAAGGGTATATAAATTTTTAAAATTTAAATTCTTATAAATTAATTTCTGGTGTGTAGGCTAATGTTTTCGGGGCTGGATCCTCTACTGTGTTTGAAACACAGCACCAAATGCTGTGCAATCTAACGACACCGTTTCAGCAGAAAAATTAAATTCTTTATTTAATTTTCCTAGAGTGCATACGACGCCGTTCCATCGTTATTTTTTTTTCCAATTCTAAAACCCGCTCAATTCTAAAACTCGCGCTGCTGTTTCTCTCTAGTTTGTACTTCCCTCAAGGGCCAAAATAGCTATGATGGTGAGTGCTCGGGGGCGGAGGGTTGCCTACGGTGCAGACCCTTGGGCTCGTTCATGGTGAGGACTCGACTGAGATAGCTTGTATATTGCTGGAGCCGAACCAGATTGGGGCTGATCGAGTTCAGAAACAGGTGGAGTTGCTGGCTGCAGGTGAAGGGCTTGATGTGGAGAAGGGCTATTTTACTGATGTTCCTCCAGAAATGATCGTCAAGAGATACATTAAATCGATTTCTAATGATTCTTGTTCAACTGGTTTTTGTCTGAACTTCTCTTGGCTATCTGTATATGTTGTTGTGGCTTCCTTCTATGTATGTAAATATCATCAACCAGACATAATAATTCACATAATTTCAGTGCATCATGCAAAATTGTGAAGGAAATGAGCTTTGGATGATGTTATTTTACATTCTAATGAACATGGTGCTTGATTGGATTTGAAGCACTTGGCTCGTGGATAGGAGTGTAATTCACATAATTTTAAAGATTAGTATTGTTGAGTTAGAACTTGAAAGCTACTCGAGAAGTTCAAGCTCGAGGTTTTCTTAAGTTGAAGCTCAACCCACCTACAACTGTGCATTAGGAAAAAGAGAAGAAACAGAGTATATGATCAAGATTATTCGAATGAATGAAGCTCGAAAATATGAGCTATTCGAGAGGCAGAGCTCGTAGGAAAAGAGTAAAATAAACAACCAAAATTTAACAACATAATAGATCATTAATGTTAACATCAAACACATGATGACTAAGTATTATACATCAGGTAACTACAGGAAACAGAAATTCAACAAAATCCATCCACTCATCTCGCAAAAATTCGACGAAGAATAGACATGTCAACAATATAATGCCTATGAATTAGAAGGCAATAATTAGTGGCTAAATGTGCCAGACGAAGAAGAGAATGAGAGCAAATTTGCAGTTCTTTGTATCCAACAAAACTCCACCCTTACTGAACGAACTCTTGAACCAAGCACCTAATATCAGCAATGTAAATGAGATTGCTTCCTGAAATGATCACAATTTAAAATTACTTCACCTTTAGGAAAAAAAAAATCCATCTAATGAGTGTTCGATCACCATAAAAATAAAATACAATATTTCTATTTATGCCTCCAATTCAAAGGAATGTGAAATGATTTCCCATTGAAATTATACATATTAATGACAAAGAGATAAGTAAAAACTAACCATAGCAGTTGTATTACCATAACTTAACTGTGTCAGTAGTAATCTTAATTTATGTTCTCATTGGACATGTCTCCATTGAAATCCATTCCCTCAAAATAATATAAAGATCGATCAAGGGGTGCCTATATGAAAGAAAAGAAAGATGAATTACAACTTATTACATACACAAGAAAATGCAATATTATAAATAATTACCGTCAAGAATTCAGTAAAACTCAATTGATTTGTAATTGTTTGGAGGCATGCACGAGGCACCGAAGAAGAAACAGGCCGTTCACTTAGTACTTCAAGATCCTACAATGTATAATTGTAAATCAATAATCATATAAGAAACCATTAATTTATTTCTAAAACACGTTAATGTATAGTAAATATAGGTACCTTGACTTTATTATTTGTTTTTCTTCGTTTTGATTGAAGTTCTACCCAACTCTTTAGTCGTTTCGACCCTTTCACACCAACTTTTTTCTTAAATCCTTTTGATGGCATCATAGAGGGGACTGTTGGAGAGATCTTTGCACTATTGCCATTTTCTTGACCCTCTTCACTTAAACGCATTCTCATGACCTTCTTGCTTAGATCACACACCGCTTCTTGCACCAAAGAAAATGTTGATGGATAAACAGATGCTTCAGTCGCCAGTCTTATAAGCATTAGACATAGTTTCCTATATCGCTCTGTACCTTGTAGTTTAGGATCTTCATCGACTTCATTACCCATATAGTCATGTACTATACCACTTCTAGCTTCTCTTGTCCACCTCTTCAAAATATAATGCTCTGGAAGTATTTTTATGTCCATCACATCATACACTTTCACAACATGACAACATAATAATCCAATCATCTCAAACCTTCGACAACTACATAAAATCATCTTTGTACTAGGATCATATGTCACCTTCCATTCCTTATCCTGATCAATCATTCCAATGACATATTGAAAAAATGATTGAGTTTCATTTTTATATTTTATGTATGCAGCTGCAAACAAAACAAATTCCTTTTGGAATAGATCAAAGACTGTTGGAGTATAAATCTTTGAAAGTTGTTGTAAGATAGGGGAGCTCTCCAATCTCAATCTAGGTAAATTTTGACGTGCCTCAAATTCACACTTCAGCTCACTATACCGCTTCTCCTCCAAAACTTGCTCGAAATTCCTAAAAAATTGTGTGATGTTCAAGTTGGGCTTCATACAATTCTTGATAGTAGAATTGACACTCTCACTCAGTTGTGTGCTTCTCATACCAAGCGTAAAATCATTCTTCATACAACAAACTGCCCATTTTTCCTTTACATTGTAAGTAGATTTCAACCATGTATTGTCATGGAGATTAAAATGTGTTAACAACTCACTCCAAGCCTGCTCAAATTGAGCCTCATCATCAAAGCTATACATACACCTCTTAAAATCTGTTAAGAAACATGATCCTTCCTTCATTAAGTTCCCCAAGTGCTTGATGCCATTTTGCATTAAGTGCCATGTGCATAATCCATGAAATGTCTCGGGCATCACCTCATGCAATGCCTTTTCCATAGCTTGGTCTTGATCAGTGAAGACAGTGAGGGGCTTTTTTTGCTTGTGTGCCTCTAAAAATGTTTCAAACAACCACTTAAATGATGCCGCGGTCTCATCATACAAAAGTGATGCACTAAAAATCACAGCTCTTCTATGATGATTGAAACCTGAGAATATAGCAAGTGGTCTATGGGCACGATTCGTACAATATGTGGTGTCCAATGACACAACATCACCAAAGTACTCATAGTCGATCAACATTCTTGCATCAGCCCAGAAAACATTAATTATCTGTTCTTCCACATCCATTTGATTAGCATGATAAAATGATGGATTTTTAGATAACTGTTTCTGAAAGTATTGCATCAGACAACCAACTTCTCCATACATCATGCTTCTTTGTCTCTTGGACCGAAGATAATTTTTAGCATCCAACATGGTGTAACCAATGCCTTATCTTCCTCCTGTTTGTTTAGTCATCAAATTATAAGTTGATTTCTGTTTGAGCCCAACATCCTCCGCCAAATCAATCTCATACGCCTGAACTTCTATAACTTTACGTTGGGAAGACAACATATGAACAGTCTCTGGAAGATGGAGAGGATGATTATGTTCTTCAATAAATTCACTTACTTTATATTTCTCACCCACATAAGTCACTCCCAATCTTACTTTACAATTTGTTCGAGTCTCAAATCGGGGATTGCGAGTCAAAGAATCTCTTTTGTCTACTTTACGAACACCTTCCTTACAACAAACATATTTATATGATGTTGTATGCCCAGTTTTCTTGTTCTTGTTACAATAATGTTTTCTTACTCCGAATCCCAATTTTCCTCCATACTGAACCCAAAACATCCAAGCATCATCTAAGCTATCAAATTCCATACCAATTCTAGGCTTGAACTCAAAATTTGAACTAGAATCCATTGATAACAAAATTGCAACAGATTTATCTATGACATATCAAATAAAATAAAATAAAATTACAAACATATAAAATAATATTATAACAGTGAGAATATAAATCACTCAAAAAAAAGTTAAGAAAACAATCTTAAATCATATGCAATGAATGCTCGTTCTTCAAATTGGCCACAAATATCCAATCTACTCTTCAAATTCACATGACTTCTTGCAAAAAAAATTCCTCACCGTCTCAAATATAAGGATTTCCAGCGATTTTTTTAACATGCGTAGGGAAGAAATAATAAGGATTGAGAATGGCTTGAGTAATTTATGGAGTTTGGTTTCTTGTGGAAGAATCAATATAAAAAGGGCGCAGTTTATCTTTGAGGGAAGTACAAACTAGAGAGAAATAGCAGCGCGAGTTTTAGAATTGAGCGGGTTTTAGAATTGGAAAAAAAATAACGATGGAACGGCGTCGTATGCACTCTAGGAAAATTAAATAGAGAATTTAATTTTTCTGCTGAAACGGTGTCGTTAGATTGCACAGCATTTGATGCTGTGTTTCAAACACAATAGAGGATCCAGCCCCAATGTTTTCATGCTAACAAGACTCTCTCTCTCTCTCTCTATATATATATATATATATATATATATATATATATATTTTGAGGATGTTATCTTATATTCCATATAGGCACTTGAGTAAAAATTTAGCATTATAAGATTTGAAATAATCATCACTTTTTTTTTATGTTGAGGGTAACCCGTAACCGCTAAAGATGCGCACTGAATAATTTTCGCTCCCATATAGTAATAGCCTACAAACCACACAGAAGAAGTAAACCACACTTGGATAATAACATCGCACGAGATTGTCAAAGATTATATGAATACCTAGATCCATTGAGAATGTAAATCTTGATGCGGAATACGTTTTTGAACAATCTCTAAATCTAAACACGAATAGAGGATTGGTATTATGGTCTTCTTCAACTAAATCTCATGATTCCTTCTATGGGACTTTAGTTTTTCTTTCAGATGGGGAAAAGTAAAAACTACTTTCAATTTAGTGTATTTGGGGACCATAACCAAGAGGCTATATATATATATATATATATATATATATATATATACTCCATCCGTTTCGAAATGTTTGTTGTTTTAGGTTTTTTTATCTAGAATTAACAATTAATTTTGTGGACAAATATACACATCCCTCATATATACCATAAAATCTAATTCATCTATATTTTCCTAAAAAATAACAACATTTTCTCTCTCCATATATTTGTCTCTTTCCATTTTGTTAGAATCAAGAAATCTTGTAGGATTTGAGAGGGTTAAAATTGAGAGAGAAGATGTCAAATTATAAAAAACAACAAACATTTCGAAACGGATGGAGTATAATATTTAATTAGAGCATCCATAAAAACCTAATTAAAATAGTATTTGATATCTACTCATTAATTACATATCAATTATGTAGCCCATGAATTATTACCTTATTAAGACCATTTAATTAAGTTCATAAATATTTAAATAGCAAATATAATTGCATAAAAATATGTTACCCGTATATAGATTATTTAGGAAATCAAAAAAAATCTTAACAGTTAATGCAATTATTCATTTTGATGTGAATGTTTCGTTCATTTCTACAGACTATAATATTACTGAATATATACCTATTGTTGATTTATTGAAGCATGATGCTCAAAATAAATTTGCTGAATTATTGATTGATCATATATTAGGAATACCTACACTATTTGATAGTGGAAATCCTTTTGCGAGTTTGATTAGACGGAACATACAAAGTTATTCCGTTTTCCAACATGATTCATCATATACACCGCATTCTTTGTAATTAATAAAATCCACAAAAAAAAAAAAACGTCCGAGTTTATTGAAGGGTAGATTTTCAGATTTCGATGAATTAAAATATTGTATCTCGATATAAGAAAAATGGCAAATATATTTTAATATATTATATTATTGTTGAAATAGTAATTATATCACATACAATTTGAATTAAAATTTTAATGTTTGGATTATTAGAAAACTAATCAATACTAACATGGAGATATATTTCTAACACTTGAAAAAGGTTATACGCTCTTAGAGCTATCTATATGGTTGATTCAATTCAATTGATAAATTAAAAATTAAAATCCTCTCAACGTAGTTAATTATATGCTTAGCAAATCTCATAAAAAAAAAAGTTGTCATGTTATTTATAGGATGTTGGACAATAATTAGTTTTGATTAATTATTCAATTATTCAACTATTAAAATAATATAAAATAAAATTAAAATTTCAACATTAGTAAAAGATATTAAAATATATTTGTTCTAAATAAATTAAAAGTAAAATAATAACTAAATGAGTCTTCAAGACTCGGGCCGTTGAGCTCTATATATTGGGTGAGATCATCTAGTCCAAATTGCATGTTCCATCCGTATGCCAACATAAATGATATGTAGTTTTAATAATGTTTGTTATAAAAATCAAATTTATTATATTATAAATAATCATAATTAACATTTATTGCTAAGAAATAAAATTTAAAAAAGGGAGTTTCTAAATGCACCACCAATTTTACTCTTTGCACCACAAAAGAAAAAATGAAAAAATAAAATAATTTTGAAATTATTTAAATACCCTTTACTAAAATTAAGTCTGAACACATTCAAGGTGTTCGAATGTCGAAGTTCGAACACAAGGAGGATGTTCGAACTTCAATTTTCGAGCCATCTTCATATTTTTCTAAGTATAGGAGTCGTTCGAATTAATATTGTCGAACAATTTGAACTTGTTCGAAATTATTTTTCCGAACATGTTTTTTTTTTCAAAGTTATGTTCGAAAATCGAAGTTCAAACATAGTGAGGATGTTCGAACTTGAATTTTCGAACCAAATCCATATTTTTCAAAGCAAGTGTCGTTCGAATTAATATTCTCGAACAAATTAGATGTGTTCGAAATTATGTTTCCGAACATATTTTTTTAGACTGAAAGACATTAATGTAAATGTGCGTGGTGCAAAGAGTAAAAATAGTAGTGCATGGAGTAAGTGTAGTGTAAAGAGTAATTTTAGTGGCGTATTTAGAAACTCCCTTTAAAAAAAATGTATATACCCTAAAATAATCAACGCTAAAAATTAATTATATTAACTAAAAAATAAAAATTAAATGCTAAAAAATAATTATAAACTCTAATTGGATGGAATAACTTTTAAATAATACTATAAAATTATACTGAATGAAAATAAATTAAAATTGAAAAAAAATTTAATAAATTAATAAATTTAATATTTGGAAAACAATTAACACATAATTTTAAATTAGAAGATCCCATGTGCATGTGCATGTATAGAGACGCGATAAGAACACACACACGCTTGACTATTTGAGACATGTGATTCATTTTAAATTCACGAGTGACATCAGTATCTTATATATTTTTCAAATTCTTAATTTTGTGGGACATGTGACAACTAGTATCCAACAATCTTTATTTTTTATTTATTTATTTATTTTTTGAGGAAAAGTATCCAACAATCTTTAATGTTTCTTAGTGAGTTGACTACCAGATGATATCCTCTATTAAAAAAGGTAGTTATATTTTTTAGTGATCATGTCATTTAGTAAATTACTACCTTCGTTTCATAATGTTTGTTGTTTTGTTTTTTTTATCTGGAATTAAGAATTAATTTCGTGGACAAATATACCCATCCCTTATATATGCCATAAAATCTAATTCATCTATATTTTCCTAAAAAATAACAATATTTTCTCTCTCCATATATTTTTCTCTCTTCATATATTATAGGTAAATTAGAATCAAAAAATCTTGTAGGATTTGAGAGGGTTAAAATTGGGAGAGATGATGTCAAGTTATATAAAACAATAAACATTTTGAAACTAAAAAAAAAACCTTAAACAACAAACATTATGAAACGGAGGTAGTATATTTTTAGTTATTTTTTTTAAAAAGGTTATTTATAGTTACTTTTTCACTGAAAATACTTAATTACCATTCATTAAAATTGTGAGTTGCACGACTAAAGTACATTATTTGGTGCACGAATAAAATATGATCGTGTGACAGTACAAACTAATATTGATACATGAGTAGGGTGCACGACTAAATACATTCGTACAACATTATAAATTTATATTTTATTGCACAAAATGAGGGCACACGACTGAGCATAGTCGTGCAACAATTCAAATTTACACTACTACACGAATAGAGTTACACAACTAAATATACTTGTGCAGTATTATAATTTTACATTGTTGCACGATTATGGTACATGACAGATGGTTATTTTATCCAAGTGATTAGAAACATATTTTTTTTCAAATAGTAACTAGAAACATTTTTTTATAAAGTCAAAATGATTATTTAAAAATTTACCTCTATTTTTTATTCTAATTGTGGATTGTCACCATGCTATTTTAAATAGGAAAAACTATAAAGGGATACCTGAAATATAATTCAAGTCTCGCCTAAACATTTGAAATGTTTTTGGGCTTATTCAATCCCCTCAAGCCTCAACTATAGTATATATATGGTGCAGATAAATGCCTCCATCACAATTAATTTAATTTTTTTTCTGTTAGAATTATTGTTAATTAAAGGTGCAAATTAAATTTGGTAGTGCAATTAATGTTCAATTACATCAATCAGTATTGTCAATCGAATAAATTCAAGCCATAGTGATATAGCACACACTTCAGAATTGCAACCTCTTTCAATTTTATTATTCGATTTCGAATTGACATCTGAATTTTCAATTCAAAGCACACATACAAATCCAATCAGAAAATTGATGGTACTTTTTCAGATTACCCATTATTAGAGTATTTCAACTATACTCACATTGCACGGTATCCTCATCGAAATCGGTCGAAATTATGAATGAGAATTTTGTACGTTTAATTAAATTTATTTATTAATGAAAAATAATATATTTTTAACATGGATGTTTATTTTCACCATTTACAATAGTTGAGATGGTGGAATAAGCCCGACAACGTTTACTTCATATGCTTGGTTTTACATTTTCCCTTTTACATGTTCTTTAATTATTGCATTTCGTTTTTAATGGGCTGTTATTTAATTTTTAAAATATTTGTAACAAGAATTTAACCATGGTTTAAATAAGAGGGAAATTTACACTTTGATACCCACATTTTAGACACTTTTTGAAAAATGATCCACTTTATTACTATTAGCAAAACAGTACTCATTTTTTCAAAATTTTTGCAAATCTAACCTCGATCAAATTTCCAGCCTAGAATATCTACGTGGCACGCCGGAATTCTTGCGTGGCTTTTTTGCTCCAATAAAAAATATTACCTGGATATTCCATGTCAATTATGAACTAAAAATAAAATAAATTTGTTGGGCATGCCACATAGATATTCTAGGTTGAAAATTTGATCGAGGTCAGATTTGCAAAAATTTTGAAAAAGTTGATACTATTTTGCTAATAGTAATAAAATGGAACATTTTTAAAAAAGTGTCCAAAATGTAGATATCAAAGTGTAAATTTCTCTAAATAAGAGATTATACAACTTTTTGGACAAAAGGATCTAGTATATATGGTCATTGGTTCATTACCTATACTAACCAAGTGTGGATTGATGAATTCAAATGTGATGACATTACTAATGTTAATTAGAACGTGGAGATAGCACTATATATATATATATATATATATGAATATTGAAAATACGTGAGTACCTAAATCCTAATTAAAGAGATCATCCACTATATTCTATATACCTTCACCATGATCACCAAATACTATCACTATCACCACTAACAATGACATTAATCAAACAAATTAATAAGTTACCCACTACAATATTAAATTAATATAAATGAATGAATCAAATAAATTTCTAAATCATGTTATTTCCAACAGCTAATACCCCAAATCAACTTAATTCTTAAGCTTTGTTTGCTTTCCCAACTGCCATATGTTTATCTTGTCAAAAATATGTACAAGATATCGTATCTTTAAAGTATATAATACTTATATATGGTGGACGTGTCTGAATCATTTGTTCCACAAGCCCAAACGAATTTAAGTGTGAAACTTTTCCAGAATCTGCTTATCAATTGTTAATGAAAAAAATTAAATTAAAAAGCAACTTCTGATTGTGAATAATCAATGGAATTAGAATCTCCATGGCTGAATGATTAGAACCTGAAACTTATCTTCAAGGACAAGCTAGTGAATGATAAAATTTTGCATGTTTTTTTAATGGGGGATTATCAATTTAGGAAGTGAAAGATGGAAATCCTTCCACCTAGACCCGAAAGATGAAAACTATAAATTCAGGAACAGAAATATGATAATTGTCAATCTAGAATTTCAAAAACCACATTTTTTCGATTTCTTTTTATTAATAAAGGAATTTTCATTGAAAATTAATTAAAAATAAAAATAAATCAAAATTCATGAATTCTGATGACCTAGATTGACAATTTCATCTTTCAGATCCTTGATTCACAGATTATCCATTTTTTAAGTCCTGAATTGACTATTCCTCTTTTTCAATTTACTAACTAATCTTATCGACTGATTAATGAATTGTCTTTCCGACGAATATGTGATAATTTTAAACATTGTAAGATTTCAGTGATAGATCCATAAACATTTAATGGGGGTGGAGTGACATCTATTCACGCTCAAAATTTAAAAATTATCACTTATTTCCTTAAAAAGTTTCACTAGTTTTGACTTTTTTTGTGGGTTAATCGGATCAACGCATTTGACCCAATCAACGCGTTAACCGTCTAATGAGCACCTAGAGCACAGAAGAATTGTCGATATGTAATACATAAATTTTATCGAAGAATGAGAAGCTTTCCGGTGCCAATCTGCAATATCAAATTCTACCAAATCAAGATTTTTCAGCCTTTATACTATTAATTATCAAATAACATATTTAATGTACATCAAAGATATCTAAAATATAATCAAATTCAAGTGTATCAACTACAAAAGTGTGAAAGGTATATATATTTATCAATAAAAAAAGAGAGAGATCATAAACATCAATACTGACAATTTCAAACATAAATTCTCTCATATTTTCAGATTCAAGTTGTTCTTCGTACAAGTATCACATTCTTCATGGGAGTTCACACAAGTTCAACATTCAATTTGAAATTAAGGGTGTGGACGTTGAAACTCAACGTTTCAAAATTTATTGATAATCATATTTCGTCAAGGGCATGTTCAATACATATCAGATTTCATCAGGATTCTTCAAAGATGTGACGTTTAATTTGGAAATACGTGAAAATAATCTGAATTAATGTTTCGAAGTTCAATATCTAGCTAGGTTTATGCAAACATATATAAGATAGTTTCTCACTACAATTTCAAAGACCGTTGAAGATTAATTAAGTTTTGAACAGAAGAGTCGTAAGAGAAATTGTAAGATTGTGATCCATATAAAGTACTATGTTTTGATATGCACAAAAATATATATTTGCACATGTTTTTTCTTTACAAAATCCCTCAAACACCAGGATGTGTGCAATTATGAATAAGCAAATCGCAAATTTAAATGATATCAAATATGCAATTACTTTATTAATTTTCAATATAATAAATTGTACACGAATTTTCTTTTATATTTAATAAAGGCTTATTTAAAAAAAAAACATACATTTTTTTTATTCTGATAATTGCCATCATTTATATTTTAAATTGATAATGTCTACCTATCAAATCATAGATTAATAGCTTATATATTTGGAAAATGGGTGTTTTAGACATAGCAACTAAAAGTGGTTAATTTTTTTAAAAAATATTCTTGTGCAAATATAACTATATTTGTACTTCTATTATAAACATAGTTAATTTTAACTTCTAGCTCTGATGTGTTTGTGAAGAAAGTTGATGGGTGTCGAAATCAATAAAAATAACTTGCTTCTAAAAATAAGATTTGTGATAGTGATGAGCAAGGTCGATTCCACAGAGATTAGTAAACTAGAATTATATTCTTTTATCTAACAACCTAAAATTAAAGGGGGGAGGGTTTGAAGATATAGAAATATAACTAACTAAATAAAACAAAAATATAAATAAAGAGAAAAACAATTAAGAAAATATCTAGCTCAATTACTTGGAATTTGGTGAAGATATTCATCCCTTCGATATAGGTGGGAAGTGTGATTTCTCCCATTGTGGCTTTGTGTTCCCCGCTGAAGCCAATCAATGTGGTTGACCTTTTGATGATATTGGTCTCTTTAACCTGCATTCCTTTCAAAGTGCTCAAAAAGATCACGTTAGAGGAGCTCCCATTGTCAATGAGAACGCATTTAATCAAATAGTTGGAAATTAATATAGAGAGGACTAGTGCATCGTGGCGTGGGTGTGAGAGTTTAGATGCTTCTCTGTTGGTGAAGCTAAGGGTGATGAGATCGTCTTGCTTTGCTTCTCTAGGAATGTTTCCGCTGTACTTGATCGAACAGTAGTGTCTCTTTGCCAAGGACTGTGAAATTCAGCTCACTTCCGAACCTCCGGTTATGCAGTTCAAGGTGCGATCAATTCTTGGGGGTTCAGGTGGCTGTGTTTCTTTATGATTCTCCCTTCGCGACTAATTCTCTTTCCCTTTGGGGGTTAAAAGGTCGGTGAGATGTCCTCGCTTCAAGAGCTCGGCGACTTCAAGTCTGAGAGTGATGCATTCGTCTGTCTTGTGGCCATGATCATTGTGGAACTCGCAGAACTTGCTCATGTCGCGTTCGTTGTCCGGTGCTTTCATTTTTGTAGGTCATTTCACATTCTGTCCAAGTCCTTTGAGTACGTGAACTGCCTCTGATGGTGATATGTGGAGGCTGTATTCGGGAAGTCTTCTGTCGATCTAGGGGTCTTGAGCTCGTCTGTTTCGCGGATCGAATCTGGGGTTCCACGGATAAAGGTCCATTCTGTATCTTTCTATTATGTTGCTCCTTTGTTCTTTTCTTGGGTATTTATTCCTTGTTCGAGGCCTGGACGAATTTGCTTCATCTTCCTCCCATTTAATTTGGGCTCATGCTTTGGCAAGAACGTCTTTCATTGTTTTACACGGATATTTTGTTAGTTCCTTATAGAGGTCTGAGTCTCTTTTAATACATTTCCTGAAGGCTGAAATTGCGGTGTCGACGTTGTAGTTTGGGATCGACACTTTTTCTCTATTGAATCTTCCCATGAAGCTTCGTAGGGGCTCTTCTAGTCTTTGTGTGACTGTGTAGAGGTCGTCAGCATGTTTTTCGATCTTACGACTGCTAGCGAACTGTTCGATGAAGAGATCATTGAGTTAGGCGAATGACGAGATCATCGAATTGGGGAGGTTAATGAACCATTGAAGTGCTGGACCGGCGAGGCTGGATCCGAAGCCTTTGCACATGCAGGCCTCTCTGGCATGCCGATGTACTGTTGTAGTGAACATCCTTTGCTTGTATTGGGCGATGTGATCGTTGGGGTTGGATGCACCATCGAATAATTTCATGCTCGGGAAGGTGAACTTTGGGAGCATCTCTACGAGGTTGATTTCATCAGTAAATGAAGAATCCGCGAAGCTTGTTGGTGCAGTCTTTCGAATGGGAGCGGAGACCCCAGAAATCCGAGTTAGTATGTCCTCCAATAGCTGAATTTTCTTTTTGACCTCGGATTCCGGGTTGGGATCTTAGTCCTCGAACCCAGGTGGGGGTCCTAGGGAGAAGTCATCATTCCCCTTACCCTTGAGTGTCGGTTCCTTGCTCGTACCTGCAACAGATTGGTTAGCGAGCTCATGGGTTGAGTTTAGGAGTACCTGCTCTTGAAGTTCGTTAGACACTCGAGTTCGTGAAAGCGAAGATGGTTGATTTCAAGGAGATCTGTTAGGAAAATAGTTCGGCTGCGAGATAGCTTCTACTCTGGCCTTCAAAGCTGAGTTCTCCATATGGATCACCGCGAGTTCAACCGTGGTAGTTTCTGGTTGACGCTGGATTGAACGCAGGAGTCATGTGATATCACCGTCGGCCTCTGGTGAAGAGGTCGCTATCACCCTATTTATTCAGGCTTCCTGAGGGGTGGTTACTGTATCCTTTCAACTATTGTTAGTCATCTTGGAGTGATCAATCAGAACCCCACGACGAACACCAAACTGTAGAGGTCAAAAACTCTACGATTAATCGTACTTCGAGTTCGGGCTCCGGCGACCTACAAGATGAAAAAACATGTGAAGTTGAAGGACCATTGGGGGGTTGACGATCGAACAGACTCCGACGCTCAAATCAGAATCGAAACTGGGAAAATCAAAGAATTGAATAAAGCAATGAAAATTGTGACGTCCCAAAATTTAATAAATAGAAATATCTCATTTATTCAAATAATAGAGTTTAATACAGCGGAAGCAATATTTAAATTAAAATAATATTTAATCAATCTTGACCATCACTCCATCTCCACGTCATCGTCCGAGCTTCATAAATCTGAAAATATAATAGCTTTGGGGTGAGTGCTATTAACTCAGTGGGGTTACTGCATTTATCCAGATTATACACAATATGAACAATAAATACATAGCATAGAGTATCATTTTCCTGCAGCCCGTTGGCCGAACATGCAACTCGTAGGTTGAGTAACTTTTCCTGCAGCCCGTAGGCCGAACATGCAACCCGTAGGTTGAGTAACTTTTCCTGCAGCCCGTAGGCCGAACATATAATTTCCACATATAAACTGCATAAAATGCATAATAAGGATAAACGAATATTTTTCTCATATATTCTCCAAGAGAATCCCCACCTTTACTTGAACTTGAAAGTATTAAATATATCTACGCGCGCCTAATAATATGTATGTGTGTATGTGTGTGGTCATTAAAAAGCTAGTGAAAGAAAATCATAAAATGAGTCCATGACTTTCGAAAACTAGAGAAAAACAAAGAATTGAATTTGCTTTAAATGCTTTTGGTGTGGTTTGGAGAATAAAAATGCTTCTATTTATATTAGATCTTTTGTGTATGAAAAATTGAAGTAACACAATTGTAGGGGATTGATTTGAATCAAATCCCAAATTTTATGAAATGGATTGATGATTGATGATTGAAAATTGATATGATTTTATGAATATTAATAACTTGTTTAAACAAATATATTCTTTTGGAAAAATAGTAACGACCAGTTAAAAATAATTTTTCGAGTCGTTACAAAAATTAAACGATAGAGCTGAATGAACGTAGAGTGATTGCGGTGTATTGTTTGAGTGAGCGTATGTGTTGCTCAAGTGTACGTGCGTGTCTATCTCTCTTCTTTATCATATGATATATATATAGGGGATCCTCAACTTAATCCCGATTTTCGGGGGATCTTTCTTATCCCTTTTAGGATTTTGACGGGGTCTCTCTTATCTTCAACGGGTCTTTGACTTGATTGCTTATTTTTTAAATTCGTTTAGTCTTGGTTTATTCCTTAAACCCTCGACCTCTTGACCTCTATCACTGATCCCTCGATCTCTCGATCCCGAATGGCCATGGGCCTGGTTTTTGTGCCTCTTTTCAGAAATAAGGCCTCTACAACGTGCATGTCCCATGTAAGACAAGAAGAAAGCTTGGCAACAAAAGTGAACCATTTATATTTATCGGGTATGATTCTAACTCCGAAGGCTACAAGTTATATAATCCTAATACTAACAAAATTGTGATAAGTTGAGATGTGGAGATCGATGAGGAAGAAGTCTGGGATTTTGGCTCCAAGAATGATTACAACTTTATTCCTCAATTCGAGGACCAAGAAGTGGTCGAGCAAGCAGAAGATATCCAACATGAGCCAGTGACTCTACACACTTTGCTAATGCAAGGTGTTGAAGACTCGCTAACATCTTTCTTAAATGAATGAGCGACAGCACGTGCAAGAAGTCTAAATGAGATTTATGACAACACAGAAAGGTTACAAGATATTATGTTATTCTGTTTTTTCTGCTAGTTTTGACAAAGTAACTTCTGAAGAAGTCGCGTAAAGTGAAAATTCGAGAAATGAGTTGGATGAGGAAATTAAGGTTATAGAGAAGAAAGAAAGAGAGAAGTTCACAACGTTGCCGAAAAGGCATAAAGCTATTGGAGCTAAGTGGGTGCGCAAAGCAAATAAGAATTTCGAGAAGAATAAGTCAGTAAATGGCTCATCAAAGAATTCATTGTTCAATAATGAAAGAAAGTATGGAGAAACATACTTCTATTAAAGAGCGCACACAAAGAAAGAGGTTCAAAATGAGTATACAAGAGATCACAAAGATCAAGTTCTGGACTGTTTCACTAAGCCACGGAAGTACAAAGATACGATCAAGTTCAAGCGTTTTCTTGGAATGACAAACTAAGTTTAAGGGAGAGTGTTGAAATATTAAACTTGATTTGTTAGATATTTTGGAAGAAATGTCTAGAATTAGCTAGAAAATAGAAAAGAAAAAGAAAAATCTAGGATCAAAATGAATTAAAAAGAAAAAGGAATATTCTAGATAAAGAGAAATCTAGAAAAATGTAAATATGTGTATGTATGGAATAGTATATAATAGTCTAGAATTAAAACAATCTAGACTAATAGTGTAACTATATGTATGTGTGTAATGTATCAATGAATGAATGAGAATTGAAAGTTGAGAAATATAGAATTGTGTCTTCCTCTATAATTCCTCCAACATATACACATTCATCTCCATACACATTCACTCATTAAACTCTCAAATATATTCATACTTCATATAAATAGTGTCTTAATTCCAATAGTGCGACCACGCGCGAATCACTAAGTATAACTGTATATGAAATAAAGTATCACTAATTATATGTTGAAATATCACTTAATATGAATTGAAGTATCATCAACTATGATGTATTTTCACATGCTAAGAAGAAAATAAATGAATATTTTCTACATAAATCATAATGTGGTGTTTTAATTTAGTTGATTCATTTATCTTCTCTTTTTGGAATGTTTGTTGATTCTCCAACATCATGCATCACTATATATAAAGTAAAGTATCACTAATTATGTGTCGAAGCATCACATAATATGAATTGAAGTATCATCAACTATGAAGTGTTTTCACATGCTAAGAAAAAAAATGAATTATTTTCTACATAAATCATAAAGTGGACTTTTAAATTAATTCATAAAAATAAATGAATTATTTTCTACATAAATCATAATGTGGACTTTTGAATTAATTCAAAAAAAATTATAAGGTGAGGTTTTAATTTAGTTGATTCATTTATCTTCTTCTTCTTTTTTCGGAATGATTGTTGATTCTCTAGACATCATGTATCACTATGTATGCAGTAAAGTATCCCTAATTATATGTGTCGAAGTATGACTTAAAATGAATTGAAGTATTATCAATTATGGAATGTTTTCACATGCTAAGAAAAAATGAATTATTTTCTACATAAATCATAATGTGGACTTTTAAATTAATTCAAAAAAATAAATGAATTATTTTCTACATAAATAATAATGTGGACTTGTAAATTAATTCAAAAAATTTAAATATATATTTATAAAAAAATTAAAAAGTAAAAGTAACTAAAAAAAGAAAAAATAAATGGGGATAAAAAGAGGGAAAGGGACCACCCAAAAAAAAAAAAAACCACCTCAAAAATTAAATAGAGATTTATCTAACTGTGTCACAAGAGACCACTCTCAAATACAAATAAGCTTGTATCTTTTAAGAAGCTAATTAAGACCCAAAATTGTATCTAATTTCAATATTTTATACGGCTGAAATCTTTGCACATGTCAAGGACGTAATACTCAAATAATTAAGTCAGCGCACCAAATGTAACTACCTTAGATGAATTATGGGTTTGAATAACATCACATTTCTTACACGTGTAGTCCACAACAATATTGTGAAAGACTAAATGAAAGGATGATTTTTACTCATTAAAAGCTACCAAGTTAGAGTTTACCATAAGAAGTACGTGTTTTAACGTCCGTTTTTATATCGACAAATTAACAATAAATTGAAATTGAGACGTTTAATAATGAATTTATGCCGGATTTAAATTTTTCGAACAATTTAAAGATGGAAAATTTCATCATTAATCTTTTTTCGTCATTAAAATAATTGATGATAAGTTTTAACGACGGACTCGATTTATCGTTAATCTGTCATTAAACTTTTTTTACATGAATTTCATAATCATCTTATCTTAATATATATAAAGACAAATAAGTATACTTAAAAAAGTAACTCTCATTTTCCCGCCTATTTGTACTTGCCACATACGGAAATTATAACTATCCCACATCGAATCTTAAAGAGATTTGTTTTGTTTTCACATACTATAAATTTTAATGGCCAACAATGAATTTCTCACACATTTCTTGGTTTCTTATTTGAGAATGAGTACAGTGTTTGATTTTATTAGTTTAATATTTAAACATGTATTAAATTATTTGAATTAAATTTTGGCAATTAAATTTTTATTTTTGAAAATGCATTCAAGTTTAGTGGTCAGTAATTGATCTTATCATTATAAATTTAAAAAAATATTTTCATTTTAAATTTTAAATTTTAAATATATTTTAATCAATTAAATTATATTTATTTTAATTTTAAAATTAAATATATCCTACATTGAACACAACAAATAGTAATTAATATTTATTGAAAATGTATTTTGTGATATTCTAAATTAATAATAATTATGAAATGTACCATCATATAATAATAATAATAATAATAATAATAATAATAATAATAATAATAATAATAATAATAATAATAATAATAATAATTTTAGAAGAGAAGTATAATTTACGAGATGTTCAACCGATTGACCCTCATTTCTACTAAAAGAGATAACAACTCTTATTTTGTTTATATTGAATTTTCTTGCCTCAATAAATTATACTAATAAACAAACAAGTCAATTTTGGAGTTTGCACCTTCAAATTCATATAATATATATTTTAAAAAGAAATAAATGAAACGCTATTGAAAATATATAACAAACCTTTTGTGAACTCTAGCAAACTTATATGCTATTTAATTTGAATTTTGGAAAAACCGAAAGAAAGTAGCAAGTAGTCAAATTGTTGTAAATGACAATTATCCCACATCGAACTTTGAAGATAATTATTCTACTTGAATGTACTATAAATTTTAATAATCAACAATGAAATTCTCACATCTCACACGTTTCTTGATCTTTCAATTGAGACTTGAGAAACCTATCAGCTTAATATGTAAATATGTATTTAAATATTTAAATTAAATTTTCAAATAAAATATGAATTTTTTAAAAATTAATTTCTTAGTATAACCTCTTTTTTTTTTTTTTACATTTACATATACTAGCCTTGATTTGCAGTAGTTGTACTTTGTGAAACAAAGTGCAAATATTAACTTGATAAATACCTTACATTAAAGAATTACTTCAAATCACAATTTAAGTTTAGATATTTTTAATCATCCACAATAATAAAGTTGATATTAGATATGTTTTGATCATGGATGACACTCATAAGAACGTATTCCAACTCTAAACAAGACATATAGCTTCCTTTAGTATATATATGCAAATTAATTTTAAAAATGGTCTTGATAACGTGTAGAATTTTAAAAATCAAGACCCACATAATTTTTTTAAAATTAAATACATTTAAATTTTTAGAACACACACACACACACACACATATATATATATATATATTAATATATATATTTGAGCTTATCAATGTGCTCAACTTTCTATATATCTTAAATACTTATAACTTGCATATATTAATTTTACATACTCAATTCTCTCACATATAAAAGAACTCATACAATTTTTATTTTTTTTAAATTTCTAACAAAATAGACACCCAAAAAATTTAAAAGATTAGAAAATTGACTTTGCATAGTAGAAATCCTCCATATTCGACAACCCAAAATAAATTAATCACTACACGTGGAAAAATATTGACACATCATAATTCTGATCATCGAAAAAATAGGAGCATTGATTATACTACAAATAAAAAAAGGGTTATTATTGCAATATTTAAAAAATTAGTATCTAAATTACAAATTCATTCAAATGTAGTGATTCTTTTTAGCAATTAACCCTTAAATATATTTATTTTTTTCATACAAAATTCATCCCACATTAAAGACTCGACAATGCTCATTCCACATTTCTCAGTCTTTCAGTTGCGATCAATTGTAATATTTTATTATATAATTTCAATATTTTGAATTAACAATAATAATTAAATATGTTTAAAATTTGAAATAAACGTATTAATTGTTTTTATTTATTGTTAAATATTTTAAATTTTTTGAAGGTAAAATATTTACGTTATCATTTTTATTATATTTTAAATAGTTAAAACTTATTTATTTTAATTTTTGAAACAAAATTTATTTCACATTGAAGAATTAACAAATATTGTTGTACATATAAAACACTATAAATTTTGAGACACAATAACAGTTTTTTTCATGTTTCCTGATCTTTTTGTTGTGATTCAATGTAATATTTTGATACTTGATTTTATCCATTTAATATTAAATATTCAGTATCTTTTAAATATATAGAATTTAAATATTTTAAAATTATTCTTTATTAAATCTATTAAAAGATTGGACTAAAATATTATATATATATATATATATATATATATATTAATTTATTTATTTTTTGGTTTTTAAGTTAATTAAATATTAAAAAAATTAAGACCCACTTCAAAAGTTTTAAATTAAATATATTTAAATGTTCGAATTAAATGTATCAATTGATTTTTATCAATTTAATGTTAAATATATTTAAAATTTGAAGTTGACATCTTTAAGTTATCAACTTTAAATATATTTTATTTGTAATTTTATATAATTTAGTTTTTCAAACAAAATTTATCTCACATTTAAAAAGTAAAAATATTGTTGTGTATGGACAAACTATAAATTGTAGGGCTCAACTACGATCTTTCCATCTTTTGGTGTTTCAGTTAACATCAAGTATAATATTTAATATTTTATTTTATCAATTTAATATTGAACATATATAATTTAAATAATTAAAAATTATAAATTTGAATTTAAAGTTTGATACTTACATTTTGGGATCAATTTCAAAAATAACTAACTCAACGAAACACCACTACTTTTTCAAAACAATTGAAAATATAATATTTGATCAATTTTACGACTCGAATGACATACATAATTGATTATATTTCAAGATTTCTTGATTTAATAATTTTTTACACGGTTGAGAAAATAGAAATATTAAAATAAAATCAATTGCATAGGATTTTCGGATAGAAAATTGACCAAATGTTAGATTTGCAAAACATTTGAAGAAGCAGTTATTATTTTGTTAATTTTGATAAAATTTGATTTTTTTTAAAAAGATCACAAAATATATATATATATATATATATATATATATATATATCAAAGTGTAATTTTTCTTGAATTAATTATATTAAAAAGTTCAAATAAAATATTTTAAATATATAAATTTAAAATACTTTTTGCTTCTTGAGTTAATTAAATATATTAAAAATTCAAGATCCACTTCCAAAATCTTTTAATGAGTTCAAATCTTTAAAGACTATGTATTTGAATTTTTTTTATTAAAAATATATATAGATTTTTAAGTGTAATGTTTGATCCCATATCGAAAAATAATGAGTATTGTTCTATTTGAACATACTATAAATTCCAATATTGAATAATGAAATATTATACATTTATTGGTCTTTTTTGTTGAGATCGAGTATAGTGTTTGATACTGTTAGTTTAATTTAATATTAAAATATTTAGTTTAAATATCTGTCAATTTCTTAATTATTGAATATAGATTTAAAATTTAATTTTTATTTTTATGTTTTTAAATTCAAAAATATAAATATAAAATAAATATATTTAATTTTTAAATTTTAAATTTATTTAAGTTTGTAAGTTTAAACATATGAAAACTAAATCTCAAACTATAAAATATTATATATTTTAATTATTTTACTAAATTTGTCTCACATTGAATAATCAACAAATATTATTTTGAATGAACAAACTATAAATTGTTAAGCCGAAAAATAATATTCCTACAACTTTCTTTGTAATTCAGCAAAGATCAAGTGTAGTGTTTTATCCCACATTGAAAAATAAAGAACGTTCTTCTACTTGAACACACTATAAATTCTAACAATCAATAATGAAATTTTGATAGCTTTCTTGATCCTTTAAGTTTATTTTTTCTTATCAATTTAATATTAAAATACATATATTTTTTTAGTTTAAATATTTATCAACTTCTTATTAATTATATATTTAAAATGAATTTTAAGCTTTTATGTTGTAAATTCAAAAATAGTTATATAAGAAAATCCAAATAAAATATCTAATTTTGACATATTTAATGTATATAAGTTTGTAATTTAAAATATTTAAAAATAAATCCAAAAAAATGATTTTTTTTATTTTAATTTTTTTACTAAATTTGTCTCACATCAAATAATTAATAAATATTGTTTTGAGTGAACAAATTAAAATCGTGAGACCCAAAAATAGTATACATACAAAATTTTCTATATTTCAACTAAGATCAAGTGTAGTATTTGATCCCGAATTAAAAAATAAAGAGTATTATTTTATTTGAACATAATATAAATTATAATAGTCAATAAAGAAATTTTCACACCTTTCTTGAGTTTTTAAATTGAGAGACGGTTCTAATTTATCTTATTTGTTTAATATTAAAATACATATATAAATTTTTTATTTTAAATATCTATATCATTTTTTGATTAAATATATATCTAAAATTAGATTTTTAATATTTTGTTTTTAAATTATAAAATTCAAATAAATAATTTTAATTTCTAATTTTTTTATCAGTTTACACTTTACATTTTTTAAAAAAGCCTTAAGCAGTTAAATCTTATATAATTTTTTTACTAAAATTATCTCACATTGAAGAATTAAAAAATTTTATTTTAAATGAACAAACTATAAATATTGAGGTCCAACAATAGTATTCAAACTACTTTCTTCATATTTCATCTAAGTATAAGTTGAGATCGAGTATAATATTTGATCTTATAAGTTTAATATTAAAATATATATTTAAAATTTTCCATTTAAACATCTATTAGATCTTATTAAATATATATTTAAACTTTAAATTCAAATTTTATATTTTAAATTCAAAAATATAAATATATATATATAAAATTCAAATAACATATTTAATTTTGAAATTTAAAATGCTTAAATATATGAAACCTAAACCTTAAACAATAAATATAATGTGATAACTCTTTTAGTTGATCTTATCAATTTAATGTTAAATATCACTGATCTTTCAACCTTTCTCGGTATTTATGTTGAGATCACGTGTAATGACTAATGGTTGATATTTGTTTTTAGGAAAAATGTGTAAATACACCCTTAATTTAAAATATTTTTAATTTTTAAATTATATTAAATATATTAAAAAAATTAAGATCCACATCCAAAATCTTTTAATGAGTACAAATCTTTAAAGATAGTGTACTTGATATATATATACATATATAATATGTATATATTACCACTTCTCATTTGTAGGTTTTTTTTTGTATATTTGTGAAGTTCTAAAGTTGCATATAAATCATTGAGATCATGATATTTTGTTTCTGTACAGGCAGGTTTGTAAAGTTACATGTAATAATATATAACAATCTGTATTTAGGTTGCCTAAGCGGAATTCAAGTGGTGCCTGTGACTTTTACTTTTTTATTATATATTATTGAGTATTACCATTTACTTATTAATTTTTCATTTACCCTATATCTATATCGGTTGTATAATAAAAATTGAGATGTAGGATGTTTATAAAAGTACCAATTATTTTTTCAACATTTCCTATATTCCACATCGCTTGTAGAGTGACAAATTTAAATGTGAGTTGTTGTATAAAAGAGTGGATAACTTTAAATTGAAATCTCAAATTATTTTTACAATTTTTTTTCCAATTTCCATACATCCCACATTGATTGTAAATTGAAGAATTGAGATATAGGTTGCTGTATAAAAGAGTGAAAAATCTCAATTTTTTTTATTTAATCATATTTTGAACAAAACAATTCAAAAAAGAAAAATAAAAAAATTGATTGGTTGTCTAGAGCGATTTCTCCAACCTTGAAAAATACATAAGTAATTTATAATTTAGTCGATCTAATTCATATATTTAGATACTAAATTTAAGATTAAATATAATTTTATTATTGTTCATAAATATTTTTTTTAATAACATTCACTTCCTGTGCATCGCACAGGTGATATACTAGTATCAAATTAACACATTAGAGCATAATTTTTTATTTGTTAAAATTTAAAGTGATGTCCGAACATGAACTCGATAAAATGAAATAAATATGTATAAAATATTAAATTATTTAAACTCAACTCGTGCATAATTCGATTAAAGCGGGCTGGTTGGCATTTGGCGCGCGCGTTAGGCCTCCCACAAAAATAAGGCTCTCACATATATTATCTTCTAATGTATACTTGCATAAATATATTATTTGGGTAATTCTATTAAAGCGGGCTGGTTGGCGTTTGGCGCGCGCGTTAGGCCTCCCACAAAAATAAGGCTCTCACATATATTATCTTCTAATGTATACTTGCATAAATATATTATTTGGGTAATTCTATTCACAATCCCCAATTTTCTCTATACAACTCCTATTATAATTAAAATATTAATATTATTTTGATAAGATTTTTTTACCCCCACGGTTAAAACCATAAAACATAATACAAAACAAAATCTCTTATATAATTACAGCCCCCGCTACCACTAAAACCTTAATAAAACCCCTCTCTATATACAATTGATCAATATTCATTTGTTGAAAGAAATAAAAATAAAGATATATAAAGGCACATGAAAGAATGCATCTATCATGCAGACATAAGAAGAGCGAGAGACAAATTATGAAGTCATATTTTTAGACTATTGTTAAATTAATGGAGCGTTGACATTGAATTAATCTTTCACAAATTGATCTGAGAATAAGGTCGAAATAGTTAGAATTTATATTTTTTTTTTCCTTTTCACCTTTTTGTATTAAGTATTAATATACTTGCTTTTCTTTCTAGTTGAATGTAATTTGGATAATGATCTTCATTTATTTGTTAAACTTTCTTTCTGTTCTCAATATCCCAGGTAGTTGACATTATAGAAGAAATTCAAGAACGACGATGCAATTAAATATATAGAAAAAAATATTTTTTATTTATTATTTGTTGGGATACGAATACGTTTTTTCTTTTGCTATGAATTTAAAGTGTGGGTCATAATAATTTGTTATGAATTTAACAAGAACTTATAATCAATAAAAAAAAATTTGAATAATATTTATATTTTAATCATATATGAGGTTATAAAGAGAAAAATGTAGGTAATACAATAGGGGTTGTATTTCATTTTATTTATCGTAGAGTTTTTAAGTAGTGAGAGTTATACAATAGGGTTGTATTTCATTTTATTATAGATTTATGTAGTGGGATATTGGGGGGTTGTATTTTATTTTGCTAAGTATTTGAAGGTTTAGGGGTAAAAGTGTCTAAAAAAATAGATATTTATATTTTAATTAGTTTGGAGGTTGTAGAGAGAAAATTGGGGGTTGTGAATAGAATCACCCGTATTATTTATTTGAAAATTTACAAAGTCAATTAGAACCCATTTTCTCATTCAATAAATACAGATTCAAAGTTTGAATTTAGCGAGCAACATTTTAGTTTATTTTCTTCAGGTTTCGTTTCTTTTTAGATCTTTTCGTAGGTCTCCTTTATTTTTAATTACTAGGGCCTATTTAAAGCCAACCTTATTATCTAATAAATGCATATATAAAAAATAAAAGAAAATTCTTATTACATACTAATATATAGTGTTATTTGGCAAATAAATCACATTGTTTCCACCTTTTTTTATAAATTAGACACCACATTTAAATATATATATTTAATTACAACACCACATTTTAAACTTATATGGAATTAAAAATCACAATTTTTTGGGCTATATAGTTTATTATATATGACGTGCTTGATCTATAAACCACATTGGTAGCCATGTCAGCACATATGTGTAACAAATGACGTCGATTTTGTTAGTTTTTTTAGTGTTTTCAATATCTTTCTTATTTTAGAAATAAATAATTATATAAAAAATGATTTTCTAAAAAATGAAAAGAAAATAACAAAAATGACATTGTTTGTTAAACGAGTATATTGACAAGGTTGCCAACATGGTTTATGGACCGGATACATCATACTTAATTAGCCCATAAAAATTAATTTGGATGTTTAATCTCATTCAAATTAAAACGTGAGGTTGTAGTGTTGTAATTTACTCAGTTTAAATGTGGTGTCTAATTTATAAAAGGATACTACAACGTGATTTATCTGACAATTCACCTATATATATACATACATAAATACATACATACATATATATATATATATAAACAAATACAATCTTAGGGGCCTACCCATTTTAACTTAACTAACATAGTTAGAATATTAAATTCATGTGGATAAGACTTTTTCGCCACTTTACAATAAATCACACTGTAAACTTGTAGTTAGGTGAAATAAAATACTGAAAATGAAAACAATCATGACATCACCCTAATGTTTGTGCAAGACAAATTAACTATTAGAGCATCAATCTAGTTGAACTTGAGAAAGAACAACACTAATAGAAAAAGAAACCGCTATAAAAATCACAACTCTAAACATTTAGAGCTCGTGAATGATATTCAGTATGTGCACCTTTCGTGAGAGCACGGAAGGTCTTCATATAGACGCTTGTGAACCCTTTCATTCTACGAGCTTTCTTAGATGAAGCTTGTTTTATGTTGATAGAATTTGTTGCCTTTGTGGACAAGAGTCTGCTTTTGATGATTATGGCGAATATTGAAAGTAATTATTTTCAGAGGTTATAGCAAATGATATCCTAACTTGATCTTTAGGGAATCGGAAACAATAGGTCTTCTACTCCAGAATGAAACTTTTATAAATACTCGATCACGTCATCATCGAGAATAATAGAAAGAACATATTCTTTCCAAGTTTAAAACTATTGGTTCGATGTCCCTTGATCAGCACAGCTGACAAGAGTCGTGACTTTATTCTTTGCACTGATTACGATTAGCAAAACGTATGGTTTGCCAAAATACATGGCAATTAAACTAGTGCACATCAATTCCATTAACAACCAAAGTAATAGCATATATAATATCACTTCAAAATATTACTTTAATGTGTATTTTGGAATTTATTTTATTTTATTTTATTTATAAAATTCGAGTAATGTTCATTTGGGTGACTTCTGAGTTCTTGGAAATAATTTTTTTTTTCTGAATTCGGGCTTGCAGGAATTGGGCCAGATTTGTTTCAATTTGGAAGCCCAAGTCGTTTCTTAGCAACTAACAAGACATTCAATTAACGATTGGCCCAAAAAAATTTAAATTGGCAGACTCCTTTACATGAAGTAATTCGCCAAATCAGATTTAGCCACCTTTTCCTTTTTATTTATTTTTTTACTAGTGCATTACATATGCGCAGGCCCTTCTTAAATATTTAATGGTTGATGTGCAAATTATAAAATTTGGGATCCTAATATTAAAAAAAAAGATTAATTATAAATAAATACTCAATCTTTGACACGATTTACAATTTAGACACAAAATTTATAAATTTGAAATTAAAACACAAACGAGCAAAAAAAAATCAAAAATAGACAGACTACAATAAGCAAAAATATATATATATAATAATAAAAAAATCAGCAAGAGTTAAATGAAAGCTTGACTCATATTAAATATGAAGGAAATTAATGTAATAATAAATATGGATAATATAGGACAATTGTGTATAAATGATCTCTTTCAATACATATTAAATGAATTTTCTTAATATGTGTAAAAATGAGAAGGGCTCACATTTATGGCACAGAGGGATTAATTAATAATGCTTATAAAAATACAATTAAAGAGATGGAAATATATATATATATATATATATATATATATATATTGTAGAAACCAAAGTCTCGGTTCTGAAAGAGTTGTGTACAAAGTTGTGTATAAAGTTGAGACAACTTTGCATACGCAGCGGAAATGTAAAACAGAAACAATGGATTGGAATTTTCACAAGATTATATTTCTATAATCTTGCGAAGTGCCTCAGGGCGAAATCTTCACTATATAAAATATGTGAATTACAAAAACACTACCAGATAAACTCTCACTAAATATTAAGACACTTTATCTCTTCTTTCACAGAAGGTTGGGACTAAGGTTGTCTTAACTATATCTAGTAGAAACGGATAAATACGAGAACTCAAAACTTTACAATATCTGAAAAGCTCTATTAAAAAAAACTCGTCTCTAACACTAACTATCTGATCCCTATATATACACAGCTCGTTGCTTGATCCCTACTCAAAGCAACCGATCCACTAAGCCTTGATCTCCACGAACTGCACTCCTATATTTCCGGCGCAACTTCCGGAACAACCGTGGCTTCAGCAGATCGTTGGACTTGGTCAAATCCCACATGCTCATATTTCTTCTCAACAGATTTAATCCTGCAAGAAAGACAAAAACTCCAAATATACAATATAAACAAATATTCCTAAATCTATGATACACTTCAAAACGGTATCAACAATCTCCCCCTTTTTTGGCTTTCTTCCCAAAACCAAACAAAAACCAAGAGTTACAATTACCCCCCTGAAGCAACATAATCAAATCACAACAATCATGAAAAGTTTAAAGAAAAGTTAGCTAAACAGTTACTCCCCCTGTCACCAAGACTGTAATAAAAACAGAATCTACACAATATCATCACAACACATAAAACAACCATAATCATAATATATTCACAGCAAATGCATACATATCTGCATGCAATCCAAAATATATAAGAGTTAGGCAGAAAATAAAAGTTGTTCAGAAAGTTGTGCTGCAACAAATAAAATAGTTGTTTGTTTGTTTCATCCAATCAACATCAACAAAATACTGCAACACACTGCAGTCTTCTTCTTCTTCATGCTTCTCCCCCTCACTCCTCATCTTCATCTTCCTCATTACTTGGTCCGTGACGACGGCTGGGACCTTCTCCCCCTTTTTGGGAAGAAAGGAGTCGTTGAAATATCCTTCGTTGCCCTTCAAGAAGAGCAATCTGCGAGGAGAAGAAGGCGATTTGCTCCTGCAAAACAAAGACAGGTAGAAAACACATTAACTCGACCGAGGGATCCTCTTCAATTGAGACATCAATCCACGGGAGATCTCTGTGCCTCTTCTCACTCAAGAAGGCAGGTTGTACAGTTTGGAGAGGAAGCTTGGATGTAAGGATATCTTTCTTCTTCGGCTTCAATCCTTGCTCAACAAGCATGCTATAGATGAGAGAGGGTACGATCAACTTCTTGGTAGACTTCGCCACAGCAACTTCAGCAACAGCATTAAAAATGTGAGTGCCCAAATTGAACTTCTCTTCCTTGAACACTTTGTAGAGAAGGCACACATGCTCAAACGGCATAACTGTGGTATTGGATGTAGGACTCCAATTCGACACAGAAATCTTGTGCAAAGTTGCAAAAAGAGAAGTGAGAACCGAAGCTATGCGATTAGGCCTTTTGTTCACTGTCCACACATCTGCATGACCACCCGTAAGCAAATTCTCCATCTCAAGCTCTAGCTCCTCATCAATCTCAACATCAGACTCAACAACATTTAGGGCAGCTAGAAATTTGTTAATGCGAGATGGGGTGAAAGAGAAAATCTTCCCACGGACATACACTTTACCAAACATCTTGGAGAAGGGGTTAGCAAAATCAACAGGTAGATTGGTATAAAACTGCTTCACAATCTCAGCAATATAGGGTTTCACATAGGTAACACTTCTAAAAACTTTCCTTTTATGCAGAAAATCAACCAAATTATATTGTGCAAAATCCTTCAAATCAACTGCCTTATCATTAATGAACTCCCTTTTCCTAAAACTATCCCAATTCTTCTTAGCAGCCTCATTGTAAAAGCATTCATTCAAAGCTTTATTTACCTCAAGCTCAGAGTCGGAATCGGTGTCGGTCTCGGTCGGAGAAGCTTCCCGTTTGACCTTTTTAACTGACTTGCCCTTCGTTATCGGCGACGAGGAAAGCATTTTCCTCTTCCCTTTCGGAGAGACAGCAACCTCCTCTTCAAGCTCTTCATCCTCCTCGGCTTCTGAGTTTTGGTGAGAGGATAACTTCTCAGCAGAATCATTGGAGGAAGCACCCAATTGATTCTCACCCTCGGCATCACTGTCGATGTGGATTGGTTCCTCAGGAGCTTGAGAAGGACGACTTGTTCGAGATATGCGCTTGGAACGACGAGAGGGAGGAACCCTAGGTGTTTTAGAGGGTTTCTTCATCGGAGGAGAAGGGGTCGGAGATGGGTTGACCTCCGGCTGTGGCTCCGGCTCGGTAGAGGAGAACGGGACGGCAATCGGACTTCCGCCTTGTAGAGCGGCTTCCTCAGATGAATGTAGTGGGTCCTCTTGGTCTTTGGCAAGAATTGGAGTGTCTAGCTCTGGAAAATCAAACGACGGCATCACGATACCGCTCAGAGCGACGATAATTGCCTGCTCGGTCGTCGGTGTCAGGACAGATGGCGGCATTGAAGTCGGTGCCGGGAGAGGAAGCGGCTGAGACTGAATTTCCGAGCTTCCCACCTCAGGAGAGATCTCCATCGGAGCATTCCCTCGAGAAGACGACAGCAGGATGCTGGGTCGGAGAAGAGGGGTGGTTTCCACATACGCCTCCTCTTCCAAGATTCCATTGAGAAAGATGAGAAGAGAAATAAGGGTTAAGTGAATAGTGGAGCAACAGACTTAGAATAAAGACGGGAATTTTAAATGAGTAGTCTAACAAACAGATTCATCCCGCCACAAAAATAGGGATCAATAAATTAAAGATATAGTCAAAGATGAAATTAAAGATAGGGTAAGATACACTTCCGGATTCACTCAACTGACTTTCAATTTTTTATTTATTTTTTATTTTTTATTAACAACTGTTGTCATAGAGGATGGAATATTCAGAACACTTTTGACATATCATAGAAGATTCTTCAAGAAGAGAGCAGATGGTGAATAGATGTATAACCAAGAGAATCTCATAAAAGCCACTTATCAGAGGTCTTTGACCCAGTTATATGGTTTTTAAGAACAATCATGATTTCACCTTTTACAGGCTTTTACATCCTCGAATCTGATCAACTTCACAGTCAACTATGATATATCAAAAGTTGTGACAACAGTTAGTTTAACTTTTGAACTCATATAGAACATAAGCCAAGAGATTTTCTCAAAGATGAGAATCTCTCATAGCTAAGAGCTTTTGTGAAAATGTCAGCCAGTTGAGAATCTGTACTAATGTACTCCAAATTTAACAACTTCTTTTCGACTAAATCTTTAATAAAATGATACCTTAAGTGGATGTGTTTGGACTTTGAGTGATGGACGGGGTTCTTTGCAAGGTTCATTGCACTTGTATTGTCGCAAAGCATCACTAGAGAATTGCTCTCCAAACCATAGTCATCTAACATTGACTTCAACCAAATCAGTTGTGTTGCACAACTTCCAGCTGCTACATACTCCGACTCAGCTGTGGACAAAGAAATGCAATTTTGCTTTTTGCTGTGCCAGGAGATGAGATTGTTGCCTAGGTAACAGCATCCTCCACTTGTGTTTCTTCGATCATCAGTTTCTCCAGGCCAGTCAGCATCACTGTATCCCACAAGATCTGAAGTTGTGTCCTTCGTGAACCAAAGTCCCAGTTCACAAGTGCCAGCAACATATCGAATGATCCTCTTGACAGCTTTTAGGTGCTCTTCCTTTGGACAAGATTGGAATCGAGCACAAGCACAAACACTGTACATTATATCTGGCCTGCTTGCAGTCAAATACAGAAGACTTCCGATCATCGATCTGTACAACGTTGGGTCAACTTCAGGCCCAACTGCATCCTTCGACAGTTTCTCAGTTGTGCTCATGGGGGTTCTCATGTGTTTTGCACTTTCTAGACCAAACTTCTTCACAAGGTTCTTTGCATATTTTGTCTGTGAGACGAACACTCCATTTTCTTTTTGCTTGACTTGAAGGCCGAGGAAGTTGCTAAGTTCCCCAACCATGCTCATCTCGAAGGAGGTTGACATGGCTTCCACAAATTCCTTCAAGGCTTTCTCACTCGTTGACCCAAACACTATGTCATCGACATAAATTTGAGCTATGGTTAGAAAGTTGTTTTCCTTTTTAAGAAAAAGTGTCTTATCCGCATGTCCCCTGTAAAAACCAAAATTAAGCAAAAATTCGGTCAAACGACTATACCAAGCTCTAGGAGCTTGCTTTAGTCCATATAAAGTCTTGTGTAGTTTGTACACATGATCGAGCTTTGAAAGATCTTCGAATCCTTTGGGTTGTTCCACATACGCCTCCTCTTCCAAGATTCCATTGAGAAAGATGAGAAGAGAAATAAGGGTTAAGTGAATAGTGGAGCAACAGACTTAGAATAAAGACGGGAATTTTAAATGAGTAGTTTAACAAACAGATTCATCCCGCCACAAAAATAGGGATCAATAAATTAAAGATATAGTCAAAGATGAAATTAAAGATAGGGTAAGATACACTTCCGGATTCACTCAACTGACTTTCAATTTTTTATTTATTTTTTATTTTTTATTAACAACTGTTGTCATAGAGGATGGAATATTCAGAACACTTTTGACATATCATAGAAGATTCTTCAAGAAGAGAGCAGATGGTGAATAGATGTATAACCAAGAGAATCTCATAAAAGCCACTTATCAGAGGTCTTTGACCCAGTTATATGGTTTTTAAGAACAATCATGATTTCACCTTTTACAGGCTTTTACATCCTCGAATCTGATCAACTTCACAGTCAACTATGATATATCAAAAGTTGTGACAACAGTTGGTTTAACTTTTGAACTCATATAGAACATAAGCCAAGAGATTTTCTCAAAGATGAGAATCTCTCATAGCTAAGAGCTTTTGTGAAAATGTCAGCCAGTTGAGAATCTGTACTAATGTACTCCAAATTTAACAACTTCTTTTCGACTAAATCTTTAATAAAATGATACCTTAAGTGGATGTGTTTGGACTTTGAGTGATGGACGGGGTTCTTTGCAAGGTTCATTGCACTTGTATTGTCGCAAAGCATCACTAGAGAATTGCTCTCCAAACCATAGTCATCTAACATTGACTTCAACCAAATCAGTTGTGTTGCACAACTTCCAGCTGCTACATACTCCGACTCAGCTGTGGACAAAGAAATGCAATTTTGCTTTTTGCTGTGCCAGGAGATGAGATTGTTGCCTAGGTAACAGCATCCTCCACTTGTGTTTCTTCGATCATCAGTTTCTCCAGGCCAGTCAGCATCACTGTATCCCACAAGATCTGAAGTTGTGTCCTTCGTGAACCAAAGTCTCAGTTCACAAGTGCCAGCAACATATCGAATGATCCTCTTGACAGCTTTTAGGTGCTCTTCCTTTGGACAAGATTGGAATCGAGCACAAGCACAAACACTGTACATTATATCTGGCCTGCTTGCAGTCAAATACAGAAGACTTCCGATCATCGATCTGTACAACGTTGGGTCAACTTCAGGCCCAACTGCATCCTTCGACAGTTTCTCAGTTGTGCTCATGGGGGTTCTCATGTGTTTTGCACTTTCTAGACCAAACTTCTTCACAAGGTTCTTTGCATATTTTGTCTGTGAGACGAACACTCCATTTTCTTTTTGCTTGACTTGAAGGCCGAGGAAGTTGCTAAGTTCCCCAACCATGCTCATCTCGAAGGAGGTTGACATGGCTTCCACAAATTCCTTCAAGGCTTTCTCACTCGTTGACCCAAACACTATGTCATCGACATAAATTTGAGCTATGGTTAGAAAGTTGTTTTCCTTTTTAAGAAAAAGTGTCCTATCCGCATGTCCCCTGTAAAAACCAAAATTAAGCAAAAATTCGGTCAAACGACTATACCAAGCTCTAGGAGCTTGCTTTAGTCCATATAAAGTCTTGTGTAGTTTGTACACATGATCGGGCTTTGAAAGATCTTCGAATCCTTTGGGTTGTTCCACATACGCCTCCTCTTCCAAGATTCCATTGAGAAAGATGAGAAGAGAAATAAGGGTTAAGTGAATAGTGGAGCAACAGACTTAGAATAAAGACGGGAATTTTAAATGAGTAGTCTAACAAACAGATTCATCCCGCCACAAAAATAGGGATCAATAAATTAAAGATATAGTCAAAGATGAAATTAAAGATAGGGTAAGATACACTTCCGGATTCACTCAACTGACTTTCAATTTTTTTATTTTTTTTTTTTATTAACAACTGTTGTCATAGAGGATGGAATATTCAGAACACTTTTGACATATCATAGAAGATTCTTCAAGAAGAGAGCAGATGGTGAATAGATGTATAACCAAGAGAATCTCATAAAAGCCACTTATCAGAGGTCTTTGACCCAGTTATATGGTTTTTAAGAACAATCATGATTTCACCTTTTACAGGCTTTTACATCCTCGAATCTGATCAACTTCACAGTCAACTATGATATATCAAAAGTTGTGACAACAGTTGGTTTAACTTTTGAACTCATATAGAACATAAGCCAAGAGATTTTCTCAAAGATGAGAATCTCTCATAGCTAAGAGCTTTTGTGAAAATGTCAGCCAGTTGAGAATCTGTACTAATGTACTCCAAATTTAACAACTTCTTTTCGACTAAATCTTTAATAAAATGATACCTTAAGTGGATGTGTTTGGACTTTGAGTGATGGACGGGGTTCTTTGCAAGGTTCATTGCACTTGTATTGTCGCAAAGCATCACTAGAGAATTGCTCTCCAAACCATAGTCATCTAACATTGACTTCAACCAAATCAGTTGTGTTGCACAACTTCCAGCTGCTACATACTCCGACTCAGCTGTGGACAAAGAAATGCAATTTTGCTTTTTGCTGTGCCAGGAGATGAGATTGTTGCCTAGGTAACAGCATCCTCCACTTGTGTTTCTTCGATCATCAGTTTCTCCAGGCCAGTCAGCATCACTGTATCCCACAAGATCTGAAGTTGTGTCCTTCGTGAACCAAAGTCCCAGTTCACAAGTGCCAGCAACATATCGAATGATCCTCTTGACAGCTTTTAGGTGCTCTTCCTTTGGACAAGATTGGAATCGAGCACAAGCACAAACACTGTACATTATATCTGGCCTGCTTGCAGTCAAATACAGAAGACTTCCGATCATCGATCTGTACAACGTTGGGTCAACTTCAGGCCCAACTGCATCCTTCGACAGTTTCTCAGTTGTGCTCATGGGGGTTCTCATGTGTTTTGCACTTTCTAGACCAAACTTCTTCACAAGGTTCTTTGCATATTTTGTCTGTGAGACGAACACTCCATTTTCTTTTTGCTTGACTTGAAGGCCGAGGAAGTTGCTAAGTTCCCCAACCATGCTCATCTCGAAGGAGGTTGACATGGCTTCCACAAATTCCTTCAAGGCTTTCTCACTCGTTGACCCAAACACTATGTCATCGACATAAATTTGAGCTATGGTTAGAAAGTTGTTTTCCTTTTTAAGAAAAAGTGTCCTATCCGCATGTCCCCTGTAAAAACCAAAATTAAGCAAAAATTCGGTCAAACGACTATACCAAGCTCTAGGAGCTTGCTTTAGTCCATATAAAGTCTTGTGTAGTTTGTACACATGATCGGGCTTTGAAAGATCTTCGAATCCTTTGGGTTGTTCCACATACGCCTCCTCTTCCAAGATTCCATTGAGAAAGATGAGAAGAGAAATAAGGGTTAAGTGAATAGTGGAGCAACAGACTTAGAATAAAGACGGGAATTTTAAATGAGTAGTCTAACAAACAGATTCATCCCGCCACAAAAATAGGGATCAATAAATTAAAGATATAGTCAAAGATGAAATTAAAGATAGGGTAAGATACACTTCCGGATTCACTCAACTGACTTTCAATTTTTTTATTTTTTTTTTTTTATTAACAACTGTTGTCATAGAGGATGGAATATTCAGAACACTTTTGACATATCATAGAAGATTCTTCAAGAAGAGAGCAGATGGTGAATAGATGTATAACCAAGAGAATCTCATAAAAGCCACTTATCAGAGGTCTTTGACCCAGTTATATGGTTTTTAAGAACAATCATGATTTCACCTTTTACAGGCTTTTACATCCTCGAATCTGATCAACTTCACAGTCAACTATGATATATCAAAAGTTGTGACAACAGTTGGTTTAACTTTTGAACTCATATAGAACATAAGCCAAGAGATTTTCTCAAAGATGAGAATCTCTCATAGCTAAGAGCTTTTGTGAAAATGTCAGCCAGTTGAGAATCTGTACTAATGTACTCCAAATTTAACAACTTCTTTTCGACTAAATCTTTAATAAAATGATACCTTAAGTGGATGTGTTTGGACTTTGAGTGATGGACGGGGTTCTTTGCAAGGTTCATTGCACTTGTATTGTCGCAAAGCATCACTAGAGAATTGCTCTCCAAACCATAGTCATCTAACATTGACTTCAACCAAATCAGTTGTGTTGCACAACTTCCAGCTGCTACATACTCCGACTCAGCTGTGGACAAAGAAATGCAATTTTGCTTTTTGCTGTGCCAGGAGATGAGATTGTTGCCTAGGTAACAGCATCCTCCACTTGTGTTTCTTCGATCATCAGTTTCTCCAGGCCAGTCAGCATCACTGTATCCCACAAGATCTGAAGTTGTGTCCTTCGTGAACCAAAGTCCCAGTTCACAAGTGCCAGCAACATATCGAATGATCCTCTTGACAGCTTTTAGGTGCTCTTCCTTTGGACAAGATTGGAATCGAGCACAAGCACAAACACTGTACATTATATCTGGCCTGCTTGCAGTCAAATACAGAAGACTTCCGATCATCGATCTGTACAACGTTGGGTCAACTTCAGGCCCAACTGCATCCTTCGACAGTTTCTCAGTTGTGCTCATGGGGGTTCTCATGTGTTTTGCACTTTCTAGACCAAACTTCTTCACAAGGTTCTTTGCATATTTTGTCTGTGAGACGAACACTCCATTTTCTTTTTGCTTGACTTGAAGGCCGAGGAAGTTGCTAAGTTCCCCAACCATGCTCATCTCGAAGGAGGTTGACATGGCTTCCACAAATTCCTTCAAGGCTTTCTCACTCGTTGACCCAAACACTATGTCATCGACATAAATTTGAGCTATGGTTAGAAAGTTGTTTTCCTTTTTAAGAAAAAGTGTCCTATCCGCATGTCCCCTGTAAAAACCAAAATTAAGCAAAAATTCGGTCAAACGACTATACCAAGCTCTAGGAGCTTGCTTTAGTCCATATAAAGTCTTGTGTAGTTTGTACACATGATCGGGCTTTGAAAGATCTTCGAATCCTTTGGGTTGTTCCACATACGCCTCCTCTTCCAAGATTCCATTGAGAAAAGTTGCCTTAATATCCATCTGGTGAAGAGTGATGTTAAGATAACATGCAATGGCAAACAAAAGCCTGATTGACTCTATTCGTGCAACTGGAGCAAAAGTTTCATCATAGTCTATGCCTTCTACTTGAGTGTATCCTTGGGCAACTAAGCGAGCCTTATTTCTAATAATGTTTTCAAACTCATCAGTTTTATTTTTGAATATCCACTTAGTCCCGATAACATTAACTCCAGAAGGTCTGGGCACAAGCGTCCAAACTTTGTTCCTCACGAATTCAAGTAAATCGGCTTGCATTGCACTAATCCAAAATTCATCCTTCAAGGCTTCAGTAGCATTCTTAGGTTCAATCATGGACAGGAACACAATTGTCCCAACTTCATTTATGACACATGACAAACACACCATCCTTACCATTTCCTTGTAGTTAACAACAGTGTTGTTAGCAGCAGTGTTACCTCTAGTTCGGACCCCTTCGTGAATATTTCTAATGACTTGGTCGATTGGATGATCTTTGCGAATTCTCTTGGGAGGGTCTCGACGAACACTGTTTTGTATAACTTCTGGGGTTGCTAAATCATCAAGATCAGCATCCGAGTCAGGCTCATCGGAGGGTGTATCCTTGTTTGTTACTGAAGTTATCTCCACTTCTGGGTCAACGTGTTCTGCATCAGCGGCAACAGTACTTCCCTGTATCTCAATAACACTGTCAGTATCATCAGTAGGAGTATATAGACTAGCCAAATCATCAAACCTTACATTCACACTCTCCATTACAGTTTGGGTCCTGAGGTTATACACACGGTAAGCATGACTGTTGAGGGAGTAACCGATGAACACACCTTTGTCACTTTTAGGGTCAAATTTGTATAGATAATCCCTATCATTCAAAATATAACAAACACAACCAAAGACATGCAAATATTTAAGGTTGGGTTTTTTACCATTAAGAATCTCATATGACGTCATGGTGGTTCTGGTTCTTAAGTTCACTCGGTTGCTTACATGACATGCAGTGTTTAAGGCTTCAGCCCAAAACCGTTTAGCCAACTTCTTTGAATGCAGCATCACCGTGGCCATCTCTTGTAGGGTTCTATTCTTTCGCTCGGCCACACCGTTTTGCTGGGGTGTCTTTGGAGATGAGTACTCATGATGAATTCCTTCCTTCGTGCAAAAGTTGAGGAGTTGAATATTCTCAAACTCCCTCTCATGATCTGATCTTAGTCTCTTGACACGAGCATGGTAAAAATTTTTGATCGTGGCATACAACTCCAAGAAGGAATTATATGTTTCACCCTTGTTACTTAAAAATTTTACCCAAGTATATCTAGATAGATCATCTACAATCACAAAGGAATACCATTTACCTCCAAGACTTTCAACTTCAGCTGGTCCCATAAGATCCATATGAAGTAGTTCGAAGCAGCTTTGAGTTATGAAAGGTCTCTCAGAAGTTGTCACAACTGGGTGTGACGCTTTGACTTGTTTTCCTTTTTGACAATCTCCACAAAGGCTAGGACTTGAAATGTTCAACTTGGGAACTCCTAGAACAGCATTTAGTCTTTGAAGATTCTTCATATTACGGAAGTTGGTGTGTCCCAATTTTTGGTGCCAAAGTTGCACTTCATTTACCTGCGCACTTAGACAACTGTTTTTGCTAGTCTCATAAATATTATTGGAAGACCTTACCCCTGAGATCACATGATTTCCGTTGCTGTCCATCACAGTGCACCTTTCTTTATCAAAGATGACACTGAAGTTGTCATCACATAGTTGACTAATGCTAATGAGATTTGCAGTCAGCCCTTCAACATGTGATACATTGGCCAGCTTTGGAAGTCCAGGACTGTCCAAGGTTCCTCGTCCAACAATCTTGCCATTTGACCCTCCTCCAAAAGTTACTTCACTCCCATTGATTCTTTGATAGTTTGATAGATAACATCTGGAGCTTGTCATGTGACGTGAGCATCCACTATCAAAGTACCATGTGGTCGAGTCATCATCTGTCGATGCAGTGAAGACCACTTGGCAGGTAACTCTTGGCGTAACTTTGGGTCTCCATACCAGTTTTTTGGACTTGTCACCTTTGTTTGAGATGATAGATGCTTGGTTCTTTAGATGCATCTCATTATGGTGTTCCTGCAAAAACTTATGACAGAAAGGCTTAATGTGTCCAGGAAGAAAACAGAAGTGACAAATGTACCTCCTACGTTTTTTCTTTGCTGACGAAGTTGTGGGAACTTCCTTGGCTTTCACAAATGGTTTTCCATGAGTAGACAAAATCTGAGTGAAGGCTGGTCTTGCACTCGAATCATACCCAAGGCCATGTGAAGTTATCTAAGTTTGAGACAGAACTTCATCTAGTTTTGAGGTTCCCGTGTTGAGTCTTTTAAAAGTTTCATCAGCATGATTGAGTTTAATTCTCATGTTGTCCAACTCAGCATCCTTCTTTGTCAGCATGACTTCCAGTTTTTGTAGTGAGGCTTTTTGCACAGTAACTTCCTCAGTTAGTGAATCCACCACTTTGCACTGTTTGGACCATTTGACGTACAGTTCCTTATAAAGTTCCTGCATCTTTATCAGTAACTCCAGAGTTTCCTCTTCCGTAACTTCTTCCTCATTTTCTGTAGTGGACACAACAGTGTTGAAACAGAAAAGAGTGTTATAGTAGGACTCATCATACCTATCTGAAGTTATCTCAACTTCAGTGTAGTTTGACTTGTCCTCTCCAACACATACTGCAGTTAAGGCTGCCTGCTCAGTTGGTGGATCATTAGGAATCTCTTCTACATAAATCCCTGAGGTGTCAAGCTCACTATCGCTAAGAGATAGAAAGTTGACATGCTTTCCCAGTTTGCGAAATGTGTTGGGGCACTCGTTGGCAAAGTGTCCGAAGCCCTTGCATTCATAGCATTGAACTGTAGTCAAGTCCGTTACTTCCTTAGGTCGGACGTGATCAGATGCAGCTCGCCTAATGATTTTCGGTTCCTTTCCTGGTGAGATAAGTCTGTCATAGAGAACCAAAGATCCGGAGGCATCATTTCGAGGCTTTCTTTGTTCTCTACTTCCCACTTGTTGTTTCTCTTTGTTGGCTCGAATGAGAGAATTAACTCTTCGGGTGAGAAGAGCATAATCTGGATCCTTCTCAGTGATTTCTTCAAGATCTTCATATTCTTCTTCAACGTAAGCCGAAGATGTCTTTGAAGTTGTCCTGACAGTCAAGGCGATTCCCTTCTTCTTCTGTCCACCCTTTTCATTTAGTTCCATCTCGAATTTCTTCAGATCATTCATCAGTTTGGTTAAATCCAGAGCTCCAGTAGTTGTAGCAGTATCAATTGCAACCACTTTCATGTCAAAACGACAAGTTAGAGTCCTCAAAGTTTTTGAAACTAACCTCTTATTGGTAATTGGATCATCCAAATCATTGCACTCATTGGCAATCTCCAGTAATTTGTTGCAGTAGTCTCCTACGGACTCATCATCCTCCATCTTCATGTTTTCAAACTTTGTGGTGAGAATCCGATGTCTTGATTCTTTAATTCCAACATCACCTTCGCAATGCTGCTAGAGTATATCCCAAGCTTCCTTAGCCGTCTCACAATTCCTTATAAGTTTGAACATCTGAACGTCTAGGGAGGATTGAATCGCGTTGAGCCCCTTGTCATTAAAGGTGGCTTCTTCATTTTGCTCTCTGCTCCATTCTGACTGTGGTGTACGGTATGTATCTCCTTCAGCATCTACGGTCTTGGGGTGTGTCCATCCTTTTTGAACCGCATTCTATGCTCTTGCATCAATCGACTTGATGCATGATCTCATCCGAACTTTCCAAAAGGAATAGTTAATGCCATCTAGGACAGGAGGTTTGTTGAACAACGGGTTCGTGCAATCCATTGTGCTTACGAAAACAGGATCACCACTTAGTGTATCAAGTGTCTGCTCTGATACCAAATGTAGAAACCAAAGTCTCGGTTCTGAAAGAGTTGTGTACAAAGTTGTGTATAAAGTTGAGACAACTTTGCATACGCAGCGGAAATGTAAAACAGAAACAATGGATTAGAATTTTCACAAGATTATATTTCTATAATCTTGCGAAGTGTCTCAGGGCGAAATCTTCACTATATAAAATATGTGAA
The DNA here is from genome assembly GCA_026008535.1 of Perilla frutescens. Lineage (NCBI taxonomy): Eukaryota > Viridiplantae > Streptophyta > Magnoliopsida > Lamiales > Lamiaceae > Perilla > Perilla frutescens. Next base: position 4,061,452 of record BRKX01000014.1, on the reverse strand, counting down.
TTACAAAAACACTACCAGATAAACTCTCACTAAATATTAAGACACTTTATCTCTTCCTTCACAGAAGGTTGAGACTAAGGTTGTCTTAACTATATCTAGTAGAAACGGATAAATACGAGAACTCAAAACTTTACAATATCTGAAAAGCTCTATTAAAAAAAACTCGTCTCTAACACTAACTATCTGATCCCTATATATACACAGCTCGTTGCTTGATCCCTACTCAAAGCAACCGATCCACTAAGCCTTGATCTCCACGAACTGCACTCCTATATTTCCGGCGCAACTTCCGGAACAACCGTGGCTTCTGGCACAACTTCCGGAACAACCGTGGCTTCAACAGATCGTTGGACTTGGTCAAATCCCACATGCTCCTATTTCTTCTCAACAGATTTAATCCTGCAAGAAAGACAAAAACTCCAAATATACAATATAAACAAATATTCCTAAATCTATGATACACTTCAAAACGGTATCAACATATATTAATTTGAGACAAAAAAATTCATCTCAAATCCGTCATGAAATAGTAATTAAAAAAATAGACATCAGCACTGGCTACATGCATTCATTTTATTTGTCTTTGGTGCGTCGTTTTTTTCACCAAATATAATCCGACACGCAGTCGGTATGCCCAAACTACCCAGAATAGTAGCAAGCAAGATCGTCTCCCAAAGGACCGGCGAGAATTATTCCACACTTTCAGCCTGCAGTAACCAAACTTTTCACACGAATTTTGTTGTTATAATGTAAAAACTAAAATAAAGAAAATAAATCGGAGAGTAGTTCCTTCACAGATAAAAGGTATTCCGGCTTCCAATTAACTCCACCCTAGCTTAATTATTCCGATCATCGATACAAATATAATTCCAATTAATGCATGCAAACCAGTTATAGCCACCGAAGACACTTACTGATGCAGCCTAATTTCTCCTAAGTTTCTCGATAATCAGGAAGACACTTCACTAATTATTTTCTTAACTGACTGACAACCGTAAGAGACACTCTATAGATTTAATGAGCCGACAACATTAGACACTAGAGAAATCCGATTCAAAACCAACAGACTCTGACACAGGACTATCGAATTTAGAGTGATCTTCCCTCGATTCTGAAGAATCGTTGTACCACTAACTAATTAAACTTAAACCACAATTACGGATGACCGGTTTAATTGGCTACTAATTAATTCCGATCTACTAAATATTCGCGACTATCTAGCAGGGACGAAACAATTAACAACTTTAAATGCAGAGAATCACAGATACATGCAATTAATTAAAACAAAAAGAACATTTAGATCTCACAGAATAATTATACCAGGGGTTTGTTAATCTTCACCGGAATAGAACGCGTTTAGCTTGAATTCATACTTGGATTTGCACTTCAGAAATTAATTGAAAAGAAGAAATATGAAAAGAAGAATGAAAAATTGAATAAGATCGTGTACTGCAGAGAAAAATAGCGTTTCTGGCGTCCCCCTATCTGTATCTGGCGTCTAAAATTATTGTACTGCAATGGATACTGATATAATAAAGTCCTACTCTATCTAGAAGTCTTTTATCCAAATCCTTAACTAATTAATTAATAAAAGAAATCTAATCCTAATCCAACTAGAAAAATAATAAAAATAAAGTCCAACAGTAATAAAAATAGCCCAAAAATCGTCCATGGCCCACAGCTGGTGGATATCCACTATTTCCAGTCCAAATATTCGCTCAGTCCACCAGTCGGTATGCCCATACCGACTGTTTTCCAGACTCTTCAGCTTTCTTCAATCCAATTGTGTCCAAATCCTTCAAAACAATGCCATTATCTCTACTTCTATGTTAACCACCTGAAATCAACCACAAGACACAAATGCTTCCACAAAACTTGACCAAGGGGTGAGTAACTACGCAAAAATACACCAAAAATGACTCAAAATATATACGAAATAACAACCTAATCAAACCCCCCCACACTTAGACAATGCTCGTCCTCGAGCAACACTAAACAAAAGAAAGACTCAAAAAAGACTCAAAGACAACAAGACAATCATTGGCAACCTTCAATGGAAAACAATCAAAGTCAGAGACAAGATACAATCATCAACAGTCCACAAACCAATTTCTTGTTTCATAAAACTGTACACATGATTTTCATTCAAGTCAAAAACATGCAAAACCAATCCTGCCTCACCAAGGTCACTCAAATTCTCTCAATAGAAGATAAGGACAGAATATAATTCACACAAATCTTAACTTGATGTTTTCAAACATAAATTTGCCCATATGTCAAAATCTCTACTATGCAAATGAGATCTATACACAAATCACAAGGTCTTTTTGCACTGGTTGTAGCGGGGCTAGGGTGCATAGGTAGGATAGAAAGGATAAAATGGCTAAAATGATTGAAAACATGTAAGCATATCAACTACATTCACCAAGTTCGTCTGCACTTTCCAAATAAATAAATAAAAACTAATTGAGTGTTGGCTTCCAATAATACATGGCAACCAAATAAATGACAACAATTGAGCATAGCCCTTTTTTTTCATGCTCGTCCTATTCCTTATTTTTTTCATATATATTTTTTTCTTCTTTTTTTTTTCTTTTCATCTCTTTTTTTTTGGAATAGAACAGAGACATATATACATTCGTCAACTCTCCAACACCAATATCTTCAAGCAGACTTTAAACTCACTTCAAATCAAAAATACACTTACACGTTTTCAAGGGACAAGAGCAGGCCAAAAGACTAAGGCTTAATTATTTAGTGGCTATTTATCATCAAGAATAAATGAATTAGGCACAACGGGCTCACTAATGGACAATGAAGGTCATGGATAATTTTTCAAGCCAAAGTAATGGGTAATCCTAAATGCCTTAATCATTTTCATGCAAAGATACTCAAAAACGGCGTGATTATGGCAACTGGGCAAATCAGAAATCCAACATGCAAGTATGATACACTCAGCAAGACAATAAATCGAGCTTTCTCATATATAATGCTCATCAGGCTCAATTCTCACAATATAGTAAGCTTCAACAAATTTGATTAAATTCTGCATATTTCCTCATTCAAGAATACATACAAGCATGTGCACATTTTAATCACAAGAGATAAACCATCCACTCAAGACCAATCCATATCATGCTCTTTCTTATCATGCAATCTATCTCAAGTAAGCCAATGACTTGACAACTAAAAACCACATAAAACTCTTTTTTTTTAAACAGAAAAGACAAAAACTAACTCTCCCCCCCCCCACACTTAAACATCACAGTGTCCTCACTGTGTAAAAGAGGAGAGCGACACAAAAGAAAAATAGAAAAACACATAAAAAACTAAACAAATGGAAGAAAATGAAAACTGTGCGGTCACTTGGAAGAGGACCGGGAGAAGTTGGCGACGACATGTTCAAAAGCAGCAAGTCGATCACTGAGGTCATCTAGCTTGCTCTCGATCCGGCGAGACCAGAAAATGCTGGCCCTTCTTACTTCTTGCTCTTTGAGATAAACATATTTCAGATGTTCCGAAAGCACCTTCAATTCCAATATTGGAGCTTTCACAATAGATGGAAAAATCGGCTCCGAGTTGATCGGTATGGGCATACTGCTTGACAGATGCCGATTGGGAAACTCATTGGTAGCATACAGCTGCATGATAACATCTCGAATCTCCTTATCTTCTCCCGTTATTGCAGCGGTATCAGTCATTCCACCAAATAGTACCTGCTCTAGCTTATCTTCTCTGAAATGATTCTCAACAAAATCATCAACTAATGGGTTGACAACATCAATCATACACAGAGCTTCAGGATCCTCAACATGATTCATAGCTTCAAAAATATTAAATGTGACAATATCACCATCAAATTCAAAGCTAAGAATACCCTTATCAACATCAATTTTTGTTCTAGCAGTTTTCATGAATGGTCTTCCTAAAAGGATCATAGATCCATGTGCAGAGAAGGAATCACCCATGTCAACTATGTAAAAATCCACAGGAAAAATCAAATCATTAACCTTTACTAGAACATCTTCGACCACACCTTGAGGATATGTATTAGACCTATCAGCTAACTGAATCATAACACGAGTGTCTTTCATAGGTCCTAATTGCAATTCCTTGTACATAGAAAGAGGCATAACATTTATGGATGCGCCTAAATCTAGCATAACTCTCTCAACCTTCTTGCTACCAAATATGCAAGGAATAGTAAACATACCAGGATCCCTACATTTTTGTGGCAATTTTCTTTGAATAACAGCAGAAACATTCTCACCAACTTTAATTTTCGCATCTTTCCCATATCGCATCTTTTTAGCACACAGTTCTTTCAAAAATTTTGCGTACCTGGGAACTTGCTTAATAGCATCAATCAAAGGCAAATTGCTTTCTACCTTTTTGAACAGCTCGAGGATCTCCTTTTCATCATCCTCCTTCTTATTTCGAACCAACCTGGAAGGGAAAGGGGCTGCAATAAGCGATTGAAAATTAGAAACTTTTGGTTCCATACTTACCTTGGGAGGAAGCGGTTCAGCAGGTTGGTTCTCCTCTGCCATGGACTCTTTCTTTTGCACGTCAGAGTGCTCTTCCAACTCTTTTACTTTCTTCTTAGCCCCCAATTCGACTAACTCCTTCCCACTTCTCAAAGTGACAGCGCAAACATGCCCTTTTGGATTCATTTCAGTCTGGGATGGGAGTTTGCCCTGATTCGCTTGTAACTTGTTCACCTGAGTGGCGAGTTGGGTGATTTGAGTGCCCATACTCCCCAAGGCAGCTTGTGTCTCTTGCTGGAAAGCTTTCTGACTCTGCGCCAGACTATTAACAAGTGCACTGTTCTGCTCCAAACACTTTATGATGTCATTCATGCTTGGTGTATCACGATCGGTATGGGCATACTGACCACCCTGCGGCTGCCTCTGAGGTACAACTCCCGGCATCTTCTGATCCGGCTGCTTCCAACCAAAGTTTGGATGGTCCCGCCAGCCTGGGTTATATGTGTTTGAGTATGGATCATACTTCCTCCGTCTAAGGGCATCTTGTTGTACATCTTCGGATCCATAACATACATGTTCGGTTGATGGATCTTGCAATGTAGGACAAGAATCAGTAAAGTGCCCATTTTCCGAACACACTCCACAGCGGATGTTTTGCGTCTGTACTACAGCTAGACCTCGAACCAAAGAAGTCAAAGCATCGATCTTCTCATTAACACTGGAGCTGTCTGCTCGCTCAACTCCCTTTACAGGTCGATATCGGTCATCGTCATCGTCCTCATCCTCATATTGCTGACCTCCAGAAACCATATTGATGATGAGCTGCTTCGCCTCTATTAGAGTCTTGTTAGTCAGTGATCCTCCGCTAGCAGCATCAACTATCTTCCTGCCAAAGGTAGACATACCATGGTAAAAATAATTAGTGAGCAACTGATATTCAGAAAAACCGTGGTCTGGACATTTGCGGCACAACTGTTGGAATCTCTCCCAGTAGTCGGCTAGACTTTCATTTTGCTTCTGCTTGATACTACTGATCGCCATTCTCAAATTTGCAGCTCTGGATTCCGGGAAGAACTTGCGCAAGAATTGTTCTTCCAGCTCATTCTAGGTGGTAATCGAACCAGATGGAAGATCAAATAGCCAATCTCTAGCTTTGTCCTGCAAAGTATGAGAAAAAGTCAGTAATCTCAAATTATCAGAAGAAAAACCTTGAGGGCATAAAGTAGAGCAAACTAAATCAAATTCGGCTAAGTGCTTATGTGCACTTTCTCCAGGTAAATCGCCGAACTTGGGTAGAACTTGAATAAAGCCAGGCCTTATTTCAGCATTATTCGCAATAGCAGGAAGCACGATGCAGATAGGTCGGTTGTTTCTGTGGTGACCTAACTCCTTGATCTGAAGTTCTTGTTCAGGTACTTGATTGAGAGCCATATCTTCTTCGAACAGTTGATCAATATCAAAATGTTCTGGTGTAGATGTAGAAGCTCCTTTAGATTCTCTTGCAAACTTCTTCAACCTTCGTAAAGTCTTCTCCGGTTCTGGATTGAATTCTAGACTTCCTTTCTGTGAGGATCGAGTCATGCACTAGAAAAAACAAAACAAAATAAAAAGAAATGGCAAACTGAAAATATTAGAATAATCACTTTTTAAAAACCAGTCCCCGGCAACGGCGCCAAAATTTGGTGCGTCGTTTTTTTCACCAAATATAATCCGACACGCAGTCGGTATGCCCAAACTACCCAGAATAGTAGCAAGCAAGATCGTCTCCCAAAGGACCGGCGAGAATTATTCCACACTTTCCGCCTGCAGTAACCAAACTTTCCACACGAATTTTGTTGTTATAATGTAAAAACTAAAATAAAGAAAATAAATCGGAGAGTAGTTCCTTCACAGATAAAAGGTATTCCGGCTTCCAATTAACTCCACCCTAGCTTAATTATTCCGATCATCGATACAAATATAATTCCAATTAATGCATGCAAACCAGTTATAGCCACCGAAGACACTTACTGACGCAGCCTAATTTCTCCTAAGTTTCTCGATAATCAGGAAGACACTTCACTAATTATTTTCTTAACCGACTGACAACCGTAAGAGACACTCTATAGATTTAATGAGCCGACAACATTAGACACTAGAGAAATTCGATTCAAAACCAACAGACTCTGACACAGGACTATCGAATTTAGAGTGATCTTCCCTCGATTCTGAAGAATCGTTGTACCACTAACTAATTAAACTTAAACCACAATTACGGATGGCCGGTTTAATTGGCTACTAATTAATTCCGATCTACTAAATATTCGCGACTATCTAGCAGGGACGAAACAATTAACAACTTTAAATGCAGAGAATCACAGATACATGCAATTAATTAAAACAAAAAGAACATTTAGATCTCACAGAATAATTATACCAGGGGTTTGTTAATCTTCACCGGAATAGAACGCGTTTAGCTTGAATTCATACTTGGATTTGCACTTCAGAAATTAATTGAAAAGAAGAAATATGAAAAGAAGAATGAAAAATTGAATAAGATCGTGTACTGCAGAGAAAAATAGCGTTTCTGGCGTCCCCCTATCTGTATCTGGCGTCTAAAATTATTGTACCGCAATGGATACTGATATAATAGAGTCCTACTCTATCTAGAAGTCTTTTATCCAAATCCTTAACTAATTAATTAATAAAAGAAATCTAATCCTAATCCAACTAGGAAAATAATAAAAATAAAGTCCAACAGTAATAAAAATAGCCCAAAAATCGTCCATGGCTCACAGCTGGTGGATATCCACTATTTCCAGTCCAAATATTCGCTCAGTCCACCAGTCGGTATGCCCATACCGACTGTTTTCCAGACTCTTCAGCTTTCTTCAATCCAATTGTGTCCAAATCCTTCAAAACAATGCCATTATCTCTACTTCTATGTTAACCACCTGAAATCAACCACAAGACACAAATTCTTCCACAAAACTTGACCAAGGGGTGAGTAACTACACAAAAATACACCAAAAATGACTCAAAATATATACGAAATAACAACCTAATCAGTCTTCTTTTGCATACTATAAATTATTATACATACATCAGTGATTAATATATGTAAATTTGATTTTTTGTAGTTAGTTTTCTAATTGATAAGGATATAATAATATTATATTATTTTCATATTATTGTGAATTAATAAAGTTTTAATTTTTAATAAAGAATAATTATTTTATATTGTTAATGTTAAATGATGTCTTTAATTAAGATTATAAAAAATAAAATTAGTAATTTAGAGAATAAAAAAAATAAAGAAAAAAATTAAAAAAATAATTTATTTTTCACTACAAAATTTTCCATCGTTAATTTCATTGCTAAAACAATTAAATATTTGGAGACAAAAATTTTCCTTTATATTCCGTCGCCAGTTTTTAAAAATATTAATAAATTAAAAAGACTTAATGACGAATTTGTCTATCATTACGTTAGAGCAAAAAAATTCGTCATTAAAAATATAGAGTCTAACCCGTTGTTTATTTGTCGACAATGTAGAGAGGCTATAATTCGTCATTAAAATGTATTTTTTTTGTGGTGATTTTTAATATTGTTGATAAATGATGTTGTTATGACTTATGAGTCATAGCTTAGGCGAAAATGACATAAATCATTTTGATATTGATAATATGTCTCAAATTTATTGTTAATATGTGTAATAAATCATGTTGATATGAATTGACAGTCTTCAATTAAATAATCACAATTATTTCCACAGTAAATATTTTCTTAAAATTCTTTTTTGGTTAAAAAATATACTCGACTTACATTTCTCGATTTTTGTGCTCTCAAATTTTATTTTTCGACTTTTTGGTTCCAAAATAATCATCCTCAAATATTTGGGAAATAAGTTGTTAGTTTTCATATTAGAAAAGTTAAAAAATAAAATATGAGACCAAGAATGTTTAGTAAATAAACATTAAGACAAAAAAAGTCAGATACGGGACTAAAAGTGTTTTGACCCTATACTAATGAGACAAAAAGTGAAATTATCCCTAATAAATTTTAGTACTTTTTCAATAGTTCAAGTGTTAAATTTTAAAATATTATTAATGAGATAAAAAAGTGAAATTATCTCTGAAAATTTTGAGTGCTTTTTCAATAGTTCAAGTGTTAAATTTTTAAATTACTAATGAGACAAAAAGTGAAATTATCCCTAAAAATTTTGAGTGCTTTTTCAATAGTTCAAGTGTTAAATATTAAATAATATGAGATAAAATTGTATTTTCGACATTAGTACTTGATATTAAAATACATTCACCCTATTGGATTTCATATTTAAGGAAATTGGTAAAAATTATAACCGGGGTTAAAGGATCGTATTCCATGAAAATTTCTTGGTTAATTACATTTATAATTATTACATACATGAATAATTAATTCTCTTATGAATGAGACCAGGAAACTGTATAAATAAATATTTAAAAGAAACCTATTATCATCATGATTTAGTCAAAATTATTAATTTATGCTATTGATATATGTTGGAAGTTGGAACCCTAAGAAACTCTTATAAAATAATATTTTAATGTTGCATGTTGTCTAGTAGAAAACTAAGACCCAACCAAATTCCAACGAGAAAAGCAATAACTGAAAACTGCGAAAACGCCGAGGGCTATTATGGAATACCAAATACGAGGACAATTTTGTCATTCCAGACCTGCCCGCGCCTCGATTTAATTTAGCACTCCTCTTCACACCCTCTCTTTTCTCACTCTCTCACTTTCACTTTCTTCTGCTCTCTCTCTCTCTCTCTCTCTCTCTCTCTCTCTCTCTCTCGAATGTCGTCAGCCATCAAGAAAGTGAACATGATCAGCCAAATCGTACGGCTGAAGCAAGTGGTCACCCGCTGGAAATCGAAGAGCTTGAGGGGCAGCAGCTCCATTCTCTTCTACACCTCCTCAGACGACGATTCCGACGAACCGGCCGGCGCGAACCGGCGCACTCCCTCCGGCTCCGTCGCAGTCTACGTCGGCGCGGAGCGCCGCCGTTTCGTCATCCCGACCCGGTTCTTGAACCTCCCGGTGTTCGTCGCTCTCCTCAACCAGGCGGAGGAGGAGTTCGGCTACCCGGCCACCGGCGCCCTCACGCTGCCGTGCGAAGCCGGTTTTTTCAGCGACATCCTCCGCCTTCTCGACGAAGACGAGGGAAGGTTCCGCGGTTTAGGTCTCGACGAGTTCCTGCAGATGGCTTCCGAGTCGTATGATCGGTCGTCGTGTAAGGAATCTTCTTCGCCGGCGGCGGCCGTCACGCCATTGCTGCAGAAAACTAGGGTTTGATGAATTTGATTTTCGTTTTAGAGTAGACAACATTTTTATTTAGGTTTGTAGATGTTATTTGCCAGCCTTTGTTTTTTTTATTGAAAATTTTCTTCCTACTAATTTGAACCATCCTTGAGGCCAGAGCTTTAATGGCGGAATGCTGGTTGTTCAATGCGATGATTTTTTTTTTTTGGAGATCCCCAATTTTTATGCTTGGGTCTTAGAATTAGGGGATGTGAAGATGTTTTTAGGGCTGGTGATTGACATGATGATGTTGAAATTTTTATCTAATTTTATTTCACATTGATATTGAAATGTTGAAAGAGGAATGTTCTATATCATAGATGATTTTGTCACGATTGTTTATTTTATTTTATTTTATTTTATTTTATTTTGTTATTATTATTGATGTTGTTTATGAGAAAGTTGGTTTTCAGTTAAGATTTGTTTTGCTTTACGTCGATAAAGATTTATTTGGAATAGGGAGTTGAATGATTTAGCATGATTTTTGGCTATAAATGAGTCGACAAATTCGTGGTCTTTGAGAGAGTTTTTTGCTTGAAATATGGAGATTTTTACCCACTTGGTTGAATTGGCCGGTCTTTGTATGCGAGACGAGACTTATCTATTGTAGTAAGTTTATCCATTTAATAATAAATTATAGCGTCGATTTAGGTGCTAAATTTTAGTGATTAAATTAAATAAATGACTAATGGTTCTATTATCATATTTAATCTTTCAAATTTGATAATTATAATATAAAGTAGTTTTTTTTATTTCTGCAATTAAAATATATGCACCAAAATAATGACAAAAATTACAGGACTAACGAAACACTGCCAAAAAAACGGTCTTTAGTGACAATATTATTAGCGACGACACTTTTAGAGACACTCTATTATGTCGTCGCAAAAAATATTTTTAAACGACAACAATGTCATCATAAAAACTTTATTAGAAACGACATATGATGATTAGAAACGACATGTTGTTATTAAAAATCTAGTATTAATGACGACATTTATCAACGCTGTATTAGTGACGACATTTGCCAACGCTAGTAATCTTGTCTCTAAAGACCATTTTTTTTATAGTGAAAAAACAAAGAAATGGGAGATCCCTGTTCTAGAAGGCCAGAAGGTGGGAAAAGAAAACAACAAAAATTCAAACTAAGCCCTTATCATTATCTCTAAAATAATCATCGCTAAAAAATAAAAATGCAAACTTAGTCTTTATCACTAACTCTAAAATAATTATTGCTAAAAAATAAAAATGCAGACTCAGTCATTATCACTAGTTCTAAAATAATCATTGCTAAAAAACAAAAATGCAGATTCAGTCCTTATCACTAGCTCTAAAATGATCTTTACGGAAAAAAATTAGGATTCAATAAAGTGTGGATTTCAGGAATCGAGTTAAGCCACCATCGCGCGCACTTATTATGTCTAGACATTTTGTCTGGTAATAATTAATTGGGAAAGTTTGTGTTCCCCATGGGATAGTACCTACAATCAGAAGGATCTCAACATACAATGATGTTGTAAAGACTTAACAAAAAAACACAAGTAAAAAATGATTAAAATAATACTCACTTCGTTTTTGAATAAGTGTCATTCTGGATGAATGCACACATCTTATAATTAGATAATTAAATTAACTTATACACCCTTATGCGAATACATTAAATGAGTTAAATATGATTGTTTGAATGCATTAAATGAGAGCAAATGTGAGAGGAATGTGAAATTTTTACATAAATTGTGTATAATGAATAAAATTAAAATGTTAGAATGACACCTATTATGAAACGGGGGAGTAAACATTATATCCACGTGTCGAGAGGCTGGTGATTGTAGCATATAATTTCTCAAATTAAAATATATGGACAAAATCTGGTGTAATTAATTTTTCTTGCAATTTAAACTTATGTGCAAAATCTGGTGGAATTAAATGCAAGAGTTTAACTTTTTATTTTCATTATTCACATAATGTTTATCATGTCCTATAAACATAATTTATCACCATATTAAATTTAAATACAATGTATTTTACTCATGTTTTCATTGGAAAAAAAAAAAAACTTTATGTTGTAACTGTCACAATTCAAAAGTCGTGTAGAAAACTGAAAAAGGTATCGTGACAATAGAGGTAGTCGATTAAATGATCAAATCGAATTTAAACTTCCCCGGGTCATTAAAAATTATAGTCCATGTTTTTCGTTTAGTCTGAAACACCCTATTTAATTTAATCTACTTTATAAAGAACAATATTTCAATAATTATGGCTTTTGCGCATTAATTGCAAGAGTAAAACATGAACGAAATAGAAAAATTAATGACTTTTCCAACAAAAGTTAATATATTTTCTTAATCCATTCTAGAAATTTCTACTTTGTAAAAATGAGTCGGCTCATTTGATTAACAATACGTATTCTATATTATATGATTATGTTGCAGTCTGCAGGGATTATTGGAAAATGAGGAGTTTGTTCGTATAGTAACGATGATAGGCTAAAATAAATATTCAATTTAAAAATTCATCATTCAATTCAATAATATATAAAAGGAGTGCCCTTTCATACTATTCTGATGATAACGTCTTCAAGTTTCTACATTGCATTGTCCCATGACACATTCCAATTAATTTATTTAAGCACTCAGAAAAATATAGAAATTAATTTAGCGAGAGTATGGGGAAATTGTCACGGGTGGCAACAAATCGCCCATAAAAAAATAGGAACGACATATGGTGTTATTGCAATGCCCATTTCTGAATTATGTGACATTATGAAATAAACATGAGTTGTCTCGTCAATTTTTTGGAAATTCCTGTTTATAGCAAAATTCTGAAGTACCGGCAGACACCACTGTATTGTTTTAATGTTTCTTTCTTAAGATGGCAATTTCAATAATAGCTACATTCCTTCTTTTATTTACATTTGACTGTTATTTACAAATTACCATCTGTTAAGAGGGATATTATGGTATAATTTGAATAGCATTTAAATATATAACATGTTATTTTGTAATTATGATTGAAACGGTCACATGACACTTATGTTATTGTTTAAAGGGTAAAATTTCGTGTCAAAATATATGTTATTTTAGATTTTTAGTTTGAGTGAATATGTGTGTAGTTTAATATATTTTCACACACACTCTCCCTCTCTCAATTATTAGGAAGAGAGAAATCTTCATTTTTTTAGAAAAATATACTCCCTCCGTCCCGATTTAATAGGCTGATTGAAAATTTCACAAGGATTAAGAAAAAAATTGGGAAACACAATTAATCAATAAACTTCCTAATATACCCCTATTTATTTCTTTGATGTTGAATTAATGTCTAATGTGAACATATTAAATAGGGGTATATTATATATTAGTAAATTAGCTAAATATACATAGAAACATGTCTCTATATATCGGGACATCTCAAAAAGGAAAACAAGCCTATCAAAGTGGGACGGAGGGAGTATCTTAATATGAGTTGGAAATAGATGAGTATATTTTTGTCAAAATTATTGCATCTTAATTATGTTGAAAACTAAGAAACAACATATATTTTGAAATGGAGGAAGTAATTAATATCGTCTGTTTGTACTTTTTCGCAATAATATTCAAATTTATACTCTCACCGTCCCATAATTGTAGTCTCTTATTAATTTTTTATCTGTCCCAAAATTATAATCTACTTCCCTTATATACGTGTATTAAATTTTCATTTTCCTTAATATATGCCTATTTAATGTTATTTGAATTAACATTCATTTTCTTTTAAATTAATAAATAAATACATAGTAAGAAAAAAAATCCAATTTCACCTTTTCGAGTACATAAATGATTTTTTTATTATATATAAAAAGGGAAGGATGAATACATTTCTCACACAGAGAACGTACTTTATAACAACTTTATAACAACGGGACCCAATGTTTCATTTTCTATCACAATTATATCTTCTGTCAAATTAATTAGAGATGTAAAGTTAATTCATCCACTACAATCCTTAAGTTTTCCCATTTAAAATTTAAGCCAACTGAATTTTTTTTTGGACTGATGATAGAATTTTGATGAAAATAAAACATTGGGGTCGTGTAAGTATTAATTATGAAAAGTGCAAAAAAAAAAAAAGGTTTGAATGTATAATATAATTAATCGGCTGAAAAAAGAAAATGAGACAATTATTTGGATGTTGTCCTTGTCTATTTGAATTTTAGTGATGGAATGTTTATTATTTTACTGGTTGGGAATTGTTGTTGCTTGAGAAGTTGGACCTGCTTTTAACTCTTGTTTATAGCAGTTGTTGGACATTTACGAAAGGGCAATGTACGTACAATTAAGTACCATTAGTTATACGAATCTCATGCCGGCGTTGCCTCCCACTAATTAATGTTTCATTAATATAATCGCTTTTCACTTTAATAATTCTCAGATTTCTTTTTCATTTTATAATCGTAGATTTTGGATTTCCCCCCCTTTTTTTATAAAGGCATGTTTAGGTTCCTATACAATATTATCATGCCTTTTCGAATTGGCATTCAATAATTTTTATTTGCTCTAATTTTAGTTTTCAAATTTTCATTCATGATAAAATGAAGTATAAAATTGAATAATGTCATTACTATCGAATTATATATCATTTATCTCTCGTATCTTTCTAAGCATTTCCAAGTTTTCTGGATCGTTTGGTTTATCAAATGATTTGACCAAATCATGGGGGAGAGGCCTTACGTTGTAAAGCAGTTAAGGAAAAACTAAAGATAAGTCATTCACGTTTAAGGATAGTGTATTTCACTTGTTCAAAGATTTGTCCATATTTATGAGAACACATCCGCACTGTTGGGGTTTGTTGGGGTTGGGGTTGATCACACCTATCTTTATTTGTTTATTAATCTTTACCTTTCGTTGCTTTATAGATATTTGTTATACTTGAATTTAATATTTTAGATATCCTCCATTTACTTTATTTATATATTATTTGAAATCTATTAATATTATGGCCGCAAAAATCTATTCTTGATAGAATTTGAGTTTAATAGGATTTTTTTTTCATAACCTTCTTGTTTCCATGTTTGTATGTTTATCTAATTTTCTGTGTAGGAAGGAAATGAATGGTTTTAGTATCTCTCAAACACTACTACTTATCTATAAAAGTGGGCTTAAAGTTTCAGATTTATAAAAAAACAAATTCGAGAGAAAAATCTATAAAGAAACGAGAGTTGTCGCAGTCCAGACAATGTCGCGTTGAGTGTTAGCTGTTTTTTGTTCAATAACCTATTCAACGTCAGTTTTCATCAGGAGATTTATCCTTTTATGGTTGTTGATTTTGTTATTTGCCTAAATTAAAAAATGTTTCTATTCATTCATTTTGTAGCAGATTTTGGTAATTTGTAGTTGATGAGCCCTTGATTTTCATGGCTTTTATGTATTTTTGAGGTCTAGTTGGATGAAAGTTCATGTGCATTACATGCATATATTGAGAAGTTGCGCATATATAGTTTTTCATATTTTGTACAATGCCACGTTTTTACTCATTTTGAAGGGATTTAGTGTCAAATATTCTAAGAGCTGAAATTGAGCTTGAAAAGTGCCTAGGAAGATTGATAATCAAGTTAGAAGTGCGTTGCAAAAAGAATCAAGGCAATCAGATGAGAAACGAGCGAGGACGGAGCAAAATGGTGAAGTGTGTCGGGTGACGACGAAGGGAGCACGGTCCGTGCTTTGTTTTTTTACCCTGATGCCATGAGCTTTTGAATTTTAAGCAAGGCCTATGCTCTGTTTGGTGATTTTTGGCGAGTTTCCTTCCTGGACCGGGTTTTCTTACATTTTTGGGCATGAACTTCCTCCACTATTTAAGGACTGATTATGGACGCAAATTTAACAATTTTTACCCTATAGAGAGAGAGAGAGCAGAGAACACCGTGGAGAAGACAGAGGAGAGACTACATAGATTGAAGAAGCATCATCTAAGCCTAAGTTTATTTTATGTTTATTTCGATTGAGACTATCATGTTGATTACTTTTGTGTATTTATTTTCTTTGAATTTTGAATACAACATGAGTAGCTAAGTTCATTGAGATTCTAGAGTTGTGGATGTTTATGGATTTATGATTTAATTTGAAGTAATTTATTGTTCCGTTCTAATTTTTGTTTATGCATACCTGATTACTGTTGTCTTTTGTGAATGAATTGATCAGTATTTACATTTGTGTAGTTAATTTATTATTCACTCGAGAGAGGTTAATACATTAATGAGTTAAGATTGCATAACATGAGTCTGCTAGATCAAGAGATTGGTGGGTATCGTGAGGAGAATAAATCTGAGGTGCTAATTAGAGTTAGATAACAATTCGAGATCGAGAGATAAAATTATAATCTAATCTACTTTCATAACTTACTCGAGCGAAAGGCTGTGATTAATTGAGTGACTCTCCTACAAGATTTAGAATTAAATAAGTTTAATAAATTATCTGAAAATCGGGAATTCATTTAACAGCAACACCCTAGGATCCGTCTCTCATCTGTTTATCCCATTCTCTGTGCTTGATTTATTTATTTAATTTACAGTATTTAGTTAATTAAAATCAACTTCTTAATTTGGTTCTCTAGATAAAGTAGGATAATAGAATTGGGTACTTAGCTACATTACTTAGTCAGTCTCTGTGGATACGATCTTGCTCACCATTATTTTGTTATAAATTACCTCGTTCTCTTGCGACTAGTATTTTAGGTGAAATAAAATACCATTAAACCTATGCAAATTTGAACAATCAACACGTCAAATCTAAAAGGCTAGTGCCCTGACCGTTATTGAGTCTGTAAAATAAACATTTCAAAATAAACTATGCAAATTTTTTGCATACTTGTGTATTTATTATGCAAATTAATTGTGTAGATTTGTGTAGGTAGATTAGTTGTGCATATTTTATGTTGTTACTGTTTTATTATTCCAGGATTGGTATTTATGGAATGAAATTCTTCGTTGCACCAAAAAGTGAATTTAGATGTAGAATCACATGAGGTTCTTAGAGACGGTCAAACTCAAATTTCTGCACCGGGGACGGGGACTGATAATAAGAAAGGGTCAAATAATAAGAAAAAAGAAACTTCTAATGTTTGGCCTTTTTTTATAAAGAAAGGGGATGAGTGATGATGGTATTCACGGATCTAAATGTAAATGATGTAAATTTTTTTTGAAAAGTGGGGGTAAACAATATGGGACATCTACTTTAAATGTGTTCTGTGTTGACAATTTGATTAGTGAATCTTAATTTATGAAGTAATTTAAAATTTGTATTAACTTTAGAATTTAGACAATTTATATATTTTGTTGGTGAATGCCCAAATGGTTTGAGACTTTAAACATTTGGCTGAATTTATATATTTTGTTAATTGTCTTGTCTGCTATATAATTTGAAATGTTGAATGAGGCATGATATAGTTGTATCTTGCATTGTGTGGAAGTGAGTTGGTCTTACATATTCTTGTATGCTATTTGCATGATATGGACTATGGAACAGAATAGAAAGCTGCTTAGAAGTAAAAGACACACAAGTAACAAGTTGTTGCAAATTTATGATATATATTATTTAAGTTTGTACGACTATTTTGGACTATCAACACTATGCAAATGGTCTAAATTTAATTGATGATTACATGTAAAGCTTGCCAAAGAATGTTTAAAACTGATATTACATTATAGAAAAATAAAATAAAAATGAAAACCCCGCGAGCCCGTCCGCTAACCCACGGGCTTAGGCGGGGGCGGGTAGGACTCTGCTTTTTCGGGTCTGTCCCGCCCCGCCGACCCATTTTGACGACTCTACATGCAGGTTCTCTTGTCGGAAAATTTGACGCACAAAACCTTTTTCTAATTGGTGCCACAATTTCAACTTTTATTTTTTTGCATTTTTTTCAAAAGTTTTTGCAATTTTTATTTATTTGGTGCTTATTTTACTTAAGTAGACGTCAATTATGTTTGTTCTAATTTTTTATTTCATTTCCCACCATGTAAATAATAATGTTATAATATTTTTTGTAACATGATATTGTTAAAAATATAGACCAATGTCATTTGCATAATAGGATGCGGAAAAAAAATCCGTGACGAACATAATTAATATATACTAATGTCGCTATTTATATAAAAAAAGAGTTAATTGCCAAATAAATCACCAGGTTTCCACCCTTTTGCAAATTAGACACCACGTTTAAATTTAGTCAATTACAACATCACATTTTAGTTTGTGTGGGATTAAACATTCTCAATTTTTCCGTCGAGTTAAGTATGACGTATTTGGTCTAAAAACCACGTTGGTAGCCACATCATCACACACATGTAACGAACAACGTCGATTTTGTTAGTTTTCTCAATATATTTTATATTTTAGAAATAAATAATTATATAAAAATGATTTTTTCAACAAAAAAAGAAGAAAAAGTAACAAAAAATGCGTAATTTGTTACACGTGTGTGTTCACGTGACTGCCAACGTGGTTTTTAGACCAAATAAGTCATATTTAACTCGCCGAAAAAATTAGGGATGTTTAATACCACACAAATTAGAACGTGATGTTATAATTGACCAGATTTAAACGTGGTGTCTAATTTGTAAAAAGGTGTAAATATGGTGATTTATTTAGCAATTAACCCGAAAAAAATTACAAAAAAATAAATAAATAATGAAATTGGGACCCGCTACCGTAAAGGTAGGGTCGCGTCGAATTTTCCTAATCGGAAAATTAATGTTGGGCCAACCTCTCACAAAAACTGCTAGCAAGCCCACTCCGTAGAGGCCTAACAATATATATAAAAGTTAAATTAATTTATTTGAATATCATATCAAATCCCCATTTTATGATCGTGTTATCCTAAAATGCCCGTTAAATCTATAATCACCGTTCAAAAGAAAATCCAATCTGGTCATTAATCAAAATTAAAAAAATGGTTTTATAATATAAAATAATTGTTACGTATAAGTTTGATTTGTATGGTGTCATTCTCTACATTAAAGTACATATCTATCGTTAAGAGTTACGTTTTGTTTATAAATGTGGCATTTATAACCAACGAAAATTGTTCGAAGTATGTTAAAAAAAGGGCTACACTTGTATAAAACATGTTGTACATAAAGGCTTGTTGGTCCTGAAAATATTAAATAAATAATTAGAGGAGTGAATAATCACGAACCAACACTTTAGTTCTTCGACTGAGCTTTAGTTATCCAATTGAGCTTCATTTCAATTCCAATTCTCTTACTGAGTTAACTTCTCCTCAGTTGATTGAACTCGTAATTTGTCACTTGTTTTATTATAATATACCGAATTCTCAGAATATTTTATTTAGTGGTTATTTAATTTTAGAAGTCTGAAGGAAGCATTTTGAACCCAATTAGGATTTGATTTGATATTAGTTGCAACCTATTGAGTCATTTTAAAAATTTCCAAGGTCAGTTGTCATTTAAAAAATAATTCCTTGAGATCTCTATTTTAGAAAATGTTGATTTGAGCACGTGAGTTTTTGAATCTTTAAATTCTAAATTCGTTCGATCACCAACGTAATTTATTTTATTCAAAAATGTTAAAGCCCGAATTTTGGCCATGACTTTCGGCCCATTTCAAGATAAATGGTAGTCCATTTTATTCTAATTAAAGCCCATTATTTAGTCCATTTTATTTTTAATCTTAAACCCTATTTTTTTTAGTGAAGTGAAGTAGAAT
Organism: Perilla frutescens; assembly: GCA_026008535.1. Lineage (NCBI taxonomy): Eukaryota > Viridiplantae > Streptophyta > Magnoliopsida > Lamiales > Lamiaceae > Perilla > Perilla frutescens. The sequence continues at coordinate 4,041,949 of BRKX01000014.1, read as the reverse complement.
GGTAAAATCATAGTATATTATCTTGAACCCTATTTTTGAGATCCCTATTTTTAGCACATTTTCAAATATATCTAGAATAATAAATCCCTTATTTTATGGAATTTTATATCTAAATTGTAATATACTATGATTTTACCATTTTACTTCACTAAAAATTAAATCGGTCTTGTCAGGAAATCATTAATTTAATTTTTTACTTTATTCTCCACCAATAATTTAATTATTTTCATTTTTTTTAATAAACATCAAGAGTTTGTATTAGTAGAAGTTACATATTAGCATTATTTATATATCATATTAGCACATCATTATTATGATATTAATAATATTTATATATCATATTAATATTAGTATATATTTTTATTTGACATATCTTCTCCCCCAACAATTTCGTGTTAATATTAACGGAGAAACATTGTTGTTGATTTAAAAAATTTCTTTTTACCAACAATTTCTCCACCAAAAAATTTATTGATGTTGATATCTAATTAACATTTTGAATTAGTTTTGTTTGATTATTGAGGTATATTTAATCTTAATTAGAATTTATATACCAACTATTAGCTAATATCATTTGTATCACATGCTGATATAAGGTTTCATATTGTTAGTTTTTTTTTTTTTTTTCTAATACCAAAATATAACCTATAAGCTTTATGAAACGTGTTAGTACTTTGCTCAATAATTATTGCTAACATACTATATATTTATTGCTAAGACGTGCCAATACGCTCAAACACACAATTTTATATTGTAGTATTCACAAACTAACTTTGCTAATACTATACCAATTATTAGTTAATAAAATTTACAAAATATGTTAATATGATGTTTCGGTCGACACCCAACTGAAAAATCTCTTCTACTAAATGAGATAAATATTATAAATGAAGCAAAAGGCAAATAAGAAATTACAAGGGAAAAGACTCCATCACAACAATCAATGGAGAAAGAGAAAACACAAATAAAAGACTAAAAATCAATAAAAACTAGTCAATCTTTATCCCGTAATTCTAAATATCTACGCCCAAAGAAATCCGACTCAACCACTTCACCAATATCCGGATGAGGAACCTGCCACCAACCCACATGAAAGTTGGGATTTGCCAACTTATCCGTTGCCTGATTCCCTTTTCTAAAAATATGCGACACTCGGAACTCCTTTCCTTTGAGTAATTGCATGAGGCACAGAAGTCTTGCCTTTACTCGCCAAGCTAGGGAACAATTTTGGCCATGTTTTGGAGCCAATAATTCTACAATAGACCTAGGATTAGTTCTAACAAACTTCTTACAATAATCTGTTAAGCCAAAGTACGGTTAAGCAACATCGCGATCAAGTAATTTTTAAGCATGTTCTTTTATTCAATAAGCCTTTGATATACTTATTGTAATTTTGTATTTCTCAGCTACAAGAGACTTTATCTCTTCACCGACCATTTTTAGACGATTTATAAAATCTTCAATCACCATATTACCTAACCACGCGGTTTTATTTAGGCTTCATCCTACCAATTAGAGTTTAATAAAAAGAATTAGTATTTAATTTTTCAAATAATCAATTTATAACTAAAAATTGAAAATTAAATACAAAAAAAATTTAATGCATTTTAATTGGGTATGATTAATCCTAAATAATATATAAGTGTAAAATGATACTAACACATAAGAAATTGAAATCGAAGAAAAAATTGAAAAAAATTAAAATAATCAAGTGTGCAATAAGGAATGCAATACCAAATGTGTAATAGACAATTTCAGCTGCCCGTAAGGATAATAATCACAAGACACAATTGAAGACAACAACTCTTGTAATGGAAGAACCCAACACATCTCAAGCATCAAAACAGAGTGAGTATATCCACTATCAACAGTAAGAGCTAGAACAGAGCGTTTAGGTTATATTGTATATAACTTCTCTTCTAATTAGGGAGATTGTTCAACCCTTATACTATTCATACACGAAAACTTTGATTTTTTTTTTTTTTAATTTCTTTCCTAAAACTGACTGATGCAATGCCATAAACCAAAAATTTGGCTTGTTATTATTAAACTAAGTTTGGAGGGGTTCCACCAAGATGATTTTCAGTCTCTCTCATCACATGTCTGCATCCGACCATCTACATCATAACATCGTTCTACTTGAACCGCTACTTTTAATTAAGGCAAGTATGTGCATGTAATGTTATGATGTAAAAATGTCAACGACGTTTATCTAAATGCGATAAACTAATGAAGGAGCTGCCCAATATATTTGTTGAGCTTGCGTAATAGAGTCACTCACTAGCAATTCCAACTTGTGATGTCAATTTGTGTGGTTGATAAATATCTGAATTTTGAACTAAAAGACAAAATGTAACAAAAATAGCAGCACAAACAATATATAGAATGGGGCAAATTATACGCTACCCCTCGGGTATTACCCGAAGTGACACAATAGATGTTTTGTAGTGTCACAATAGATCTATTGTGACACTTTCAGTAATACCCGGGGGTAGCGTGCACTTGCTGCTGACAAATTGGACACGTACGACGAACGATCACAAGTTGAGATATATTATCCTAATATTGTGTCCCACAGAAGTGCTCACTAAGAACCATGTTTTTATGAACATAAAACTAATTGAACAACATACATCTTATCCTTAGACAATTTGACATGCATACATATAATCTTAAATCATGAATTCATAAGTAATGCAAGATGCCAAGTCTACTAAACCAGATAAATTTTTACATATATATATACTAGATCACCTGATCATATATATCTGTTTATAGGCACAAGACAAAGGGGGTGTTTCTTATGCATAGTAATACCAGGCAAGACATCAGTATCGATATCTTGTTTACTCATTCCAGGAGGCAGTTCCCAGTCGAACGAGTAAACAAGGTTGGCGACGGCGAGCTCCACCGTTGCAAGCCCCATGGGTATGCCGGGGCACCCTCTTCTACCTCCACCAAAAGGGATCACCTGAAAATCTTGGCCTATAATGTCGATAGTAGAGTTCAAGAATCTCTCAGGCATGAACTCATCCGGGCTTTCCCAGTAGTCGGGATCTCTTGCAATTGCCCACGCGTTTATGTAGACTAGTGTCTTAGCTCGAATAATATACCCCTTGATGTTGCAATCTTCCATTGATTCCCTGGGCAATAGGAGTGGCGCTGGTGGGTACAATCTTAACGTCTCCTTTATTACTGCTTTGAGATAGGGTAGTTTGGGTAAGTCATCTTCGTTAACTCTACCCCTATCTCCAACCAAATCTCGAATATCCTTCTGTAGTTTTTCCATTATTGCTGGATTTTGGATAAGGCCTGTCATGGTCCAAATTATTGTCGCAGCACCCGTGTCTGTTCCTGCCACGAATATATCCTGCAGAGAAAGAGAGAGAGAGAGGGAGAGAGAGAGAGCATTAGAATGGATCATCAAAAGACAATCAAATGGAAACATAGCTAGACAAATAACTAACCATGAGTATTGCTTTTACATGATCCCATGTAAGAGGAATGGAGGCAGAATTGTCTCGTTTCAGCTTGATCAAAAGATCTAGAATATTTGGATTCGCTGATTTCGGACTACTCGAGTCCAAGTGATCATCAATCAGCTCTTGAAAGAATACATCCAAATCTTTGCAAATCCTATCAAGTCTTCCAATCATGCCAGTGAGCTTATCTACCCAACCAAATGAAGGCAAATAATCGGAAACAAAAACTCCACCCTGCATGGCCTGAGATTCAATCATGAGTTCATCAAGCCTCAATCTTCTCGATTCTCCCCCATCATGCTTCTTTCCAAAAGCCATCCAACAGATTAAGGAGCTTGTTAGAGAGAACGTTATTTCGCTCAAATTAGCAACTCCACCGGAGATCGCGGCGGCGGAGAGGTTTCCGATCATTCGAAAAACTTCCTCTTCACGAATAGGCCTAAAAGACTGCACTTGCTTGTTGCTCAAGAGATGAACGACGCAGAGCTTCCTCAATTCTCTCCATGACTCGCTGTAAGGCGCGAAGGCGACGTCGAGGCCGTTGTAGGATAGCTTGTGCGGGCCGAGAACGTTGGGCCTGCTGCAGAAGGCGAGGTCGTGCGTTTTTAGTATTTCTTTGGCCATTTCTGGTGAAGAAACCACGATTACCGGCACAGAGCCGAGCTTCATGGACATGAGTGGGCCATATTTTTGTGAGAGTTTGTATAGATAGAGATGAGGCGAGGCGGTGTCCAATTGGTGGAGGTTTCCGATGAAGGGGAGGCGCGGCGGGCCTGGTGGTTGTGGGGGTTTTTCCTGTCGTTTTCTTTGTTTGTGGAGGAGGAAAATAATTGAAGCAGGTAGGATTAGTAGTAGGATAAGAAAAGCGATCATTTTCCTTGAATTTTGGTGTATGTAATTTGCACATGTAGGGGTGTGTATATATACTAAAATAATTATGTTTATAATAATTAACTATGCCGAAAGATATATTTTTTTTTTCAAATGTTTTAATAGTTAGATGGTGTTGAATTTGTAAATTTTAATTATTTTATAATTAGAGTTATAATTGTTCTTAATTTAGTTTTAGTTATTAAATATGGTTGATTATTTCACAATTAGGATTTAAAATTTTCTTTTTATATTTAGTTTATAATTATTAATTATTTAAAATTAGGGTTTATAAATATATATTTTTAAATTTTTAGTTAATCTCTTTTATTAGTGTAACACCCCCAATCTCAAAAATATGAGGCGCTAACACAAGATTAAAACAAATTTCCTAATTTTTCAAAAAGTTACATATTTAAAGGAAATATTTAATTCCATAAATTGCCTTACAGTTAAAACCACTCAATCACAATTTGGGAAGACTGTTCAAACAACCAATAGCAAACATCTTTGATAAATGACCAGTCAATGTTGAAAGTCAAATATTTGAATGAGTCCCCAATAACGGCGGAACATGTAAGATTTGTAATATATATTTTTTAAATATTTAAAATATTTAGCAAAAACATAATACATAAAAATATTGACCAAAGTCAACATTCAACATTCAAAATTCACTTTTGAATAGTAAAAAATTTAAAGAACTCATATGTCCATGTCAGCTGCCTGTAGAGCTGGCAATTTTAGCCCGGCCCGACCCGCATTTAGGGCCGGGCCGGGCTTTAAAAATTTGGCCCGAAAAAATTCCGGGCCGGCCTGACTCGGACCGAAAATAAGAGAGGCCCGAACGGGCCGGGCTTTTTGGCCCAAAATAGCGAAAAATACACTGGGCCCGTGGGCGGCCCGACCCCCTTTTCGGGCCGGGCTGGGCCTCAAAAAAATAGGCCCGAGGTATTTTCGGGCCGGGCCTCACAAAAATAAGCCCGAAAATTTTCGGGCCCGGCCCGGCCCAGCCTGAATTTTGCCACAAGCCCGAATTTTCGGGTCGGGCCAGGCCGAGCGGCCCGTTTTGCCAGCCCTAGCTTCCTGCATCATTTCGTACCTGAAAAATATTTTAGAAAACGTGAGCTGAGTGCCAAAAAACACTCAGTGGGTTTATCATGTTCGTCCAAACAGATGCAAGGTTTATTATATCACAATGCAATAATCCAATATTAACCATGTCCATGCGCTTAAGAATATATATTCAAAAGCCGATAAATCAATATTCATTCAGATGCCATGCGCTTAAGAATAGTTATTCAAAAGAGAACAATCCAATATTCATTCAAATGTCCATACATTTAAGAATATATATTTATTCAAAAGTCAATGTGCTCAATTAACCATACGTGAATACAGACCCTATGTGATCACATAACTATATCTCAATATAATTGACAATGCTTGAATTCATCATACAGGTCAAATCATATCCATGGGTAGCCTACAACTGGATTGTGGGAGGTTTTGCGTATAGTGCTCTGAGATCTGATCTACTAACTTTTCCATTAAATCCAACTTGTCAAATATTGACTGTGTACGAGATCCCATGCTTGAGTTCATAGTAACCTGCAAAACAAAACAACAAAAGAAAATAAGAAACGGACCTCACAACCTCACGATCACTCATGTTTTCTCTCTGAATTTTACCACACGTGTATGCCTCTCAAGTATGTAGTGGTGCTCGTGTGATAGGTGTGTATATGCTGGTGATGGTTGAAGCTTCTGTTGCTTGAGATCGGCTTCTCTCGGACTTTTGGGGACGATTTCACCTTGAAGATAATGGAATTTGGCCAAAAAAGCACTTATAACACAGCAAAGCTGTGAGTTTCGTTCGTCTCATGGAGATGTTTTCGGAATGGTATTGTGGAAAAAATTGGAGCTCGGGAGCAGAAATAGTAGGGAGAAGATGGAAAATCGGAAAACCGGATGAAAGGAAGGAAGAATTCAAAAATAAAAGGAAAGAATCTATGTGTCACAATCTAAATATCCTAATTAGACTAGACTCTATAAGGAAGATCCCAAAATTAAATTATAACTCAATTGGAAACTACCAAAAATAAAATACTACTTAGAAGGAAAGAACAAAAAATAAAACAAGACTTACAAGATAACTACCAACTATGAACTAGTACTAAAAGGAAAGTACCAAAAATAAAATAGAACTCAAAAGGTAAATCAAGAATCAAATTGGATTTTCCTCTTTTTTTTGATCATTTTTTAATTCGGATCTCTTTTTTTTATTCGAAAATTCCTTTTTTTTTGCTGTAGGGTTTTCGACCCTCTACTCTTTTTTTTAATGAATTATACGAAATTACAACTCGATGACTCAAACAAATACAAAAAGATAAACGAAATAAAATAAGGACTAGACTCGGTATTGAACCACGAACAGCTATTGCCGTCGTGGCTCTGATACCACATGATATAATTCCGTCATGTCCAAAGACATGAAAGAATAACAGAAGACGCAGACAACAGAAACGAACGCACGACGACGGTGTAAGGGTCCAAAACTAATACCGGGAAACACAAATATGACTCGAATTACAGCGGAAGACTTACGAAATTATGGTGAAACGGACGATGATGTCTCTTGGATGTTGGTGTTTGGTGGATTGGCGATGATGAAGGTAGGATGAATTACAACCCGATAAATCCCCCGTAGTCTCGAACGTACTATGAAAAACGTACCTCAAAGTTGTTCTTCGATTAGCGAGTTCATCCTAATCCCTCGAGTGAATTAGAACGTTCCCTTGATATAAGACTCAAAGTTGCTAGCTTTAACAATGATGTTTTTGAACTAAAACAACAAAAGTGTTTGGTTGATCAACAGAAGATCGTGAGACAATTGAGAAAATAACTCTTTATTTCATGCAACGTCTAAAGAAAATAAAATACATGGATCCCTTATTTATAATATAAGGGGGAACGAAATTAAATAAAAAAAAGAACCTAAAAATCGAATCCAAAAAGAATTCTAACTGGACTAGGAAATTGTCTAAACTAGAATTCTATTCAAGGTAGGAAATTACCTTAATTAAAATTCTGGTCAATCCTAAACTAAATAGGACGAAAATTAATATAATAAATAAATAAAATCTGATCCAAAATAAATAAATACTATAGTCTAAATAAATAAGCCCCTAATTAAAATAATTAAGGGGGACGAAAACTCCAAACAACTCGTCTGTGCAACGTGAATCTGCCATTCATGCAAAACTTGATGAGGCTTGATTTGAAGCTTGTCATGGTCTCATCACTTCAAATAATACACATCTCATTTAATTTAATAATTAATTTGATGATATCAATAACAACCTTTAAGCGCAAGTAGTATCCCACATAGTCGTCCATGTTATCATCCAATTCAATAAAATTACCAGTAAGGTCCGCCAGGTCTCTTGCGGTTTTATGTTCAAACCCGAGGCTCGAAGATCATAAGCCCTAATCTAGACCAAAGCATGGATGAGCTTGATCTTTGATGGTTGTCCATTCCTAGCAAGAGGGGCAATCATGAACAATTGATTGTCGAAGAGCCATAACTGGTGATGAATAATCCATTCCATCTCTTCTTTCAAGCCAAAATAAAACATGAAAAGATTTTTGCCCCATTCCCTCACCGAATAGTTTTTCTTTAACTCTTAATTCATTTTTTAGCACTTCGAGAAGGTAGTATGTATTTAAGACCTTATCATCCACCTAGCACCCCATGCAAAAAAGAATTCTCAATTTTCTCTTCTACTTCAATAACATCAAGGGAGTTTAGATCAATTTTCCATACTTCTTTAGTTAGACTATCTATCGTCCCAAAGCGAGAATATAGACACATTGAATCATCAAAAATAGTAAACTTGCAGACACACATAGACACCAAACAAAGTAACTGCACAAAAGGAGAAACACTAAAAGCCCTACCACAAAACCAGCCGCTAAAATCGCCAAAGTGAGTGGAGGAGAAGACAGATAAATGACATAATGAAAGAAGACGGACACAACACACCAAAAAAAAATGTAACATTACAAACAGGGTCGGGAGAAGCTAACAAAACCCTAACCAAAGAGGTGACACCTAACAAAACCCTAGTGGGAGGGTAACCTAGCATAAACCTCAATTTAAGAGTTGAAAAATATGTATTCTATCAATTTAGGATTTGAAAGATGAAAAATAACCTGGAGAGTCTCGAAAATCATATATTTCGATTGATTTTTAATATTTTAGTATTTTTAATAATTTATATATTTAATTTTATCGACAACTAATAAGGAATTTTTGTGAAAATTTATTATTAAAATATTTAAAAATAATTAATAAATATATGATCTTTGGAATATTTCTTGTTTGATACCTTTTCATCATCAAAGTTCTAAATTAATAAATTTAATCTTTCAGATTTTAAATGGATAAATATGAAATATTTTGGATCATAAATCGATAAAATACAATTCTTGTATAAATAGCATTTTTAACCCTTTATTTTACCATTTTTTAAAAAACTGTTCCAAAAATAAATTATTGACAAAAATATTGCCAATTTGTGCAAATGCAACACGTGGTTGCTTTTTGGGGTTTGGGTGTTCGAAGTGGCAAGCCGCAATATGAAATTCGAATTTTTTTATTTATCGTTTTTTTATCCCTCTTAAAAGTGGTTATTTTTTTATAATGTGGTCATTTTATTATTGTTTTTGTATGTACTTTTTTACTATCGAAGAAAAACTAATAAGTTGAAAGCGAGACACTTTTCCTATTTCTCTTGGTGTCCCACTTTGAATTTATTAGTTTGTCTTTCATTTCTATCTTTAATTTTTTTTTTTGTGGTTTAATTAGTATATTTTTACAATTATTAACTCTGGTTTATTCCACCCAATTAGTATCTATAATTATATTTACTATTTAGTTTTTATTTTCTGGCTAATAGTTGATTATTCTATATTTAGAGTATATGATTTTTTTTAAAATTAAACTTTATCTATAAATCTTAATTATAATTAATTATGTTATAATAAATTAATTATTTATAACAAATATTATTAAAATAATTAATTTGATAATGGGATACAAGAATGCGCGCGATAAAAAAATTGAACTAGAGAATCTCATCTTATATAACATTATATGCAACATATAATATGCAATAGGCGATTTGATTTGCTAGAATAAGAGGCCAATGATGTCTCATTAATCATTTCAGTTTAACAAAATGTTATAAACTCAAAAATATTATATATATTTGTTATATCATTCAAAACCATAGGAGAGAGAGATATTTTGGGTTCAAGATTCACTGCTACCCCTTCCCTAATTTAAAAATAAAATAAAATCCAATGACTAACGTCTGTAACAGAGCTGGCAATCATTTCTTGAGGTCTTTATCTTCGAACGAAGAATGGACATCAAATCGAGTGCGCCAATTACTCGAATTCTTGATATGCTTCTCTTTTCTTTGCTTTGCCCAATTCATAATTATAGGATTGCAGTCAATCATTTCAACAAGGGGAGGCAAAGAATGAGGTAGCTTTTCTAAATTGTAGCAGTGTCTAATGCTTATCACCCGAAGTCTATTGAACCGTGGCATTTTGATTTCCCAGCACTCTAAATCAATATCTTGAATTAGAAGAAATTCAAGTTGCTTGAAATCATTACCATTTGTTTCCAAATATGGTCCTTGAAAGGCATAGCATTTCAACTTAAGCTCCTCCAGTTGCGGCAATTTACCAATTATACTCATGTACTCCCACGGATATCCAAGTCCACTCAAACTCAACTTTTTAATACTCGAGAGGAACATCGAGACTGGGAAGTAGGGTGGGGTACTGACAACGTCGTACACGAGTTCAGGATTCACCACGACACATTTAAGAGATTCTAAATGCCTAAGGTTGGAGATATGATTCAGGTAATGGAAGGTCTTACCATCGTCATCAGGCTCCAACTCAATTTGAATTCCTAATCTCCTTAAAGTAGTAGTGATTTTTTCAAGAACTCCCTTGGTACAACTTCTAGCATTCATGCCCAAAACTGTGGAGAGTTTTGGTAAAAGAGCACCAAATTGAGGATTAGGTAGGCTGCTTCCCATTATCTGAAGATGTCTCAATTCCTTCAAATCCCAAATCTGCACCGGTAGATATGATGAGTCTTGAGAGGGATATTTGATGCTTAGATGTCGAATGAGAATCAAATACTCAAGCTTCCAAAGATTGGATATGGAATCCGGAATATTTCCATTGTAAGTGAGGGCAAGGTATCTCAGATGGATTAGTTTTAGTACCTCAATCGGGAAATTGTAGAAACGGATTGTAAGAACATCCAACACCCTCAGATGCCTCAAACCTAAATCTATCGGCACCTCGTATGGATTAGGTTCCCCAGTGCATAGAAGAGAACGTGCAGTCGCAGCGAATGCCATTGAGATCGAGGCATGCACATCTTTAATGCCTAATAAAACGTTATTTCGAATGCACAATCTGCTCTGGCTCATCATAGGTTCTGAACTATCACCATAACTACTCAAGGAAAGGAAGAACTTTTTGCTTGTGGCTTCATCGTTAGATAGATGCCAGAAGACAGAATGGAGACGCAAAGTCTTGGTTTTCGAATTGAAACCCTTTTGGCAGATCATGACAAGGCTTCTGTTAGCAAGTTCAGACAAATGTCTTGCAGCCTCAATTTCAGGCAACACGATATATTCAAATAATCCCTCACCAATCCATAACTTGATGAGCTTGGACGCGGAGATCTCATAGCCTTCGGGGAAAACTCCCATGTAAAGAAAACTAGGTTTCAAATGTTGAGGTAAGCTCATGTAGCTTGGAAGTAGTGCCTTTGATATTTCATTATGCGCTTTCTTGAAAACTCCAGAATTTCTGTTCTTTGCAATATCGTCCCAGCCCTCTAGGGTTTTCGTCTCTTGGGATTTGAGGCCTTTGGCAACTGCAAGAATTAATAGTGGAAGGCCGTCACATTTCTCAGCAATCTTCTTCCCAACTTTCTTAAGTTGAGAGGGGCATTCATCTTCACCAAAAACATTTTCACGAAGAAGATCCCAACTTTCTTCTTTGTTTAGCAACTGCATTTCGTAGTTCCCATCATATAGCACAGAACTTCCTGCATATACCACGTCTGCTAGTCTAGTTGTTACGAAGATCATACCCTTAATGTATGACAATGACCTCAACAATCGATGGACCTCCTTATCCCATACATCATCCAATACAATGAGGCATCTCTTATGCAATAATCTTGTCTGCAAATGATGCAACTCATGGGGATCTCGATTCATGACGCTCTTTATATTGATGTTAGGATATATTTGAGCCAATACATCTGCCACGACTTCTTTTGATTGATATTTTGGTCCTAACTTGATCCACACACGGTGGTCGAAGCGACGCACGACTGAAGCGTCGTTGTAAATATTCTTAGCAAGAGCAGTTTTGCCAATGCCTACCATCCCAAGTAACGATATAATGTCCATTCCAAGAGTAAACCCCGCAGCGATTATACGAGACTTAACTACTTGAACAATACCATGTAGGCTTAGCATCCTTGAGACCTCTGTAACACTCCGATTCTTTCCTTCATCATTTGCATGCTCAGCCAGCCCTTGCAATTTTTCATACATTATACGGCACTGACGACAATAAAATGATTGTATTAATTTGGCAGATAAAACAAGTTTATAGCATATATATGCTTAAGAGAAGAAAGAACCTTCACTTGATAGTTTGGTTATAAAGAAATTAAAATACATACATACATACATTGCATATATATATATACACACACACACACTATATGTATACACACACACAATATATTTTCTTAGTACTAGTTGGTAACCAATTGGGGCTACAAATATGCCGAGGTAAAGGGACGGGGAGAATGGATTTGTTATTTTCTTATGAGTTGCACTTCCATGCAGCAGTGCTGCAAATAGCACTATTTCAGACGGCGCGTGGGGTCCACGCGCACGTCTATTTCTTTTTTATCCGATTTCACCAAAAAAAACCCCTAAAAAACACAAAATAAACCCCTAAAAACACCCCCAAAAAACCCTAAAAAAACAAAAAAAAAACCCTAAAAACACCCCCAAAAAAACCCTAAAAAACAAAATAAACCCCTAAAAACAACCCCCAAAAATCCTTAAAAACACAAAATAAACCCCTAAAAACATCCCAAAAAAACCCTAAAAAAACAAAATAAACCTCTAAAAAACCCCCCAAAAAACCCTAAAAAACAAAATAAACCTCTAAAAACACCCCCCAAAAATCCTAAAAAACACAAAATAAACCCCTAAAAACCCTGAAAAAACAAAATAAACCCCTAAACCCCCCCCCCCCCCCCAAAACCCTAAAAAACAAAATAAACCCCTAAAAACACCCCCCAAAAATCCTAAAAAATAAAAAATAAACCCCTAAAAACACCCCCAAAAATCACAATTTGAACTACATAAACAAGTATAAAATAACTAGCAGACCCCTTACTTTTTAATGATACATATGATACTTTTCGAATTTTTGGTGATACTTTTTAGTGAGACGGTTGATACTCATTTAACCGTTTTTTTCTACTTTTTTGCGGCTTGACCCGGTCAACGCAGGTTGACCTGCGTTGACCGGGTCAAAGTGCGGGTTTGACCCGACCCATCTGAAATAGTGTTATTTACATCCGTTGCATGAAAGTGTTTCAACCCTAAAAGATAATTCAAGACTACTACAACATGCTGTAAGCATAAAAATTAATACTGAATTATTTTTTTGAGTGTTAAATGAGAGAGACCAATTTTTAAATAGTCAATTTAACTAGGTAAAGTTATTTCAAGCCACTAATTTCAAAAACGAACTATTGCACGACTGCACTATTTATTGAAAAGTAGTCATGAGTTGTGCATCAGAATAAATTTGTATTATTGCATGATTACGCACTGTTTGTGCAATCACAAACACCGTGACTAACAAGTTCTATTTTTCAACCAAATATAATCGAACACAAATGACAACATATATATTTCTTCAAGTCGAAACTATAGATTGAGTTTAAAAGTATAAACGCATCAAAACGTTACTTCAATGCATCAAACTCAAAAAAGACAATGAGGAGGGAGAATAGAGAAGGCGGAGCTGAGTACGGAGCACCGACACAAGCAATGACGATGACGAGGTTGCAAACCAGGGGAGGGGTGTGTGGGTCGGGAATTAGAGTTGGTGTTGTTATTATATATCATCATACATTAAGGATATGTTTGTACTTTCATCAAAAAATTAGTTGAAAAATAATTTTTCTAAGTCAATGATTAAATAAAACTCTCTTAGTTTCGAGAGATAAGTGCCATTTTGGGAAAACACACACTTATTAGTAAAATAATCGAATTACTTAATACACTATTATTTAATTTTCTTCATCTGAACAATGGATTAACAGGGGATGTTTGAATGCATTAAGTGGGGACAGATCAGAGAAATAAATTGATTTTTCTATCTCAAACCTGACTCAAATTTTCTTTTACACTTCTTTATGTTTCACTCCATGTTACACTATCAAATTCATGATTTTAATAAAACTTACTATAAAATAAAAATTATAACATAAATAACCTAATCAACAATTTCAACAAAAAGTGTATTAAAAAAATTATAGATTATAATTATGAAATAATCAACTGTAATAATGAATTGTTAGTTGAAAACTAAAATTAAATATTAAAAAATATTTATAAACCATAATGGGATGGGATGAACTATAATAAACAATTATAAAATTAAATTAAAGCACTAAAAACAAGAAATTGAAGGGAGAAAAAAATCAAGAAAACTCCCATTTAAAAATGTGACACACAAGTGCAAGAAAGAAATCCCATACCCCTTGAATGTGTACAATGACATTCTTCACGAATAAAAACTAAAGTGCTAAAACAACACTTATTAATCTGAAACGGAGGGAGTAACACAACCTAAAAAGATAATAACTAATAATGGTAGAAATGAAAATCAAGATTAAAAATAATTCTATAATTTGATACGAAATTGAAACAACACTAGTTGTTATTAACATATATCAGTTTTTAACAAATTGATAAAGAACAGAACTACTGGAATACCTCTGATATTTCGTCAACAACCCTGAAGATGGAGTTTTCTTCATCATCTGCAAGCTCGTTCCAGTACTGTGGATTCTTCTCTGCTCCACACAGCTTGAGAGCAACCTTGGCCATCGGAATCCGAAGACCTCGACATCTTCTTGCAATCTTCTCTCCGGCTTCTAAAAATCCAGTCGGCCAATCCCCATGAAATGCCGCCTGGTTAAGAAAATCCAAACTGTTTCCATCAGGAAATGTATCCATTTCATGAACGTAAAAGCTGCCCACAGCTTCAGCTACCTCCATTTGGTTGGTTGTTAGCAACACTAGGCTTCCATTGTCTTGCTCGGGAAATGAGCTCTTCAACAAGCCCCAGATTCCGAGGTCGCACACGTCATCCAATACAATCAGATATCTCCGACCTTTTAAACTTGTGTATAAATGTTCCGCTAACAACTTCTCGTTATTAGCAGAGCTTGAAATAGAGAATCTCATCCGTATCTGAGCAAGAATACTAAGAAGGACATCCCGATATCCATATTCGGGACTTGCAGTCACCCACGCACTGCATCCTAAATATCCGTCGAAGGATAATAGGTCGTTGTAAATGCGCTCGGCGACGGATGTTCTTCCACTGCCGGCCATCCCGACGATCGAGAAAACGCCGGAGTCGTCTGGCCTCATTCTTTTAAGCACGTGCCTTTTTATTTCTTCAAAATGGTCGGAAATCCCAACCAGATTATTCCCGCCAACTGGAGGTGCGTGATCATCTTGTTCTTCGTCAGCATCGGAGGTTGTGTAAGTGCTGTCTAGTTCTCTAATGTAGTCCTCCTTCATCTTCTTCACCGTTTCCACAAAGGAATTTACCTTCTGCCTGATTTCCTCCAAGTCTATTGACGGTTCTTTCTCTCTCTTCATCTTCTTCTTCTTCTTTTTTCCCGTTTGTGGATTCATTCTCTTTACTCCTTTGCCTTCGGATTCTGCGATGAAGAATGGTTTTGACTCCTCATAATCAAAAAAGGACTCTAGTTTATTTAGTTCCTCTCCAATCAGTCCTTCCAAAGCATTCAACATCTCCCTGCCGCCACGGCCGCCGCTTTCGTCGGATCGTGTGAGAACTTGTCGTAAGGATACAAGTTCGTCGAGTGCAAGTCGTAGGAGTTTTCGAGCGGGTGAGAAAATTGAAGGTGGAGAAGAATGGATGTGATGCATTAATGTTTTCTGAAGAGAAATCACGGCGGCAAAAGCCATTTTCTATCAGATTTCACAATTTTTGAACTTTTTTTTTTCTTTTGTATGTAAGGATTAAGAGGAGGAAGAGGAGTAGATGGCTGTGGTGGGAGAAATCATTGTAATTACTATTATTTTGGGACTCGATTATAATATATGAGATTAGGTGTATGTCATTGGTTAGTTGAACAAAGCTAGCCAAAAAGTCATGAATCACAGTTTGTCATTTTGGAAAAAAAATATGTTTAAGGATCTATCATCGACGACTGACTGGAAATTGTTTAAAGATTCGTTTGGAAGTACTAAATATATTGATCAATATATTTATGCATTTGAACTTGAAAACTCTTGTTTTGGAATATCGGTATATTATTATACGTTGGATCTGTCATCAACTGATGACTGAAACTTGTTTAATGTCCGAAGTCATCTATCACAGTAGGCTATTGTGGAAAATGAAGCTTTTTTGTAACTACTGATCATGAATTGATTATGTGCATTTGAATTCCAAATCTCTAAAATAATTAATTTGAGATTTTTAAAAGTCTATTGGTTAGTTGTTGTAGTTATTTATTTATTTTAATTGTTCAACAACTTTATTTACTATTCTAGATCCACATATATATTATATATTGTATTTTAAAATAATAGTCCTCTTAAGAGTGCAGAGAGATTTTCACCTCTTCCCAGGTATATATATATATATAGTTTTTTTTTTAAATCTAAGTGGAACATGAATTTCGTTGATAACATACTATACCAAGTTATACACTTGATTAGGGATATCAATTTAGCCCGAAACCGATGGGCCGGCCTGAAAAAATCGAAAAAAAGATAGGTTCGGGCCACGAATTTCTGGCCCGAATTTTTTTTAACCGATTCGGCCCGAAATCGAACGGGTTGGCCCGATTGACATCCCTACCTATATTTCTTTAGACTAACTAGTTATTATAATCTATCATGTTTTAATTTATTTAATTTATAATATTATAATATTATTATTTCTTTTAATAGATGATAAATATTTTGAAGATGGAGTCAAATATGAAGTTGAAAGGGCTTCAAATATTGTTAAAGTAGAAGAAGATTGTACTTCAAATTAGATGGAAGATTAAGTTATAAATAGATTTGTGGTGTAGTTTAAAATGATTATTTTTGGAAGAACAAATTATGATTTAATATTATTGTCATTTTCATGTCATTTATTTTTGTTTTCTTTCATTTGATGCAGTTTGATCTTAATTAAATTTTGTATTTGTCATGTTCTTTTCATTTTATCTTATTTTTCACGTATTAATTTATTATCAAGATATAATTTATACACATGGAAAAAAAAATCATAAACATGTTGGCCCGACGGGCTAGTCTGAAAACCAAATGGTTAGGGTTAGGGTCAAAGATTTTGAGCCCGAAGAAAATTTTAACCGAATAGGCCCGAACCGAATAGGACCGAAACCGAAATGGGTTAGCCTGAAACCGAACGGGTTAGCCCGATTGACATTCCTACACTTGATAGTGGTCCAGTGGTGGAATATAATGGTGTAAATTTGAGGCCAAATGTCTCAAGTTTAAATCCACCGACACCGTTCTGTGAGACCTACTTTTCCAAAAGTATGATTGTGGTATGCAGGGGAGGAAAGTGAAGAACAATTCGACCTTCTTCCCCAATGAAATTTTTTTGGTTTCGCCCCTATTTGAATACGTACTTTTCCAAGTATGACTATGGTTTATAGGCGAGGAAAGTGAAGAGCAATTCGCCCCTATTTGCAGGTTACACAGGAGTCGAATTTACTCAATGCGTATCTCGGTAGTGGTTACGGATTACCCGCGACATAAAAAAAATAAAAGTGCTGTTTGGACACTAATTTTTAAATCGGGGCACACTCCTGCTAGACCGTCTAACGGATCCCCTTGCGTTAGACGGATACTATTTAACCCAACAAAGTGGTCTCCCTCTTTTTTTTCTTTTTTCTTTTTTTAATGGTCCCCTCTTTCTCCTTTTTTCTTTGATATTCAATTTTTATTTTTTTTGACACTTGCGGCTCTCTCTTTGTTTCCTCTTTTTTTTTAAGCACAAACGTGCTTTCTCTTTTTTTTTCTTTTTTCTTTAGCGCAAAGTGCTTTTCCTTTTCTCTTTTTTTTCTTTTTTTTTCCTTCTTCTTCTTTAGCACGTTTGTGCTCTTCTTTTTTTTTCCCTTTCTTTCTTTAGCACAAACGTTATATTTTCATTAAAATAAAATTTAGAAGAAAAGTTATATTTTCATTAAAATGAAAATTACCGATAATTAAGCATTAATTATCGAATTAACAACAGAGAAGTATGATTAATTATGAAGTAAGTACATTATTAATAAAAAAAGAAGCATCACTAATATAATGAGTAGTTACTACTCACTATCATGTTCAATTTTGAATTGTAATATTTTCTTTTATGCACCTAATGATTCAATTTTTGAATTGCAATATGTTTGAACTGATATTTTTCTTTCTAATTAGTGATACTTTTCTTCTAATTAGTTATACTTTCTTCTGTTAGTTATACTTTTCTTCAAATTAGTGATACTTTTCTTTCTAATTAGTGATACTTTTCTTTCTAATTAGTTATACTTTCTTCTGCAATTAGTGGTACTTTTCTTCTAATTAGTAATACTTTCTTCTATGATTAGTGATACTTTCTTCTGCAATTAGTGATACTTTTCTTCTAATTAGTGATACTTTCTTCTGCCATTAGTGATACTTTTTTTCAATTAGTGATACTTTATTTGCAATTAGTGATACTTTTCTTCTAATTAGTGATACTTTCTTTTGTAATTAGTGATACTTTTCTTCAATTAGTGATACTTTCTTCTGCAATTAGTGATATTTTTCTTTCTAATTAGTGATACTTTCTTCTGCGATTAATGATACTTTTCTTCTAATTAGTGATACTTTCTTCTGTGATTAGTGATACTTTTCTTTCTAATTATATTAATGATACTATAATTATTTTAAGGATACTTCAATATATATATTTTTTGAAATAAATCTATACCTTAAATTGAAATTAGTGAACCATAAAATTGAATTGAATTTAATTTATTTTTTTAAATACAATTTCACCACATAAATATATTTTTTTAAAAATAAATGTACATCCTAAAATGGAATTAGTGAGCACTAAAATTGAATTGAATTAATTTTTAAAAAAAGGAAGAAAGAAAGTGAAAATAATGATACTTTCTTTTGCAATTAGTGATACTTTTTTCATAGTAATGAGACTTCACTTCACCCCATAAAATAATGATACTCATATGTGAGTTAATAATACTTCACCTCATAAATAATGATACTTTGATTAATTAATGATATTTCTTTTTTTGGCTCAATAATTAGTTAACCGACAGAAAAAAAATATATTTTTTAAAAATAAATGTATATCCTGAGAAGACTATATTATAATTATTAAAAAAAAAAAAAAAAACAAGACCAAGAAAGAAAAAGGAAAGAAGAAATAAGAAAAAAAAAGAAGAAAGTGAAAAGAGATGAAAGAAACGAAGAAGAAGAAAAAAGAAGAAAAAAAGAAGAAAAGAGAAAAAGGAGGAGTGGCTGGAGGAGTGGGCAGGCCCAACAGGCAACAAAAAATAAATAAAATCTGGGCGGATTTTGGAACGAATTGAGTATTATTTGACCCGTCTAACATAAAAGATCCGTTAGACAGTCTCATCTAAGTTTTTATTTTTTAAATTTTCTCCCTTAGTAGGAGTAAATAGGATGCCGCCTGAAATCTTAGACTACTGTTATCAGCAACCACTCCAACCACCCAACCACTTCAATATTTAATTAATTTTTCTCTCTTCCACATCATCAATATTCATCCAACCCAACCACATTCATTTTACATATTTTATCAATGACCACCCAACCACCCAACCACACCATTATATATAATTATTTTATTTTATTTTGTATTTTTTTTAAATTAAAATATTACTTGCAATAAAAATAATATTGTTCGGATAAAATAGTCAATTCCAAAAATATTACAAACTAATTAAACAACATTTTATAAAATTAAAAAAAATCGCACTCATTAAAATGTATTTCCCAAAATTACATGATTTTTTTTTTATTATTTGGATATATAGAAAACTAGAGAAAAAAATAGATAATTTTAAAATGTGTTGAAATATAGCAAAATTAATGTCTATTTGTAAAGAATAAAAAAATATGAATTTTGGTATATTTTTTATTTATTTTTATTATATTTTATATAAAAAATATATCAATTTTATATATATTTCACTACAAAATTAATTGGCCAATAGGATGAAGACAAGTGTCTCCATCTTATTGACCGAAGCAAAGGGTTGGGAGGAGACCAAGTGGTTGAAAAGGGAGTGCTGGTCGACCTACATTAATGGGGCAACAACTTTTTTTTTTTTTTTTTTTAGTGATGTGGCCGGCAACCACAGGGAAGTGGTCGCCGTTAATGCTAGTCTTAGGGATCCAACGATCTCTCCGACCCCACACATTAATATTAAGGTCATTCCCAACTCGCCAAATAAGACGTTGCTTCTGGACTTCCTTTCTAGACAAGATACTTTTCCAAGTGAAAGAAGAATTACGTGCAACCAATGCATCAAGGACATTAATAAAATAAAATAACACTACACGAAATTTGTGATCTAGGGATGGAATTTAACGATGGATTTGTATCTATCGTTATTAGCCACTAAATTACGACTAAATAATGATTCTAATATATACATAAAAATAAGTATGTTTTACATTAAATTTCAGTTTGTAATATTTTTTTGAATCAATTGTCAGATAATTAATTTCTTACAAAAATAATATGATAATTATTAGTAAGAAAAATATAATGAATTATTAACTAAAATAGACAAATCTAAAGAATATAATACTCCCATTTTTTTTTCATTGAACTTTTTTGTAATAATTAATATAGTTTCTTATATGATTAATTATTGTGTACATGTGTAACGCCCCAATTCCAAAAATCTGAGGTGCTAACACAAGATCACATAAAGTCCCTAATTTCATTACAGGTTTGCCTTTAAAAGAAAACGTTTTAATGATAATTTCTTTACAAATAAAATCAACCAATCAACACTTAGGCCCACTTTTCAAACAACCAATCTCAAACATGTTCAACAAATTAAACGACTAGTCAATGTTAAAAAATCTAATATATAAACAAGTCCAAAATAACAGCTGAACATGCAAGGTTTTAATATTCTTAGATATTCAAAACTTTTAGTGGAAGCATACTACGACAAAATATTGATCTAAGCCAATGTTCAACATTCAAAAATACAATTTTTGACATACTCAAAAACTTTAAGAAATGTCCACATCAACTTGCATCATCTCGTACTAAAAAAACATTTTAGAAAATGTGAGTGGAGTGCCAGAAAACACTCAGTGGTCTTATTGTGTTTGTCCAAACACATATTAAAATATTTATCATATCAAAAGCAAATAATTCAATATTGATTATCATGGCAATGCGCTTAAGAAAATTTATTCAAAAGTTGGTAATTCAAAATTCATTCTCATGTCATTAATGCGCTTAAAAATGTTTATTCAAAAGTCAATACTCTCAAATAATCATGCTTTAAGATAGGCCATATATGATGGATATGATCCTCTATTTCAAATTTGGTGTTCTAACTCGTATTTCATGATCAAATTTATAAATTTAATAATAGATATTACAAAAATAAAAATTAATTATAAAATAATCAATCTAGTCACATTTATCAACAAAAGATTGAAATTTTAAAAATTATAAATCATATTTTTAAAACAATCAACCATAATAATCATTTTTTTGAAAATTAAATACTAAAACATAATTATATATAAATCCTAATTGGGTGGGGTGAACCCTAAAAATAATCATAAATTAAGCTAAAACATAATAAATTACAATTGAAGAAAAAATAGAAGAAAAATTTATAAATTTGATCGTAGAATACGAGTTGGAACACCAAAATTGGAATAGTGGATCCCATCCGATATATGATCACATAAATATGTTCCAATAAGATTGACGATGCCAGAATTCATTATGCATGTCAAAACCATATCCACATTGAGCGAAACATTTGTAAATCACATATGGACGAGAAAACATTTTAAAACAAATATTTTAGTTAGTAAAGTCTATCTTATAGCTAAAATAGTTGGAGCTTTACATGTGTCTTGTAGCAGATCTTAAATCTGATCTCGGGTTCGGGCCTACAAAGGAGAAACTACACATTATTATCATGTTAAATCTTAGAACTATATCATATATATGGTAAGTTCGGGTTTAAGTGACGAGCTCTCAAAATTTTGGCTCAAGCGGAATTGCTTTAAATGGGCCTAAATACCCAATTAGAATTTTGATGATTTAAAAAAAAAATTAATTAAATAAACTCTTGAAATTTAAATCAATATACAGCAAATAAATAAAGGATAATTACAGCCCTTAATTGATCTTCCTATCATCCCACGAAGAATGCGATTCGACTTCTAAAAAAGGTCTTGAAACATGCATGTTATTCAAATCCACTTCTTTCACTTCGTCTGCCCATTTCTTGACAAAAGTATTACAATCAACTGCTTCAATCTTTGCAACAGTGCTTGAGAAATTGCGAGGGAGATCTTCCAAATTGTAGCAGTGCTTAATACTTAGAAACTCGAGGTTCTTGAAGCTGAAACTTTCGAGTTTCCATCTCACTAGATCAATATCTTCAAGTAGAAGAAGCTGGACTTCTGGGAAACTATAGGCATTAGTTACCCACGTTGTTCCTTTAAAGGAAAAACATCGCAATTCGAGCACTTCGAGTTTTTGCAGTTTACCAATTATACTCATGTATTTTCAAGGGTATCCGAGCCCACTCAAACTCAACTTTTTAAGACCTAGTGGGAACATCGGAATTGGAGCGGGTGGGGAAACAACCTCAAACCCGAACTCAGGATTCACAACGACACATTCAAGTGATTCTAGTCTTTTAAGACCAGAAATATGATCCAAGCAATGGAAGGGATTGCCATTACCATCATCAGGGTCCAATTCAATTTGAATTCCTAACTTAAGCAAGTTAGGAATTCCTTTGAAAAACTCATCGGTACAACTTTGACCACTCACATCTAAGAGTGTAGAGAGGTTTGGCAAAATAGCACCACTTTGAGGACTAGTTAGGCTTCTTCCTGTTGTATGAAGATATTTCAATTCCTTCATGTTCCAAATTTCTGCTGGCAGAAGCAATAAATCCTCAGAGGATTTGATGGTCAAATGTTGAGCGACAATCAAGTAGTGAAGGCTGCAAAGATTTGATATTGAAGCAGGGAGTTTTCCACTGCAAGTAAGGGCAAGGTACCTTAGATGAATTAGTGTGACGAGTTCATCTGGGAACTCGTAGAGACGAATTGTAAGAGCATCCAATACCCTTAGCAACTTCAAACCGAAACATATTGGCACGGGATATTGATGAGGTGGACCCGTACATAGCAGAGAACGTGTAGTTGAAATGGATGCAATCGAGTCATGCACATCTTTGATGCCTAATAAAGTGCTATTGCGAATGCATAATCTGCGCTGTCCCTCCATTTCTTCGATTGTGCTATCAGTAAAAGAAGTAAAGGCATGCAAAAAATTACTCTTCTCAGCTTCACTGTTAGATAAATGCCAGAAAACAGAATGGAGGCGACAAGTCCCAATTTCAAAATAGGAGCCCATAACAAAACTTTTATCAACAAGCTTCTTCAAACATTTTTCTGCAAAATCCTCTACATTCGCAGTCTGTTTTGGTTCGAGAAATCCCTCAGCATCCCACAACCTGATGATATTAGAGTTGGAGATCCAATGATTTCTACGGAAAATTCCCATGTAGAGGAAGCATGCTTTTAAGTGCTGAGGTAAACTCTCATAGCTTGGAAGTAATACCTTGGATATTTCACTATGTGCATTCTTGAAAACCTTGTTTTGTTTCTGATCTGCTACCTGGTTCCAATACTCTAACTTTTTCTCAGCTTTGCATAGATGGCTAGCAACCATGAGGATCAAAAGAGGAAGACCATCGCAATGCTCCAAAATCCGCTTTCCGGCTTTCTCTAATGGAATAGGACATGAGCCTTCTGGAAATACCTTTTGACAGAGAAGACTCCAGCTTTCTTCTTTTTTTAGCAGAGGCAGTCTTATAATAATTTTATAGATTGGACTGAATCTTGCTACATATGCAAGCCTAGTTGTCACCAAAACTTTAGCTTTCATCTTCTTGAACAAATTTTCCAACTGTTGTAAGGCCTCTGTGTTCCACACATCATCCAACACAATGAAGAATCTCTTTTTGGATAACTCTGCACACAGTTCCTTAGCTAATGGGCCATCTCCTTTCACACTCATTTTATCAATATCAGGAAATATTTGAAGTAGAACATCTCCCAGGATATCTTCTGGTTGATATCTGGGGCCTAAAGTGACCCAAGCATGGTGATCAAAATGATCCAGAATTGATTGGTCTTTGAAGATTTCCTTAGCAAGAGTCGTCTTACCGATGCCCGGCATCCCTAATAGTGACATGAATTCAATTTTAGGCATCATATAATCTGGGAACATATGCTCCTTGAATGGTTCAAGAGAATTCACAGATAAGCTGCTATTGAGTGCTGTGGCAACCATTCGAAGAGCCGGAACTTTTCTTTGATCATCATCCCGAAGGGAGGCGCACATCACTTGCAAGTCTTCCCAGATGTTATTAACCTGGAAGAAATGTGACGCCTCTTTGAATATTTGTCAAATAATTAATTGAGACTAATCTAATTTAAAGCATATGCCCAGATGTGTGTCTTGATATGAGATTGCTACAAGAGGGCGAGTTTTCTCATGACAACAGTTTTAGGTTCAAACTTAGGTATATCGAATTGATGTTAAGAAAATCATCCATGCTAAAATAGATATAAATCGTGCTGGTATGATACCTTTGTTATTTATGAAAAATGTAACGGCCCTTTTTTAAAAAAAAAAAACAACACATGATCATTATACCCCGTGTTTTTTTTTAAGTTCCTCTTGTTTAAAGTATACCACTGCCTTTTTGAGTTAATTTGGGCCTAGAGATCAAATCATTGTGTGGTTGAAATAATCAGATCTTAATTCCCACATAAGAATTGGTTCTCATGCTAACCCTTCCCTGTATATATAAGTACACCAAAAGAAAGACACGATGTAAAGCTAGCATATTATAAATATATATATATATATATGTATATATATATAGGTTCAAATGAGTACTAGTTATTCGTATGAAAATTAAAACCATGCTTATTTAGTATGATTTTATAGCTTATTTATCGTATTTTAGTGCTATTTTTTTTTAAATTATAGCTTATCTTCTTGTATTTTAGTGCTAGTGTTAAAAACAATAAAATACAAGATAAGCTACAAAATCATATTAAATAAGTATGATTCCTAGTTTTCACACGAATAACTAGTACTCATTATAGCCAACCACAATCCCTATATATATATATATATATAGTTATGCATATATACAACTACTAAAAATTGATCAAAAACTTCTAAGCTAGAAAACAAGTTTATTCTAACGAAACAAATCTGAACATAATCCATTACTTAATTTGCACAAAAATGAATGATATCATAAATGTACACATTAGATGCATCAAATATGTGAAATACTAGATTATGAATTATGAAAATGTAAAAGAGAGATTCATGATAGTATACGGTATACCTCTGATAATTCATCAGCAACCAGGAAAATGGAATGTTCTTTATCTGCAGCTACTTCGTTCCAGCACAGTACCATCTCCTCGGCCTTCAACAAGAAAAGAATAACCTTAGCCAATGAATGGATACGACCTTCAATATTTTTCACAATCAGTTTTCCGCTCTCTTCAAGTTCTTGAGGGCAATATGAGTTCACACCAAAAATGGCCACGCAAAGAAGATGCCAAGTGCGGTCTTCATCCAACACGGGGATTTGAAAAATTCGACAACAATCGGCGTATAAGGCCACTTCCTTAAGGCTGGTCGTGATCACGACCAGACTTCCGTTCTTTTGGTCTGGAAACGACCTGAGAAGGTCGTCCCAGACCCGTTTTTCCCACACGTCATCAATCACAATCATATACTTCCGACCCTTCAAAGAAGAGTACAAATGATCACCTAATAATTTCTCATCTCCTTGTGAAGAGATATTCAATTCATCATTACTGGAAATTGAAGCATCATTTATTTGAGAAAGAATGCTTAGATAGATTTCCTTGAGTTGATAATTTGGGCCTACGGTCACCATCGCCCCACAATCTAGAGATTGCTCTCGGCCATTGTATATGTGATCGAATATGGTTTTTGCAATCATGCTTCTACCGGAGCCGGCCATTCCGACGAACGAGAAAACGCCAAAGTCATCCGGCCTAATACTCTTAAGCAACTTGCTTTTGATATCCTTGAATTCATTGCATAATCCGACCATCTTTACACCAAAATCAGTATTTGATGAGATATTATCTTCTTCTTGTGGCGACGAGTTTTCTAATTCGTCAACATACTCCTTCTCCATCATCTTCATCGTTTCCAAGAAGGAATTGATCTTTAGCCTTGCGCTTTCGTCTCCGTGGCTTTCTGATTGTGGAAGAAAATGATTTGACGTCACGAGACGTTCGAGTAAGTCTTCAAATTCATGAACTGTCTGTCTGATTTGTGCATCTAGAGCATTCAACCTGCAGCTCTTCCTGCTGCTGCTGCTATCATCGGATCTTTCCAGAACTTCTTGTAAGGTTGTTGCCAACTTCAAGATTTCTGGACTTGATGTGGAGAGGAAGGAAATATGAGGAGAACTTCGAAGGAGGTGTAGTGTTTGCTTGAGAGAAATCACAGCAGCGTAAGCCATCGATCTCTGTCTGATGTTTCGTCTTTCTCCAAAATGTACTAGCTGGAGAGGATATATATATGATGGTGATTAGATTGCCGAGCAGGCGTGCTTCGTAAGCACTAGCTATAGCTGTTTAAGATTGGAATTGTTCTTGTACGTGTTGTTCCCGTATTCGGATTCTACGCGTTTTCGTCTTCATTGCGATATATGCCATCTGGAGAATGAATAAACAACAAACGTAGACTTTGCAATCTGAAATGTCTCAGCAAACTTAGTCACATCACAATAGTCTTTGTTTGCATATTTGTTTATTGACTTATTGTATGTTATTTTATTGTTATTTATTTCCTTCTCATAAGCAACTTGCAAGTATTTGTCGGGAGTGTTATTTGGCATGAGAGGCGATATTGGTGGCGATCGCTGTGCGCATGTGGTGATTTGGGAGATCGAGATCGGCATGTGATGCTCATGTACACGTCAAACTAGCTATATATGTGTGTGTTTCAGATATTGCTTAGAAATTGGAATGAAATGAGATTATAAGAAATTTATTGAAAATAAAAATAAGATGGATCGAAGTGTAAAGATGCAGGGAGGATCCAATAAAATTCGCAAATATTCTTGTACATAAGATATACATTAGACGGTCAATGCGTTGACCGGGTCAACGCGCGTTGACTCGGTCAAAGCGTTGATCAAAAAAATCGTGAAAACGGGTGATATTTTTTAGGGATACAACTGATACTTTTTTAAATTTTGAATGATACTTTTTAGTGTTTCGATTGATCCTAGTCTTAACAGTTTTTTTCTTTATTTTTTTTTCTAGCCAATACTTTTTATTGATACAAATGATACTTTTAGGCCTTTTTGAATGATACTTTTCAATATTATAAATTATACTAATTTTGACGGATTTTTTGGTCAACACACGTTGACCGTCTGATGTACATCTCATGTATAAGAGACTTGCCCAATAATAATAGGACAAGTTTTATCTCCACTAGGTGCACATATGACGGTCAACATATTAATCCAGTCAACGCGTGTTGACTCGATTAATGCATTGCTCAAAAAACCCGTCAAAATTAGTATCATTTGAAACACTAAAAATTATTACTCAAAATTCCAAAAGTATCATTTGTATCAATAAAAAGTATCGACTGGAAAAAGAATAAAGAAAAAAACTGTCAAAATCAGTATCAATCGTAACACTAAAATGTATCACTCAAAATTAAAAAAAAAATCACTTGTATCTCTAAAAAGTAGCACCTATTTTTACAATGTTTTAATCAACGTATTGATCGGGTCAACAAGTGGATCATCTGATATACATCTTATTATGTACAAGAGTTGATAGGAAATGGCATTGGTATTTGGAAGGTCTCTCCGGAGTTGATAGGAAAGGCTAATGCTAAGAAAGAAGTCCGTGGTCAGTTGTGTATAAAATATGATCAATTTGTTGGCATGTTACTTGTCATTTACCTAATACATACAAGTGCTGCTGCACATAAATAAAAAAGAGACATACTTGTGTGAGACCGTTTAACGGATACTCTTGTGTTAGACGAATATTATTTGACCCACAAAGTGATCCCCCTCCTTTTTCCTTTTCTTTTTTATTTTTTTTAATCGTCTCCCTCCTTCCTCTCTTTTATTTGATATTCAATTTTTAATTTTTAATTTTAGATTTTATTCTTACCTCTTTCTTTTTCTTTTTCTTTTTCTTTTTCTGGCCCCCACCCCACCCCACCCCACCCTACCCCACCCCCTCTCTCGAGCACAGCTCAACAAGTTTTCTTCTTTTTCTTCTTCTTCTTCTTCTTCTTCTTCTTCTTCTTTTTTTTTTGGGCAGTTTTTCCCACCCCCACCCCCTCTCCCTCTCTCTCACAGTCACACGCACGGACGGACATCACAATTCTTTTTTTTTACAACTCTAATTCACGCTTCAATACGAAAAGATAGAAGTTGTGTGTTTTTTTTTGTAATGATTTTATTAATGATACTTCATCCATAATTAATGATACTTCACATCAATGTTAATGATACTTCACCAGATAAAAGTTATATTTTCATTAAAATGAAAATTAACGATGATTAAGCATTAATTATTAAATTAACAACAAAGAAGTATCATTAATTATGAAGTAAGTACCACTAGTATTAAAAAATGAAGCATCACTAATATAATGAGTAGTTACTACTCACTATCATGTTTAATTTTTGAATTGTAACATTTTCTTTTATGTAGCTAATGATTCAATTTTTGAATTGTAATATGTTTGAAGTGATATTTTTTTTCTAATTAGTGATACTTTCTTTTGTAATTAGTGATACTTTCTTCTGCAATCAGTGACACTTTTCTTCTAATTAGTGATACTTTCTTGTACAATTAGTGATATTTTCTTCTGCCATTAGTGATACTTTTCTTCTAATTAGTGATACTTTCTTCTGCAATTAGTGATACTTTTCTTCTAATTAGTGATACTTTTTTCTGCAATTAGTGATACTTTTCTTTCTAATTAGTGATACTTTCTTCTGCAATTAGTGATACGTTTCTTCAATTAGTGATATTTTCTTCTGCAATTAGTGATACTTTTTCTAATTAGTGATACTTTTATTCTAATTAGTGATACTTTCTTCTGCCATTAGTGATACTTTTCTTCAATTAGTGAGACCTTCTTCTGCAATTAGTGATACTTTTTTCCCTAGTAATGACACTCCACTTCACAGGTAATGATACTTCACCCTATAAATAATGATACTCACATGTGAATTAATAATACTTCACCTCATAAATAATGATACTTGGGTAAATGATATATTCCGCTCCTAGTTAATGATACTTTATCTTATAATTAATGATACTTCTTTTTTTGGCTCAATAATTAGTCAACCGCCAGGAAAAAAAATATATTTTTTAAAAAATAAATGTATACCCTAAAATGGAATTAGTGAGCACTAAAATTGAATTGAAGTAATTTTTTTAAAAATAAAATTTATTTTTTTATCCCACATCTCGCATAGTTCACTCTCTCGATAATTATTTTTTTTGAAATAAATATATAACCTAAAATTAAATTGAATTAATTTATCATTTTTTATTTCACGTCTCGCCCGACGCTAACGCGTAGGCTCGTGCACTGCGCTCGATGAAAAATAATTATTTAAAAAAGAAAAAGAAAGAAAGTAAAAAAAGAAAGAAAGAGAAATAATAAAAACTGGGCCTGTGAGAAAGAAATAAGAAAAAGGGTAAAAAAAGCTACAACAACCAGCCCAACAACAGCAGCCCAATTTTTTTTTTAATCTGGCAGCCCAGCGAAGCAGCCCAAAAAAAATAAAAATAAAAATCTGGCAGCCCAGCGACTGCAGCCCAAAAAAAAAACTAAAAATATGGCACATGCGGGTTATGGGTGGGTTTTGGGGGAGTTTGTGTATTATTTGACCCGTCTAACATAAGAGACCCGTTAGACGGTCTCATACGAGTTTTTGTCAATAAAAAAAATGAAAATGTATGATGTGTACGCAACATTGGAGAATAGTCCATTATAGTCTACACTGTTAGATTTAAGAGAAAACATAATTGAGAAGATTGGTTGATAGTTGAATGTTTGGAGAGAATTGCAATCTTTGAATCTCAATTGTATTCTTTTTTTTTGGACGTCGAGGGTAATCCGCAGCCGCTACCGTGGTGCGCACTGGGTAAATCCCGCCGCTGTGTAATAGCCTGCAAACCTACACAAGGGAGGTAAACCACACTTGGCAAGCCAGGTGTGACAGGCTCACACCTAGTGGTGTTGGTGGTGGGTCGAACTTGAGACCTTTGGCCTCAAGAAACACCACTCCACCACTAGGCCATCCCCAAGGGGACCTCAATTGTATTCTTGCGCATATCAACTTTGGTTACAAGGAAAGTACATAAAGGAAAAATAAATCTATAATTAAGGAAATAAATCCTATACAAGGCACTAATCCTTTGAATTGATTTTGCAAGATTCACAGAAGACTATTTTCGGTCCAAGATTGTTGACATACACCACCAAAACTTGCAAAATTTTAGAAAAAGTCGATAATTCAAAATGTGAATCTTTTGACCATGTATATTAATGATTTTACTTTTTAAATTTTCACTACTAAATATTTCTCACAATTGAAACTAACTTAGTCCAAAGCAGCAACGACTCTCATGCTAAAATAGTGCAAATTAATGTTATCAAAGTTTCAAACAATAAGTTCGATAAAATGAAATAGGCAAATTTATTCTGAAGATTTCAAACACCGTTTCAAGATCAAATTTTGAAGAGAAGAATTAGAGAAAGAATTGAGATTGAATCCGTAAAATATATTTTGATCCCAAAAATCATTTTATTTATATACATTTTGTGTTTTACCAAATTAAATACAAAAATTTGTATTACAAATGTTGGCACGCCCAATGGGACAATCTCTACCTCTCATCTCTTCTCTTCATCAAATTCCTCCAGAATCAAGATGTTTGCAATTCTGGAAATGTAAGAAAAATAAATGATGGACAAACATTTTGAGGAATCTCCAAATGAAAAAGAAGAACAAGCGACTATAAATATCCTCTTGGACCCATTCAAGTCTTTTAATACAAATTGCAATTCATGAAAAATAAAATACATACAATCATTCATAAGAATCTAAACTATTAGTCTAGCTCTTAGACATGAACAAAAACTATCTAACTTTTCAAAAAATGCAAGCGCTCCTTGATAAAAACCTAAACTATCTTTAAAAAATCCTTGATATGAGTAAAAACTATTTAAAGTTATCAACATGCAAACGCTCCTTGATAACAGCCAAAACTATCTAAAGTTTTCAAAATGCAAACACTCCTTGATAAGATTATAAATTATCTTCAAAAGCTCCTTGATAATGGCTAAAAAACTATCTAAAGTTTTCAAAATGTAAACGTTCATTGATAAGAGCCTAAACTATGTTCAAAAGCTCATTGATAATGGCCAAAACTATCTAAAATTTTCAAAATGCAAACGCCCCTTAAAATTCCAAATTATCTTCCAAAACTCCTTGATAAGAGACAAAACTATCTAGACTCTTCAAAAAATGTCAAGTATTCCTTCATAACAGTTTAAACTATAAGTAAAGCTTCTAGACATGAGTAAAAAAAATCTAAACTCTTCAAAAAATGTCAAATATTCTTTGACACGAGTATAAAATATTTACAAATTCAAATCCCAGATTCTTTGACATGAGTATAAAGTGTCTATAAATTTAATTTTAAATTCAAGACTCATTAATATGAGCATAAAAGGTCTACAAATCTAAATTCAAGTTGGAGGCTCCTCGATAAATATTGAAAGCTCTCTGATGCGAGCATAAACTTTCTAAATTCAAATCAAAATTTAAAACACCTAATACCAGCATAAACTACCTAAGAAATCAAAATTAAAGTCGCATTTATACGAGTATAAACTGTCTAATAAATTCAATTTGAAGAACTCTTGAATATGAGTATAAACTATCTAAAAAATTCAAATTGAAGAACTTTTCAATATGAATATAAACTATTCACAAATTGAAATTAAATAATTCCTTGATATATCCTACAGTGTGGGTGTCTGTGCCAGATATCAGTCTTGTCCTAAAGAAAGTCACCTGAAGGCAGACAAGAACATCATCAAGTATATCAGTGGGACTGCAGACTATGGACTATGGTACACATCTGATACAAATTCAAGTATTAATGCCTACTGTGATGATGATTGAGCAAGATCTCCAGATAATAGAAAAAAAAATCATGTGCTTGTTTCTTTTTAGGAAACAATGTCGTTTCCTAGTTCACCAAAAAGCAGAACAACATATCATTATCAACTGCAGAAGTTAAATGCATAGCAGCTGGAAGCAGCTTAACACAGATAATCTGGATAATGCAGATGATGAAGAATTATGAAGTTGCTCATGATACACCTAATCTGTATTGTGACAACATGTGTGCTATCAATATATCAAAGAATCCAGTTCAACATTCAAGGACAAAACATATTGATATCAGACATCACTTCATCAGAGAGCTAGTTGAGGAAGAAGTTCTAAAGATTGATCATGTAAAGATAGAAGATGAACTTGCTGATCTATTCACCAAGGGATTGGATGCTGCTTGATTTGAGAAATTAAGAGCATCTCTTGGTGTTTGCTTGGTTCAGTAAACTAAGATAAGAGATATGAGTGTGTTTATTTTACACTTAGCAGGAAAGAACCATTCCTGCAAAAATGGTCTGAATATTCTCATAAATATTCATCATCGTGTACATGAACAATTTTCAAATTTTCATGTACATCTTTGTCAATGGCTAATTCTGACTCACAAACGTCATCTCTAATTTTTTAGGATTTTCTTCCAATTCCTCTGTCTAACGGGTACCTGAGAATGTGTCTTGAACGGAGTACTCTCTTATATATATATATAGCCATTTTGAGATATCATTCATATGCTCTAATTTTTTCTAAATTCGAGTTTTCTCTCCAAACTATTTGATATCTCATATTTTTCTTCTTTCTGCTATTGCCATTCTTTGATCTCTAAAATTTCATTCTATCCTATTCAATGGTTCCTAAAAGGAAACTTGTTCATCTTAAAAAGGTGGTGAAACACATAATGAGGTATGGAAAAGTTGCTTATTCCAAACCTCATGATCAATTCTATAAAGAGGATGAGTTCAATCATCAAGTTCGTGGAGAATCTTCATATAAAAAACCTATTCAGAGGGCACTTCGAGATGAGTCCTTCAGAAAGGATACAAAAGAGCTGATAGAAGCGTTCCATGAAGAAGAAGAAGAAGAAGAAGACATAGAGGAAGAAGAACCAGAAGCTACATCTTCTACAAAGAAAATAAAAACTCAAAATCTTTCTCTCCATGATCTGTTAAAGGAAACAGTAAGCTCATACAATGTAAACAAGAGAACTACAACGAAGAAGGTAAGAACAAAGGGGTCTGCAGTCACGAAACTAAAGAAGACAACAATCCCTTCATCAAAGAAAATCATCACAACACCTACTGCTCAAGCCCTTCAGAAAGATAAGGGATCTGCTGTTGATGAGAGAGTTGTTCCTGAAGATGTTCCTGTACATGAAGAGAAACATGTTACAGAACAGAGTGCTGCTGAGAAGACTACACCAGAAGAGCCTATACCTGAAAAGGCTATTCTAGAAAGGTCTGTACCTGAGAAGCAAACACCAGAACAACCTGTTACAACTGAGGATAGAGATGTTTCAGATGAGGATGATATTCCTCTGAGCACTAGCATGAAGGTCCTAGCAACTGCCAAAGGGAAGAAGAAGGTCATCAAACGACCTTTAGTTGCTGAGCCAGAAGAGGAAGAAGAAGTACAAAGTTTGTCCTCAGAGACTGCTGAAAGGACTACCGTGCCTTCATAAGAAAAATTAATGGCATCTGCTCAATATGAGATTGATCTATTTTTTGGATCACCCGTGAGAAAGAAGACTCCCAGGAAGAAATCTTCTTCTGAAATCGTCAAGATCACTCCAAGAACTCCAGTGACAAGAAGCAGAGCCTCAACCACACCACCATCCACAACACCAACTTAAAAGAAGAGGAAAGCCACTAAAAGTGCCGGACCTTCTAAGAAGACCAAAAAGTCTATTCATCCCAAGCATTTTGATAGCTGTGTATTTTACATAACTTTTGGATATGAATTGATGTTCTTTATTATGTGAAGTTGTGTATTTAATATAGCTTTTGTGCTTATTTTGTTATCATTTGGAGTTTTTGATGTGCTTGCTAGTTTTGTAGTAATTGTTGTGATTTTGTTGCATATTTAAAGTAAAACTAGTGAATATGGACAAGAAGAGTTGAAGAGACATTTAATTAGGCTCTTGGGATTAATTAAATGCTTAAATTAAAGTATAACGGACTGGATTAAATAATCAAAACTCGAATAAATTTGAAGCCTAATTTGAAATAGGGGTGGGTCAACCCGGAGAGGCTCGATCGACCCGGCCTAGTGTAATTTACACATGGGCGGGTTGACCTGGCTCAGCTCACCTGTGTCGACCCTATGCAAAAATAGGGCTCTGGGTCAACCCGGCCAGCTTAGTCGACCCACACGTACGGGTCCACGGGGATGCGGTTTTCTCACTCCAATTCACGATTTTTAACCTACATATAAAAGCTCCAATTTTGATACACGAGAGAGACACATTGGAAACACAAGAGAGAACACAAAAGACATCCGATACAAGTGAGAGAACATCCAAGAATGTTTTTTCAATTAGTGGATAGGTCTGTGAGATATCCTAGAGTAATAATAGAGGACATTCTAGTGAAAGTGTGCGGTTTGATTATTCTTGCAGGAAATTAGCCCCAAAATCAGGAGTGAAGCCTTGTTCGAGGAGCTTCTTTTGGATGAAACCGACACCAATTGTGGGGAAGACGATTTGGAAGCCGAAGAAGATGTTATGCTCCTAGGTGAAAACTTAGGCTCGATGGAGATCTTAGCCAAAGAAGAACACTTGGAGTCTTCACCAAAACTCGAGATAAAGAAACTCCCAACTCACCTCAAGTATGTGTATTTGGAGGAAAAAATAAAAGAAGCCCATGATCATTTTCTCCGAGCACACTAAAGAAGAGGACGAGCAGTTGATGGCCGTCCTTAAAAAGCACAAGCAAGCCATTGGATAGAGCTTAACCGACATCAAAGGTATTATCCCATCCACATGCATGCATCGGATCATACTTGAAGAGGGAGCCAAGCCTATTAGAGAAGGAAAAAGGAGACTCAACCCCGTGTTGATGGAGGTTATCAAAAAGGAGATCCTCAAGCTTCTTGCTGAGGGAATAATCTACCCTATTGCCGATAGTGAATGGGTTAGCCCGGTACACGTGGTGCCTAAAAAGAGAGGAACCACGGTGGTGGAGAACGACAAGGGAGAGCACGTGGCTACCCAAACCACTACCGAATAGTGCATGTGTATCGATTATAGGAAGTTGAATGCGGCTACCCGAAAAGATCACTTCCCTCTTCCCTTTATTGATCAAATACTTGATAAACTTGTTGGACATAGTTTTTAATATTGTTTTCTTGACGGTTTATCTGGGTATTTTCTGGTGGCTATCACTCCAGAGGACCAAGAAAAGACCACATTCACGTGCCTGTTTGGAACATTTGCATGTAGAAAGATGCCGTTTGGACTTTGCAATGCACCATGCACGTTTCAAAGGTGTATGTTTTCTATCTTTTCTGGAATGACTAAGGATTTTATTGAAGTATTGATGGATGACTTTTCTGTCTTTGGATCTTCATTTTCTGATTGTTTGGATAAGTTAGAACTTGTTTTGAAGAGATGCGTTGAAAAAGCCTTACTCGTAGTTGGAAAAAGAGTCATTTCATGGTTACTAGTGGCATTGTCCTTGGGCATGTGGTGTCTAGAGAAGGAATGAGTGTAGATAAGGCTAAGGAGGATAATTGAAAAATTACCACCACCCGTGAATATCAAAGGAGTTAAAAGTTTTTTAGGCCATGCCGGTTTTTACCGTAAGTTTATTAAAGACTTCTAAAAAATTAGCCAACCTATATGTCATTTACTTGCTCAAGATGTGCCTTTTGTATTTGATGATAAGTGCTTGCATGCTTTTAATACTCTGAAAGAGAAATTTATCACTGCACATATTGTCATTGCCCCCAATTGATCTTTTCCCTTTGAGATTATGTGTGCTGCATCTAATTCTGTTGTGGGTGCTGTTTTGGGTCAACGTATTGATAAAATTCTCCGTGTGATTTACTATGCTAGCCTTACTCTCAATAGTGCTCAAGTAAATTACACAACTACTGAAAAAGAGTTGTTTGCTATTGTTTTTTCATTGGATAAATTTAGATCATACATCTTAGGCTCTAAAGTTGTTGTGCATAGTGATCATGCAACTTTTAGACATTTGTCGACCAAACCTCAAGCTAAGCCTAAACTAATTAGGTGGATTTTACTTTTGCAAGAATTTGATGTTGAAATCAAAGATAGAAAGAGGTGTGAAAATGTTGTAGTTGACCATCTCTCTCGTCTCTCTGTTGATGAAATGTTAGATACATCACGTGAGAGTGGAATTATCCCTGATTCATTTCCATATGAGCATGCTCTTGAGCTTAATTATTTTCCATGGTATGCTGATATTGTTAATTATCTCGCTTATGGTAAAATACATCCTAACCTCACTTTTCAAGAGAGGAAGAGATTCTTAGCAATGTACAGGTACTACTTTTGGGACGATTCACATTTTTTCCATCTTGGAAAAGATAAAGTGATCTGACATTGTGTCTCTGAGGAGGAGCAAACCGATGTCTTGATCTCTTACCACGCCTCACACTGTGGTGACCACTTTGGAGGGTAAAAGACCGTCTGAAAAATCTTGCAATCCGGCTTGTATTGGCCTTCTATCTTTAAGGATGCTCATAAATTTTGTCTCTCTTCTGATAAATGCCAAAGAATTGGAAATATTGGGAGAAGAAATGAGATGCCTTTGAATGTCAACCTTGTGGTTGAAATCTTTGATGTTTAGGGTATTGATTTCATGGGTTCATTTCTCAACTATTTTGGTTTTGAGTATATCCTGTTATCTGTGGATTGTGTAGGTTTGAATTCCCAAGAGCAATTATAAGTGATGGTGGATCACATTTCATGAACAAGCTCTTCGAGAAATTGATGAAGAAGAATGGTGTCACTCACAAGGTGACCACTCTATACCATCCCCAGACTTCCGGTCAAGTTGAAACAAGTAACAAACAAATTCAAA
The DNA here is from genome assembly GCA_026008535.1 of Perilla frutescens. Taxonomy (NCBI): domain Eukaryota; kingdom Viridiplantae; phylum Streptophyta; class Magnoliopsida; order Lamiales; family Lamiaceae; genus Perilla; species Perilla frutescens. The sequence goes on along the minus strand of BRKX01000014.1, from coordinate 4,004,576 downwards.
ACATTTTGAAAAAGACCGTGAACGTGTCTAGAAAAGATTGGTCCGTTAAGCTACCGATGCTCTTTGGGCATACCGGACAGCTTACAAGATCATCTTAACAATGTGCTCGTACCACATTGTGTATGAAAAAGTATGCCATCTTCCCATTGAGATCGAGCACAAGGCCTTTTGGACCATTAAGGTGGTACATTTTGATCTAACTTGTACAAGAAATGAGAGAACCTTGCAACTATCTGAGCTTGATGAGTTGAGAAATGAAGCTTATGAGAATGCATGCATCTATAAGGACAAAGTGAAGAGGCTTCACAACAAGCGCATTGATGGGACGTATTCTACCTGTTATTATTATGCTTTTTGGCATCTTTTCTCTTTATTATTTAGTCCCTGGTTGTATATTTTAGATGTATTATGTTTTGTGGAGTTGTGTAGGGAGGATGTTCAAGAGTGGAGAAAAGGGATGCATTTTGGAATGAAAAGTTACAAGTGAAGTAAAAAGAAGAAGTTCGAGCAGGGCATGCTGCAAGGGCATGCAGCAGGATAATTAAAGTGAAGTTGGGAAGCCCAGTCCAGAACGTGTTTTGGGGCTTGTAAAGCCCAGTTCTAGGCCCGCGCGCGAAGTCTGAACGCGGAAACACCTCCTAGCCGCCTTTTGAAGTATCATGCATGGAAATTAACTAGTTTAGGACTTTATTTCCTTTTAGAGACTTTAGTTTTATGGATTGTAATTATATATTAGGTATTAGAGATTATTTAGAAGAGTAGATATCAGATTATTCACGCGAAAAAACGCAAGAACGCAGCAGCGTTCAATTTCAATTCAGTTTTATTATTTTCTCTTCTCTTCGATTTCGTGATAGCGCAATTATACAACTTTTGGTCGATCGATTCTAGCATACAATGTAGCTAAAGTACTCGTATTCCGATGACGACGACGAAGCTCCGCTTATATAACTGTGAGATCTAATTGTTTGTTTATAATTGATTGATGCATGTATCTGTTATTCTTAGAATTCGGGTCGTAATTGTTCTAAGTCTATCGAGTAGTTGCAAATATTTGGTAGGTTGTGATTAATTACTAGCCAATTTAAATCGGCCATACGTAATCGTGGTTTAGGTTTAATAAGTGGTAAAACGGTTGCTCAAATAACTAGGGGAATAACAGAGTTAATTTTACAGTCCTGCGTCAGAGTCTATAATTTAAGAATCGGGTCTTTCTTGTGCTCATTGCTGTTGGCTCATTAAACTTATAGAGCGTCTCTTACAGTTGTCAGTCGATTAGGGAAGTAATTAATGAAGCGTCTTCTTAATTATCGAAACAGTATGGAGAGATGAGGTCATGTCAGAAGCGTCTTCGGTGACTATAACCGATTTGCATGTCTTGATTAATTAATCCTTGCATCTGTGATCGGTGTTATAAGTGGAGTGGAGTTCGTTGGATCCGGAATACCCTTTTTATCATTGATTTAATTCAGTTCCTTTGCACACTTATTTTCGTTAGTTGGCTAAATAAATTCTGCAATTATTTTGTTATAAAATTCACGAGTTTCTGGAGGTTTGGGCACGCAGACTGAAAGTCAAGAGTAATCCTCGCCGGTCTTTTGGGAGACGATCCTGCTCGCCACTGTACTCTGCAGTGTGGGCTTGCCGATGAAAGTCGGAACATTTATTTTTGGTGAAAAACGACGCACCAAATTTTGGCACCGTTGCCGGGGATCGGTTTTAAGCAGTGCTTACTCAAAATTTTCAGTTTGTTATTTACTTTGTTTTTTTTTTTAATTATTTGTTTAATTCTTCTGGTCTATGACCCGTTCCTCTGCAGATAAAGATTTAGTGTTTGATCCAGAGCCAGAGAGAACATTACACCGATTGAGGAAAGCTGCCAAGGAGTCTACCAAAATCCTCAAACCGGAACAAGACATGGCCAACAATGAAGATCTACCGCCGAACCCGCAAGGCCTTGCCGCAGGAAGAGCCCTCATCCAAGCTAACGTAGCTGATCATGGACCTGATCATGAGCCTCTCATCAGGGAGATCGGCCGTCTTCGGAGTAATCGGCCCATCTGCATCATGCTTCCCCCGATTGCAAATAATGCGGAGATCCGACCTGCATTCATCCAAGTGTTACCGAAGTTTGGAGATTTGCCAGGAGAAAATGCACACAAACATTTATCTGAATTTGATCTCGTGTGCTCAACTTTAAGACCTACTGGTTTTACCGCTAATAACCTAAGGTTACTCACTTTTTCTCACACTTTGCAGGGAAAAGCACGAGATTGGTTGTTCGACTTGCCACCAGAGTCCATCACCACCTGGGCGGAATTAGAAGGACAATTCCTGAGAAAATTCTTTCCTGAGACTCGAGCTGCCAATCTAAGGATGGCCATCAGTAGTATCAAGCAGAAACCGAATGAAAGCCTGTCCGAATATTGGGAACGATTTCAACAGCTCTGCCGCAAATGCCCAGATCATGGATTCACTGATTATCAGCTCTTGACTAACTACTTTTACCGTGGCATGTCTTCTTTTGATAGGAAAATAGTCGATGCTGCCAGCGGAGGATCCCTTACCAATAAGACCCTCGGCGAGGCCAAACGGCTCATAATCGACATGGCTTCTGGAGGACAACAATACGAAGAAGAAGATGACAGCAGGCACCGGCCTGTAAGGGCAATCGACCGAGCTGAAGGGTCCGAAGTGAATGAAAAGATAGATGCTCTCACATCCCTAGTCCGCGGCCTGGCCGTGGCACACGCAAGGCCAAACCGCTGCGGAGTTTGTTCCGAGAACGGACATTTCACTGATGAATGTCCCAATTTGCATGAGCCATCTAATGAACAAGCTTGTTACGGATCAGGTGATGCGCAGCAAGATGCTCTCAGAGGAATCAATTATGATGCTCAATGAGGAGACAATTTCAGGCGGAAGCGGAATAATGATCCTTATTCCAATTCCTACAATCTCGGTTGGAGAGATCATCCAAATTTTCGGTGGAGACAACCTGGAGATCCACCTGCAGCAGGAGACTTGCCACCAAGACCTCAAAGGGCTGAGCCGTATGCCCAAACAGACCGCTTCACACCATCTATGAGTGAGATCATGAAGAGTCTGGAGCAAAGCACCAACCTTGTGAGTAGCCTAGCGCAGAGCCAAAAGGCCTTTCAGCAAGAGACGCAAGCCGCTCTAGGCAGCATGGGCACGCAGATCACTCAACTTGCTACCCAATTGAACAAGCTGCAAGGGCACACCGGAAAATTACCATCTCAAGCAGAGCAGAATCCGAGAGGAAATGTCAGCGCTGTGACTCTTCGGAATGGGAAAGAATTGCCAGAGACTGAGAAACAGAAACAATACAATCACACGCTGAATGGGCAAACCGCAGAGACTGACAACAGACCCCACGATAAGGGCACACAGCCTGCTGCACAGATTGCTCCTAATGAGGTACAGGTTCTGCCTAAACCTTTTCACCCTATTAATGCAGCTCCTTTTCCTTCTAGGTTAGTACGACACAAGAAAGAGGAAAATGAGAAAGAGATCTTTGAGCTTTTCAAGAAGGTCGAGATAAACCTACCCCTGATCGATGCTATCAAACAAGTTCCTCAATACGCAAAGTTCTTGAAGGAGTTGTGTGCAAAGAAGATAAGGTATGGAAGAGATGCAAAAATCAAGGTAGGCGAAAATGTTTCAGCTATAATTCAGCGAAAGTTACCTCAAAAGTGTCGAGATCCAGGTATGTTCACTATCCCTTGCATCATTGGGAACAAAAAGGTGGAAAAAGTCATGTTAGACTTGGGAGCATCAATTAATGTTATGCCTTTTTCTGTCTATAGAGAGTTACAGCTAGGTCCTATGAAAGATACTCGAGTCATCATTCAATTAGCCGATAGGTCCAATGCATACCCTAGAGGTGTCGTAGAGGATGTATTAGTTAAGGTGAATGAGTTGATTTTTCCTGTTGATTTCTACATTGTTGACATGGATGATGCATTATCTGCACATAGATCTTTAATTCTACTAGGCCGTCCATTTATGAAGACTGCACGCACAAAGATTGATGTTGATAAAGGCATGATGAGTTTCGAATTTGATGCGGATATTGTCACATTTAATATATTCGACGCTATGAAGCATGTGGAAGATCCTGAGGCCCTTTTTATGGTTGATATTATCGATTCCATTACTGATGATTTTGTTGAGTGCCATTTCAGGGATGACAGTTTAGAGTAGGTACTTTATGGAGGGATACCAGATCATATTGCCGATTCAGAAGAGGAAAACGATATCCGAGAACTCATACAGCAGTTATACGCAGCCGATGAGTATCCTGCCAGAAATACAGCAAGCCGTTTGCCCTTGCCGCCCATCACGGAGCCTATTCTTCTCTCTCATGTGAAGGCCCCGACTCTGGAATTGAAGGTTCTGCCTCAGCACTTGAAGTATGCATACCTGGGCGAAGCAGAAACTTTACCTGTTATCGTGAGTAAAGACCTTACCGCAGAGCAGGAAAATCAATTGGTAGCCGTTTTGAAGAAACACAGAGGTGCCATCGGCTGGACCCTCGCCGACATCAAGGGGATCAGCCCCGACATTTGCATGCACCGCATATTTCTGGAAGAGAATCATAAACCATCCCGTGATCCTCAGCGGAAGTTGAATCCAGTGATGAAAGAAGTGGTTTTGAAGGAAATTCTGAAGTTGCTCCAATTAGGAATCATCTACCCAATTTCTGACAGTGTTTGGGTTAGTCCTGTGCATGTAGTTCCAAAGAAGTCTGGGTTCCAGCTCGTGAAGAATGAGAGCAACGAATTAATCCCTATGCGCTTGCAAACAGGATGACGAATGTGCATCGATTTCCGGAAATTGAATGACGCCACACGAAAAGATCACTTCCCGCTACCTTTTATTGATGAGATGCTCGAAAGGCTAGCTGGGAAATCCTACTTCTGCTTCCTTGATGGTTACTCCGGCTACTTTCAGATCTTCGTGGCTCAAGAAGACCAAGAAAAAATAACCTTCACTTGTCCATTCGGGACCTTTGCTTGCCGAAAGATGCCCTTTGGTTTGTGCAATGCTCCGGGTACTTTTCAACGATGCATGATGAGTATCTTCTCCGACTTGATAGAGAGTTGCATAGAAATCTTTATGGACGACTTTACAGTCCATGGCGACTCCTTTGAGCAGTGTATGGAGCATCTCGACAAAGTCCTTCAAAGGTGTGTTGAGACAGACTTGGTTTTGAATTTCGAGAAGTGCCATTTTATGGTACAACAAGGAATTGTGCTCGGACATGTCATATCTGCAAAGGGAATCGAAGTGGATTGAGCCAAGGTCGACTTGATCACCAAGCTGCCGTACCCCTCCACTGAGAAAGAGATTCGAGCCTTCTTAGGCCACGTCGGCTTCTACCGCCGCTTCATTCAAGATTTTTCCAAAATAGCGCAACCTATGACTAAATTGCTGCAAAAGGACGCCCCTTTTATCTTTGATGACAAGTGTAAAGAAGCTTTTGATTTGTTGAAAGAGAAGCTGACTTCTGCCCCGATCATTCAACCACCGCAGTGGGGTCTCCCGTTCGAGCTCATGTGCGACGCAAGTGACTATGCGATTGGAGCTGTCCTTGGTCAAAAGATTGAGAAGCACAGTCATGTTATTTACTATGCTTCGAAAACTCTCAACCCAGCCCAGTGCAACTACACAACTACCGAAAAAGAGCTCCTTGCCGTGGTGTTTGCTTGTGAAAAATTTCGATCATACATCGTTGGATCCAAGGTTGTGGTCTACACTGATCATGTCGCGCTTAAGTACCTCCTGTCTAAAAAAGAGTCTAAGCCACACCTTATTCGTTGGATTCTCCTTCTACAAGAATTCGATTTGGAGATTAAGGACAAGAAGGGAGCCGAGAATAATGTCGCAGATCATTTAAGTCGGCTGTTGACAGCATCCGACGGTATGCCCATACCGGACGATTTTCCAGATGAGCTTCTGCTGGCAGCTGCGGAAAGGGCACCCTGGTACGCTGATCTAGTGAATTTTCTCACCACTGGAATTTTTCCAAAAGGCTTTGAAACTGCCAGAAAGAACAAGTTGCGGAGTCAGGCCAAATATTTCATCTGGGACGAACCTTATTTATGGAAAACTTGTGCCGACCAAGTCATTCGCCGCTGTATTCCTGAGGAAGAGATTCCATCCATCCTCCGTTTCTGTCATGCACACGCCTGTGGCGGCCACTTTGGCCCAAGAAGAACAGCCCTCAAGGTCCTCGACTGTGGTTTTTATTGGGAAACCATATTCAAGGACGCCTACTTCTTTTGCAAGAATTGTGACCGTTGCCAACGTCTTGGTAACATTTTCTCAAGGAATGAGATGCCCCAAGTTCCTATCCTGATATGCGAGATCTTCGACGTTTGGGGTATGGATTTCATGGGCCCGTTTTCAAGCTCTTTCGGCCACTCCTACATTCTGTTAGCGGTGGATTACGTCTCCAAATGGGTCGAAGTTAAGGCGACCCAAACCAATGATTCTAAGGTCGTTGCCAACTTCCTCAAGGCCCAAATTTTCCAACGCTTTGGTATACCTCGAGCCATCATCAGTGACCAAGGTACACACTTTTGCAACCGCACCTTAGAAGCTCTTTTCAAGAAGTATGGAATCACCCACCGAGTCGCTACGGCCTACCACCCACAGTCCAATGGCCAGACGGAAGTGTCCAATCGGGAAATCAAAAACATTCTGGAGAAGACAGTATGCCCAAACCGCAAGGATTGGAGCCTGCGACTGGATGATGCTGCATGGGCATACCGCACGGCGTTCAAAACTCCCATCGGGATGTCCCCCTATCGTCTGATTTTTGGGAAACAGTGTCATCTTCCCATCGAGTTGGAACACCGAGCTTTTTGGGCCGTTAAACAATGCAATTTGGACCCTCGCCTTGCCAGCCATGAACGCCGCTATCAGTTACAAGAACTTGAGGAAATCCGTTTGCAGGCCTATGATAGTGCCCGTTACTACAAAGATCGTACCAAACTATTACACGACAAATATATCCGGAGGAGAACTTTCGAGGTTGGCCAACAAGTTTTGCTTTTCAATGCTCGCCTCCGCATCATGCCAGGTAAGCTCAAATCTCGCTGGATGGGCCCCTTTGAAGTCATCTCTGTCAGTCCATATGGAGCTGTGGAAATTCGTAGTTTGGATACTCACAAGGTCCTAAAGGTGAACGACCAGTTGCTCAAGCCATATTGTGCCGACGTCACCTTCACTAATTTTGATGGGGTTGAACTTGCTGCCCCCATGATTCCCCACTAGCTGCTGCTCCAAACCGTCGAGCCCTCGACGTTAACTAACGGCGCTTCTCGGGAGGCAACCCGAATTCTTGTTCCCCTTTCTTTTATTTTTTTTTAATTCTGCTTTCATTTTTTTTAATTCTTTAATTTTCGTCAATTCTCGTATTTGTGTTTAATTCTGCCATCTAGTTCTCATATAAAAAAAAAAAACAGGCGATCCATGCCGCATGGGCACACAGCATCCAAGGGAGCGATTTTGGAAATAACCTCTTTATTCAGTGTGGGGGGAGTTCGGAATTTCAATTTAATCGCAGGGACTTCCTGCAATTAACCCAAAGTCAATTTGGGATATTTTGCCCTAACCCCCAATTCGATTTTAACCCCACCCTTAGGTAACTTTCTTCTCATTCAAAAATTTACCCTTTTTTTGCAGAAGTTACCCAACTCTTTCTCTTCCCGCCTCTCCCAACCGCCACCGTCGATCGCTTTTCCGACCGCCGTCGCCATCAACCACCATGGGTAAAAAGCGCGCATCCACCGCTAAGTGCAAGGTCGCCGTCCTTGAGCCCACACCTTCATCTCCCGAGCACACTACACCACCCAAATCGTCAACACCGGTGGTATCGCCCCCATCATCTCCGACTACCATCTCTCCCGAAGTCAATCAACCGCCGCCCTTCCTTCGCCGTGTAATGAAACGCCGAACCGAAGCGGGATCCTCTAGCACTGCCACGCGACGCAAGCTCTCCACCACCGAACCACCACCACCGGCAGACCAACAACCTTCACCACAGCCCTCTCCAACCACTTCCCCTGCTCCAGCGAGCCCGCCGCCAGCCGTCTCACAATGGCGTGCGCCTACTCCTCCACCGGAGAGCACCCTCGCACCCTCCCCTGTTTCAGAACCGCCGCCCTCATCCTCTGCTCCGGCCCAGTCCTCCAAGAAGAAAGCAAAAGGCAAAGCCCCTGCTGCCTCTCAGAGTTCTGCCACTCCGACATTCCTACCATCGGAAGAGGTACAGCACCGCACCGGCTTGAACACCAACCGTGTTCTCGTCGGCGCACGCCTTTTTGATTGGAACAATATTGCTATATTAGGGGTTAATGATCGTATTAGGACTCTCTTCATTGGGATTGGTTGGGAACCTCTACTTGATGCCTCTGTGGATGTTCATCGTGACTTGGTGGTTGAATTTTTATCATCTTTTGATTTTGATGCATCGAGGGGGCTCGATGATAGGCATGCAGTAGTATTTTGTCTACGTGGTCGTAAATTTCACATGTCCATAACTAACTTGAATATTGTACTTGGTTTTGAGTCTGATGCCTCGGTGCTTGAGGATGAGTACAAGTCTTCTCTTTGTGACATTCCAGTTGTGTTCTCTCAAACAGCTAATGAGACTTGGGCTAGGTTGTCAATTGATGAGTCTTACAGTTCCAGATCCTCTAAGGGATCTCATTTGCGGGATGATGCCCTCCGTCTTTGCCATAGATTCTTAACTGCTAACGTGTTTGGTAGATTAGACATGCTCAACTTGGTTACTATTCAAGAGCTTTTCCTACTTGATTGCATGGATTCTGGCATCAAAGTGAACTTTGGGTACTGGCTTGCCAAGCGATGGCAGTTCAGTGCCCATCACACACTCTGTCGCGCCCCCTTGGGTTGTTTTGTCACTCTTCTTGCTGAGCGCTTACACATTCCCCTTTCTGACCCCGAGCCATTACCTGCTACATTATTTCGTTTGGAGGATTTTGCTGTCATGAAGTTGTTATTTGTAAATGACCAGGGCCAATATTAGCTTACCCGGCCGGGCATTGAAGGCCCGCGTCGATCTGTTTCTGCAGGGCCTGCCACTTCTTCCCTCCTCCCGGCGATTGAGGAGTTGATCACCACTGCCACCACTCGACTTGAGGACAGCATTGGCCGCCGGTTGGACGAGATTGATAGCCGTCTTGACGTGATGGAGCAGGTGATCCGCCATTTGGCGGAGCAGAGTTAGTTCCCTATTATCTCTCACTTTAACCCTGGTTTGCATGTGTTTTGTTTTTCGTTTGTGTTTTTCTGATTTTATTGTGATCTTCCCACCCCTTCTCACAGCGAGGACACTGTGTCTTTCAAAGTGTGGGGGGAGTCTTAATGCTTTGTGATTTGTGTCGAGAAAAAAAAATGGTTTTTATGTGAGTCGTTTCCTTTGGTTTTTGCTTGGGATTTTTGATTAAGTGTTAATGGTTTGAATTGATGAGAATGAGGATGTATGAGTTGTGATGGTTTGACTGGTTGAGAGGTTGGATTTGTGATAGAAATATGCTAGGTTTTGGATGAAATCTGGGATGATGAATTGTGCTTACAATCAAATCGTTCCAAGCCTACAAATTGTGAGTTCTTGAGCCTATGAGCATGCACGAATTGAGAGCTCAATGTTTATTATTGATGAGTGTTATCTGACTAGTATTAGATGATTGAATTGCTTTGCTGCCACTTGTTGTCATTTTTAATTTCATTTGCAAATATGATCAAGGCATTAGGGATACTCGAGCCAATATTCTAAAAGAAAATGACCTGTCCTTTCATTGTCAATTAGTGAGCCCCTTTGAGCTTAATAGATCCACTTTCTTTGCTTACAGCCACTATAAAATAACTTGTGCTTTTCTTTTGGCCTTTTTTGTCCCTGAATTCGGGAATGTTTAGTATGAATTGTTATTTGAGACTGCAGTGTTGAAGGAATTAAGGCATGGAATTGACAAAAGCATGATAACTCTTTGTACCCTGCTCTAAAAGAAAAACCAAGGAGAAAAGAAGAAAGAAAAGAATGAAAGAAGCAAAGCTTCAGTAAAAAATAAAAAAAAAAGAGAGAAAAGATTGAAGGAGCAGGGTATAGAGAAGAGCAAAAGTTAATAAGCTCTAAAGAAGCCTGGTTCTGTGCTAAAAAGGAAAGAATTTTTGTTGCAGCTGCATTCCTTAAACTCATAAAGACATTCATACTTGCATTTACCTGATTTCACCTCTATTGAGCCACATTAACCAAAAATATCCAACCTCTTGCACCTGAGCCCCATTACAACCAAGGAAAAAGACCTTGTGATTTGTAAAGAACTTGAAGAGTGATAACTTGATGACAAATGAGCAATTCTGTGCTGAAAATAGCTAGTCATGATATTCGAGTGAATGAGCCTCTTGACCTAAACTTGCTTTCTTTTGAGTGATGAAGAGTGAATCTTGGTGAGGCCGGATTGTGAAGCATAATTCTAACTTGATTGACAAGGTGTTGGCATATTTTCTTGAAACAAATTGGTTGGAGGTTTGAGGGTTGATATATCACAGCTTATGCTTTGAGTTCTCATCGATTTGGGTTGTTGATGCTTAGTTAATCATCTTTGTCGAATCTGTTCTTTTGTTCGTGTTTGTTTCTTTGTCTTTGTTTGTGTTGCTCGAGGACGAGCAAGGGTTAAGTGTGGGGGGATTTGATGGGACGTATTCTACCTGTTATTATTATGCTTTTTGGCGTCTTTTCTCTTTATTATTTAGTCTCTGATTGTATATTTTGGATGTATTATGTTTTGTGGAGTTGTGTAGGGAGGATGTTCAAGAGTGGAGAAAAGGGATGCATTTTGGAATGAAAAGTTACAAGTGAAGTAAAAAGAAGAAGTTCGAGCAGGGCATGCTGCAAGGGCATGCAGCAGGATAATTAAAGTGAAGTCGGGAAGCCCAGTCCAGAATGTGTTTTGGGGCTTGTAAAGCCCAGTTCTAGGCCCGCGCGCGAAGTCTGAATGCGGAAACACCTCCTAGCCGCCTTTTGAAGTATCATGCATGGAAATTAACTAGTTTAGGACTTTATTTCCTTTTAGAGACTTTAGTTTTATGGATTGTAATTATATATTAGGTATTAGAGATTATTTAGAAGAGTAGATATCAGATTATTCACGCGAAAAAACGCAAGAACGCAGCAGCGTTCAATTTCAATTCAGTTTTATTATTTTCTTTTCTCTTCGATTTCGTGATAGCGCAATTATACAACTTTTGGTCGATCGATTCTAGCATGCAACGTAGCTAAACTACTCATATTCCGGTGACGACGACGAAGCTCCGCTTATATAACTGTGAGATCTAATTGTTTGTTTATAATTGATTGATGCATGTATCTGTTATTCTTGGAATTCGGGTCGTAATTGTTCTAAGTCTATCGAGTAGTTGCAAATATTTGGTAGGTTGTGATTAATTACTAGCCAATTTAAATCGGCCATACGTAATCGTGGTTTAGGTTTAATAAGTGGTAAAACGGTTGCTCAAATAACTAGGGGAATAACAGAGTTAATTTTACAGTCCTGCGTCAGAGTCTGTAATTTAAGAATCGGGTCTTTCTTGTGCTCATTGCTGTTGGCTCATTAAACTTATAGAGCGTCTCTTACAGTTGTCAGTCGATTAGGGAAGTAATTAATGAAGCGTCTTCTTAATTATCGAAACAGTATGGAGAGATGAGGTCATGTCAGAAGCGTCTTCGGTGACTATAACTGATTTGCATGTCTTGATTAATTAATCCTTGCATCTGTGATCGGTGTTATAAGTGGAGTGGAGTTCGTTGGATCCGGAATACCCTTTTTATCATTGATTTAATTCAGTTCCTTTGCACACTTATTTTCGTTAGTTGGCTAAATAAATTCTGCAATTATTTTGTTATAAAATTCACGAGTTTCTGGAGGTTTGGGCACGCAGACTGAAAGTCAAGAGTAATCCTCGCCGGTCCTTTGGGAGACGATCCTGCTCGCCACTGTACTCTGCAGTGTGGGCTTGCCGACGAAAGTCGGAACATTTATTTTTGGTGAAAAACGACACACCACGCATTGTGAAGAAAGAGCTTACTCCGAGGATGAAGGTTCTCATTTTCAACACTCGTTTGAAGCTCTTTCTGAGGAAGTTGAATTCTCGTTGGAGTGGACCATTCATAATTGAAGAAGTCATCCCATATGGTGTGGTGAAGTTGCTAAATCCTTGGACAAATGCATCATTCCAAGTGAATAAACACCGTGTCATGCCATACTTTGAGGGGCAACCCTAAGAGATTGATGTCGAGGCTTTTACACTCGACAACTTCACTTGATCGCCCGAAAACTATGTCTAGCTCGAGACTTTAAAATGAGCACTATATGAGAGGTAACCCATGATTTTATTGCTTTCATGTTCTGTTCAATTTTTACCTTGTTTATGTGATTGAATTTTTTATGTTTGTCTCGCAGAAACAAAATGTTGTGGGTGTTTTGCTGGCTCAGATGAACTGATGCAGAAATTCTCTAAGTGTTTAACCAACTGCCGATGGCCATCCCAGCTGGCACTCGAGGTGTCTCTTGGCATTTCGAGACAAGCGCGCGCTGGAGTCCAACGAGCGTTGGAGGAAAATCTAGAAAATGCAACCCAGCCGGTACGGACCACCTATCGGGCGTTGGTTGAAATTTTGAGAAATCAAGTCCCGTGAGCACTGGCCACCTAGCGGCCGCTGGGTAGTCCTCTCGGCAAGCAAGGTTCAATGAGCACTGAGCCATCCGCGAGTGCTGGGCCTTCTTCGATGAAATTTCCCCGCGGGCGCTGACCCGTTGTTTTCTCAATTGCTGGGCTTGTGCGCGGTCGCTGAAGCCTTTATCTATAAATATGAGTCCCGATTTGGAACCCTATTTTCACATTCCCAGCTGCACCACTATTGCTCTCAGATATTGATTCAATCCGATTACAGTCTTCACTTCTGTTAGGCACAGAAACTGGCACACTTCCAGTAACTTCTTCAAACCTGGAACAGTCATTTTCAACAAGAACAATTGACGATTCTTGATCACTGATATGGCTAAGATTTTTATGCCACATGTTTGCTTCATTTAGTTGAGATCTGAAGCAAGTTTTCTTCATGTTGAGAAGATAGGAATTGTCCTGTGATCTGTCCCCGACCATCAGTAGAACACTTTCTTTGTTCTTGACGAGGCATTTGTCTCTAGTGAAATGCACCAAGAGACCTTGGTCACACAGCTGACTGATGTTAATTAGATTAGCCTTTAGTCCTTCTACAAGCAGCACGTCCTCCAGGCTGGGCATCCCATGCACATTTAGGCATCCACGGCCTTGCACTCTACCTTTAACACCATCTCCAAAGGTAACAGATTGATATGAGCAATCTTTTTGTATGTTGTTCAGCATGCTAGCATCTCCGGTCATATGCCGAGAGCATCCTCTGTTAAAGTACCAGCTACTTTTTGCATAAATATTAAGTGCAGTGTGAACCACATAGTTCCTGTGATTGTGCCAGGATCTGTTCTGCACAGTTTGTCTTCTGAAATTCAGGTCATTCTGAGTCGACCTTTCCTCCTCATTCTTCTGAGATCATTGATGTGGTACCTACAATATGGTCGAATGTGACCAGGCTTTTCACAGTAGTGGCAGACAACTCCAATCTTTCGAGGCTGAGACTTCTGAGGCTTTGGCTGCTTGATCTATGGTTTAAATTCAAGTTCTGGAACATATTCATCATGCGTTCTAGATGTTTGTCCTTGACAGAAATGATCAAAGAACTTTCCACCAGTGTATCCAAGTCCAGTATGGTCCTGTGGACTTTTTCCTTTAGAAAGGATGTCATCGAGTTGAGATGATCCAGAATTCATCATCTTGACGAGCTTCTTAAAATGAAGCAGTTCACCATTCTGAGAGTGAGAATTGTTTCTGGATTGTTGAAGACTATTCTACAGTTCATTGAGATGCAAGGACAGACTATCTCTCTCTTTAATGAGATCACCATTCTCTTTTATCAGGCCTTCATTAACTTTAACTACCATTGTCCAGCTTTCATGAAGCTTTTTGTATGCTTCAATGAAAGTCTCTTCAGTGAATTCTTCATCGTCACTGGACTCCAAAACATTATCATTCTGTCTGTCAGAGACAGAAGTAGGCACAAATTCATTGAGAGAATGTGTCATGAAAGCAATATAATTGCTCACGCATTCTTCATCACTCCCACTATCATCTGGATCATCACTTTCACTGAGAGTGGAACTGTAGGATTTATTCATCTTCTTTAGGGTGTTCACACATTCTGCTTGAAAGTGCTCAAGACCACCACATTCTCTGCACTTGACCTCCTTATGTTTTTCTTCAATAGAATCTTCATCTTTCGTTCTCCGTGGTTTGGAGAATCTATTCTTGACAAATTTATTCTGTGGAGACTTCTCATAACGTTTGATGAATTTAGAGAAATTCTTTGTCAGCAAAGCAATTGACTCAGCCAGATCATTTTTGTCAGAGACAGTATTCGGCACATCAGAACTGGAGCCGGCTTGAAAGGCTATGCTTTTTTTCTGAACTGTCTCTTCATTTGTTAGTCCCATTTCAAAAGACCTCAAGGGCCCCATCAGCTCCTGTAGCTTCATCTTGCTCACGTCCTTGGCCTCTTCGATCGCCGTGACTTTATATGAGAATCTCTTGGGAAGGGATCGCAAAACTTTTCGCATAAGTTTCTCATCAGATATGGCATCACCAAGTGCAAAGCTTTCATTAGCTATGTCACAAATCTTGGCGTTGAAATCAGCAAGCTTTTCACCTTCATCCATTCGAAGGTTTTCAAATTTGGTAGTAAGGAGCTGCATACGAGATGCACGAACACTGCTCATTCTTTTGAAAGTAGTTTGAAGGATATCCCATGCATCCTTTGCCTTGTCAAAAGTGGAGATGAGTTTGAACACGTTCATGTCCACTGTAGAGAAGATGGCGTTCATGGCTTTAGCATTCAGCCCCATGATTTGATAATCAGTATCATCAAACTCTTCTTCTGGCTTCAGCACCGCTTTGCCTTTTTTCATCCCTCTTGGTAGGAGGCATCCACCCTTCAGTCACCATCTTCTAGGCACCCTCATCAATTGAGGGAATAAAAACTGTCATACGAGCTTTCCAATAGGCATAGTTATTGCCATCAAGGAGCGGAGGTCGCACCGTCGAGGCTCCTTCTTTCAATGAGTCCATCTCGGCAAAAATAACACAAGAACACGGATTAATATCCCAAGATCAACCCTGAATACAGGAAACCCGTTCTGGTGCCAATTGAAAAATAATAATCCGTGCTTATCTGATTTTAGTTAACTGCTTAAAAATTGTTATGTGATATGTGTGGAATAGATGTAAGAACATAAAATAAAAAGCAGTAAAAACGCACGAGATGATAACCCAGTTCGGTTCAACCAACCTACTCTGAAGGGATTGCTCCCAATCTTGAAGATTCGACTGGTACTCCTTCGTCGAGTGTATTAGGGATATTACACATACAAGCCTCCCGCCTTATGCTACCCGTTCTTCTCTACGAACTCTTTCGCTAGTTGAAAGTTGTAAGATCCTCTCACAACCGTGACACTAGACTCCCTCTAGCTACCCAAGACTTCAACTTACAATCTCTCCCGAGATTGCGTACAAAACGGAATAAAAATCCCCTCACGTGTTTCACTCATAAACACTCAAAATTAGTCTATCACGTAAAACATTTTAATGAACAACTACTAGTTACAAAAACGACCACAAACTGATTCTAACACTAAAATCTAAACAAAATAACAGTGGCACCGATTGCTCCTCAATTCGGTCTTCATATAGGCGTCGATCTCCATCCGCCGCCAACATGGTAAGAGGTTTGTGGCCTTCCAAACGTGTGTAGATACTTCCCAAGTATATGAGGGTTAATTCAACACCAGATCTACACCACAAGGCAGTAAAACGAAACTGTCTTGACCTTCCAAACTGGTTTGGCGCAAGATCTTTCTAACAAGGAAACTGCCATAAATAGAGTGTCCCTGGTTGTGTCTGGGACATACTCTGGAACAGTTCACCAACTGTTCTTCTTTTCTTGCACAGCGGAAAACAAATCTTCATGGGACATACCCAGGCACACTTTGTCGAACATATCTCGTCAATTCAACAACACAAAAACTTAGTGCATGATGGTGGCACTAACAGTTTGTATTGAGTGTATTAAAGGAAAACAGACCAAAATAAATTGATTAGGTGCCAACAGAACTACAGACGTCTTACAATTGATACACATGGATATTTGTGGGCCATTCCCTACGGCTTCTTGGAATGGTCAACAATTTTTTGTATCATTTATTGACGATTACTCACGATATGGCTACCTATATCTAATTCATGAAAAATCTGAGGCACTGGACATGTTCAAAATTTTTAAGGCTGAAGTTAAGAATCAACTCAACAAAAGAATTAAAATTGTTAGATCTGACCGTGGTGGTGAGTATTACGGCAGATCTGATGGTTCAGGAGAACAACGTCCAGGTCCTTTTGCTGTCTTCCTAGAGAAATGTGGAATCATCCCGCAGTACACTATGCCGGGAACACCTAGCATGAATGGTGTTTCTGAAAGACAAAATCGAACTCTAAAGGATATGGTTAGGAGTATGATTAGTCATTCATCCTTACCAATATCACTCTGGGGAGAAGCATTGAAAACTGCAGCTTATATTCTCAATAGAGTACCAACTAAAGCAGCTGCGAAAACACCTTTTGAGCTTTGGACTGGACGAAAGCCCAGTTTAAAGTACTTTCACATTTGGAGATGTCCAGCTGAGGCTAGGCCTTATAGGCCAAATGAAAAGAAATTTGACTCCAAAACCGTTAGCAGCTATTTTATTGGTTATTCAGAGAGATCCAGGGGTTTCAAGTTTTATGATCCCACTAGAAAAAATATTTTTGAGGCGGGAAATGCAGTGTTCTTTGAGGATGTTGAGTTTGGGAGGAGAAATAAGGTTAGAGATATTACTTTTGAGGAGGAGTCGGTCTCGACTCCTACTGCTACTTTTGATGATTTTCAGGCTTCTATTCCTATTATTAGTCGAGAAGTAGATTTGGAACCTCAACAAGATAATATTGAAAATCTTCCCACTCAGGATAATACAATAATTCAAGAAGAACAATCTCAACAACCTCAAGAACTAATGTCATTAAGAAGGTCCACGAGAGATAGGAGAAATGCTATTCCGGATAATTATGAAGTATATCTCCTAGAAAGTGAGGAAAATAGTGGAATGATGGAAAACGATCCTATCAATTTCCATCAAGCCATGAATGATCCAAACTCTCAAAAGTGGATTGATGCCATGAATGAGGAGTACAAGTCAATGCAAGACAATCAAGTTTTGGATCTTGTCCCATTACTTGCAGGTGCGAAACCTATTGGTTGTAAATGGATTTTTAAAATCAAAAGGGATTTGAAGGGTAATGTTGAAAGATATAAGGCTCGTCTTGTGGCTAAAGGCTTTACTCAAAGAGAAGGCATTGAATTTAAAGAGACTTTCTCTCTGGTTTCTTCGAAAGACTCTTTTAGAATTATTATGGCGTTGGTTGCACATTTTGATCTTGAGTTGCATCAGATGGATGTAAAAACAACATTTCTCAATGGTGACATTGATGAGACGATTTATATGGTGCAGCCAGAAAACTTTGTGTCGGGAAATCCAAAGTCTATGGTTTACAAATTAAAGAAATCCATCTATGGGCTCAAGCGGGCTTCTCGTCAGTAGAACCACAAGTTTCATCAAGTAGTAGTCTCATTTGGTTTTGAGACTAATATTGCTGATGATTGTGTGTATCACAAGTTCAGTGGAAGTAAGTGTATTTTTCTAGTTTTGTATGTGGATGACATTCTGCTTGCCACCAATGACTCTGTCATGCTGCACGATACCAAGAAATTTCTAGCAAAGAATTTTGAGATGAAAGATCTTGGGGTAGCTTTTTTTGTATTAGGAATCCAGATACGTCGAGATCGTTCTCGAGGTATTCTTGGATTATCACAAAAGACGTACATTGAGAAAGGGCTGCAAAGATTTGGCATGCAGAACTGCAAACCATGTGATACCCCTATAGCTAAATGAGACAAGTTCAGTCTCGATCAGTGCCCAAAAGGTGATCTGGAAATTAAGAAAATGCAGAAGATTTCTTATGCCTCGGTTGTTGGGAGTCTAATGTATGCTCAAGTATGCACAAGACCTGACATAGCTTTTGTTGTTGGACTGTTGGGTAGATATTTAAGTAATCCCGGTATGGATCATTGGAAAGCAGCCAAACGGGTTATGAGGTACTTACAGAGAACAAAGGATTACATGCTCACATATAGAAAATCAGATCATTTGGAGATCATTGGGTATTCTGATTCTGATTTTGCTAGATGTCAAGATAGTAGGAGATCCACTTTGGGCTACATTTTCTTATTGACTGGGGGAGCCATTTCTTAGAGAAGTGCTAAGCAGACACTTATAGCATCTTCTACCATGGCAGCTGAATTTGTAGCATGTTTTGAGGCATCCAATCACGGAATATGGCTGCGAAATTTTGTCACTAGGCTGCGCATTTTTGAGAATGTAGAAAGACCACTAAAGTTGTATTGTGACAATAACTCAGCAGTAATGTATTCCAATAACAACAGGAGCTCTAGTAAGTCAAAGCATATTAACATTAAGTTTCTGGTTGTGAAGGAAAGAGTACAGAGTGGACAGATTATTATAGAGCATATAGGGACAGACTCAATGATTGCGGATCCACTTACTAAGGGATTAACACCCAAGGTTTTTAATGAGCATACTGCTCATATGGGTGTGGTTTTGTTTTAGTATGTGTTGGTTATGTGGGAGTCTGTACTGTTTTATAGCTTTATAATATGATTTGGACACATTTTGTGTTTTATGGATAAATCTGTACAGATATAAAGTATTCAATTGTTTGGTTTATTACACTCTGTTATTTTAATTATGTTTGATCTCACTATGGAATAAAGTGGACCAGTTGGAAATAGGCATGATAGATCACATAACATGTAATTTCCATGATACACATCCATGATTGATCTATGTCATTTGGTTGTATTGGTATATGTGATTATTGATGGGTCTATTCACGCACAAAGTGATGACGGCTTCTTTAGTCCTATGCTTGTATAATCAATGGATGAGATTATTTGGGATACCCTTATTGTGACAGCACAGATTGAGCTCATAAGGTATTACACATTTTTGGGTAACATATATAGTCCATGTGGGAGATTGTTGGAATAATTTTATGTGGACTAATATATGTTAATTAAATGTGTATGACTGTCTTAAAGTGATCCAATTAAAGTGATCTAATAAGGTTATAATTATGGATTAAAGGGTATTAATATTGTCATGGAATTTAATTGTGTAGATACCATAAATAGATTTGTAATTTATTGAGGGACCGAATTGCAAATCTCAGATAACTTATTATTATAAGTTAGGGTTATGGTCCCCAAACGACGGCAGACAGAAAAATAGAATCTGTATTCCTTCTACAGAATTCTCTACAAAAAACCTAAGGTGCCGATCGTTTGGAAGATCCATACCACATCAAGAATTCGAGATTCAAGAACTATGGATTCAGGTACACTTCCGCTAATAATTATATCTCAGTTAATCATCATAGAGTTAATTGATTTTAGGTATGAATCTGGATAATTGCATGCCCTATGTGGTTTAATTTTCTAACAGGGGACACTTCTCCCTCGTCACGATGGAAGATCGTCATGTAACATCTCGGATTCAACTGCAACTAATAGCAGCTACCGGAATCCATCGCACCACCGCAGCAGATACATTCCTCCACCTCCGCTGCTCTGTTCGCCGTCACAGCCGCCACCACAACCAATTTTCTCACCTCCTATACCAACCACTCCCCAAAACTATGCAATGCGATGCATGAGAAACGAAAAGAAAACAAATTAGAAGTTATCTTCATACCTTGCTGCAGCACTCAAAACTAAGCTCCTACTTTGGTCTCTACGATTTTTTTCGTGAGAAAACGATGAATAGAATCTGTCAATAACAATTAGATGAGATCAAAATAAAACTTGGCTAGAATATTTAATTGGGCTTTCATGATTAATAAATTTAATGGCATGACAATAATGATTTTACATGATGTAATATATAAATACATGCTTAATTAATTATTTATTAAAGTTACTTATGCGCGACTTATTAGACTTAAGCAATTAATATCACATATAAAAAATGAAATATTTTTAGGAAAGAAAAATGAATGTAGCAGTATAAATATTAGAAAATCGGGTCACTACAATTTAAAACGAATTAATCATAAAAACTAGGAAAAGATAAGATTAAAATAATCAATGTCTCCCTCAATATTGTAGGAATGTTGATACACATTGAGGCAATGTTTGGTATACTGGTACAGATATACCCACATTAATAAAATCTGGATTGCTTTGAAAGATAATTGCGTATTAGCTATTTTAATTGTGTGTTTGGTTATTAAGATAAATATACTAAGATTGTTTCACACATTTGTTTGGTACATTGTTTTATTTGGTAGACTAACTTCTGCAATGAGTAAATTAGTTTAGGCAATGTTCGGTAGCCTAGATAAAGGCATATATACTAAGATTGCTATGCCAGAAACTGTAACCGAGGGGGGGCGTCGGATACATTGTCCAGCCGAATCAGTAAATTACACCTCGGGCCTCGCTTGAACGAGCAATGGCTACCAAACACACGGTTCTTGCTGGATACCTTTACTAATATGCCTTTATCCAAGCTACCAAAGATTGCCTGAGTGTAATATTGACTACAATATTATTAATCGTGTTGATAACATTTGATGTAACATCATTCCTAATAGTCTCCCTTTTAATCTTAGTCTTTCTCCACAAAACACTCAATATTTACAATTACAGCCGCAGAGAAAAAAAAAACAACTATGGAGATTAAAATCTCCCCCTTAACGTATATATGATCCCCCTTAAATTATTACATATACAATAATATACAATAATTTTGGATATAATCCCCTATACTGAATGAAAACCAACGTTGAGAATTTATCTCAACATAAGAGACAACACACATTCAGATAATATGTGAACACATCAATTTTCAAAATCCACAATACCAAGTTGATTAAAAGAGTGAGCAAATTATTCAAGGATATATAAAATATCCAAAACATAAAGCATCCACATCAACAAGAATCTAAAGAAGATTCAACAAAACATAAGATGCACCAGCATCTAGAAAATTATTATGTCTAGCACAATGAGTTACATTAAAAGTTCTTATCTTAGTTGTAATGTTCTGAAATTTGAGTTGTAATTGTAAATAAGAATATTTTAATTTTTTGGAAATTTGATTTACACCTCCAATTATTATATAGGTGGTATTTAAATATTAACATATCAAATCATGCATTTTGGAAATCAATTGTAGACTAGCTAATTTAAAAATAATAACTATATGATTTTTTTTTGGGTTTTGGTTGGAAATTAATAGATGAAGATGTAAACTAATAGTAATTGTGGAATTATAATATAAATATATAATATATTAGATTACACTATTATTTTTTTAAAAAATGGCATTATTATAGTTTTTATAAATATTAATATATCTATATAATAATATATTATTACTATTAAATTAAATGTATAATAGGAATATAATAGGTAAATCAAATTTTGGAAAACAAAACTCTTTTATAGTTGTGGTATATTGGGTGCCAAATGTATGTGATTTCGGGAGCAATCATAAGTGAAGATGTGGGCTAGATGGGGGTAGGCTACCAAACACGGTTATAAGGGGATCTCACAAAACACTATTTGAGTTTAGTATAATTTTACATTATTATTTGAGATTTATTACACCCTTAATTTTTATTTTTTAGTTAATATATATAATTAATTTTTAGGGTTGATTATTCCAAACTAAGGGTATATAATTTTTAAAAAAATTAATTTTTAGTGATAAATATTAATTAGGATTAGTTATAATATAAGAAATTTTATTTTTATGAAAAACATTATTAAAACTATGCAATTTTGATATTGGCACACGATTGACACACAAAACTTTGGACTAGAGGATTTCATCCGGTGGTTTAATTAAAAAAAAATAAAAGAGTAAATTTTGATATTATTGTAAAAAAATAAAGTTATTTGAAAAATAGAAAATCTTGAAAAGATATTGGCATTATTGAAAAAATCAAAACATTGAACGAAAAGCCAAAAATCTTTCAAAAAAAAAGTTTAGCATTATTATAAAAATTAAATTATTGTGTAAGAAAAACCAAAAATCTCCGAAATGTTGCGAATTGTGATAATAGAGGCTATATATTAACCCTTATAATAATTGGCTAACTTTTACGAGGTTGGTTAAATTTAATATATTGTGATTAGCGCTGTAAATAAACTGAATCAAGTCGAATATCCTGATGCTCAAGTTCGGCTCATTAAGGAATATTCAAGTTCGAGTTCGGCTCGAGTTTGATTCGAGCTTTTTTTTCTCTTGTTCAAGCTCGACTCGATAAATATTTGTCATGTTCGAATTCGGTTCAAGCTCGGTTCGTGAAATGCTCGAAAATTTACTAAACGAGCCGGAGCTCGAATGCTTGAAAAAAAAAACTCATTTAATTTACATATTCGAGCTCAAGTTTGAAAAAAATA
This sequence comes from Perilla frutescens, assembly GCA_026008535.1. NCBI lineage: Eukaryota > Viridiplantae > Streptophyta > Magnoliopsida > Lamiales > Lamiaceae > Perilla > Perilla frutescens. The sequence continues at coordinate 3,981,799 of BRKX01000014.1, read as the reverse complement.
GCTTATTTTATTTACCCGTTTGAATTATTTATAATATTCATGAACATGTTCGATTAAAGCTCGAGCTCGAACATGTTCGCGAGCTGGCTTAGCCGAATACTAATATGTTCGAGCTCGGCTCGAAAATTTTATCGAGTTTGATTTGAAGGCTCGAGCTCAGCTCGTTTAGAAAACGAATGAACTTCAAACGTACTTTTTTCGAGTCGAATTCTGAATAGCTCGCGAGCGGCTCTATTCATTTACAGTCCTAATTGTGATGTGAAGCAATTTAAATATTATTGTGATTTTAAAATGTAACATAATAATTAAATTAATATTTTTTTTTTCATTCGGCGGGCATCTGAACCTCATCTTTAAAAAAAAAAAAAAAAAAAATTCTCGTCATATAATCAATCTCCTCATTTTGCAAGTCATATTCACGTATATAGATCCATTAGATCGTTTTAGTTCGTTTTTTTTTTTTTTTTATCTTATTAATGGGGAGGGGAGGATTAATTGTGATCTTCAAATTGATATAATTGCAACAATTTCACGAATTGTTGCATTGTTTCTCAATTATTATCTTTTGATGTCCTTAAAGTAGTAAATGAGACGTGTATTATTAGCGCAAAAAAAAAAAAAAAAAGATTATGGAAGCATAAAAAAAATAAACAATTCAGGAAAAATAAAAATCTCTTAAAAAACTCACAAGCTGAGTAAAACTACCCAAAACAAACAAACTAAATCCTTTTCACCGGCTCTAAAATAGTCATTACCAAAAAATCCAACTCCACTATATGCCAGCATCCCACAAAAATAGCAGAACTAGCCATCATGTTTGCTACTTTTGGTTGTCTTCCCTGTAGATATGTGAGACTCGAAACTAAGAAAATCAATACCAAATTCCTTAGAAAATTAAAATTGAACCAATCAAAGTAATTACTATAATCAAATCAAATCGAACCATAATTTTTTCAGTCTGATTGGTTAGAATTTTAATTTAACGAGTAATCTTTTCATTTTTTTCTATATAATTTTATCTAAAAAAAAGCATTGGAATAAAAAATACACACAACACAATATCCCATATTTTGATCTTAGAAACATTTAATTGTAGTATTGTAAATATAAATTTTAAAAATGCAATATATGCACACACTCTAGCAGATTCGGTTTGGATTGAAATAAATTAATTTGATCAAAACTTGAGGCGAAAATTTCTTTACCAACCAAATTAAATAGCTCAGTAAGTTTCATTTTTGCACACCATGACCACCACCTATAGGGGTGGCCTAGTAGTTGGTGGAAGTAAGCGCTCTTATAAAATCTTCTGCATTGAGCTATTTAGAGCGTATTTGTAAGTAACAAGTGCAATGGAAAAGGTATTGCATTTTGAATATATAATCATTTTAGCTTTTCCTAGATCAATTACATAATTTTTCACATTTAAGTATAAATTTAATCTGATAAAATTAAAATTGAAAAAAAAGGAAAAAAAATAATTTTAATTTTTGGTACAATGTTGACACATGAAACTTTGAACCAGAAGATCTCACGTGATTTGAATTGAAAACTTATCTAATGTATCCTTCTTTTTTCTTTTTTTACTCATACACTTGACATGTGGTATTGAGGAGATTCGAACTCGTGACATTTGATCTTCAAGTCACCTCACTCCACCACTAGGTCATTCCCACCGGGATACTTATCTAATGTGTCCTTTTATTACACACGTGTGTGTACGATGTGTGAAGGCGTGAAATTATTTTTTTTAGGGTAAATGTTCAATTTGATCCTATAACTATTTGCGTATGAGCATTTTGGTCCCTGTTTATTTTTTTGGTTCAAAGTGATTCCATAACTATTTTAAAGGTTCAAATTTGGTCCCTATTTTGATCCTTCAACTGACGTAGACGGAGAGAAACGGCGTTAACAATACCCTTTAAAACACACACTAACACGCACTTTTCTCACATACTTAGATTATTTCACACATTAACTCACTTTTTACACATATGAATTGAACACAAAATTTCATAAACTTCATATGTTTAATCCACAAAAGAGCCTTCTTCACTAGCCCTGCCTTCCCATACACATCCACAAGCATTCCAAATGTGTTATTTGTGGCCATAACTCCCTTTTACGCCATCTCAATCCAACAAAGCCTCAACTCCTCCCATTTCTAAGCCCTACCCCATAGTAATATAAGATTCAAGAATGTCCTCAACATCTATCCAGCCCTCCAATGCCCGCAAAATCTGCGGCAAAACGTCATCGTATTTCTTCTTCCATTTATTCACACTCTTATTGGGTAAAGCTATGTTCTTGGAACGACACTAAAGCTTAAACCTTAACAAAACCTCATCTTTACAGTGAATTTTATGCTGGGTGTGTTGGAACTTTTGTATTTTTTAGAAAATCATTAAGATTAAGGGGATTGTTGTGTAAATGGAGGAAATTTCGCATTCAATCCATATGTGTGTGTAAAAAGTGTGGGTTAATATGTGAAATAATTTAAATATATATGTGAGAAAAGTGTATGTTAGTGTATGTTTTAACGGGTATTGTTAACGTTGTTTCTATCCGTCTCCATCATCAACAGTTGAAGGATCAAAACATGGACTAAATTAAACCTTTAAATAAGTATGGGATCAATTGAATCGAATAGACCAGACGACTGCACCGCCTCGCACTAGGAACTGAATATTTGGAATTTAATGCATTCGTATATAAAAAAAGATATATCATATATATATATATATACACATGCATGATACATCTACCACAATTCAAGAAAAAATGATCACTCATCTTTTCCTAATGCTATTGCTACCTGCTTCAATTATTTTCCTCCACAAACGCAGAAAACGACTGCAAAACTCTCCATCTCCACCAGGCCCGCCGCGCCTGCCCTTCATCGGAAACCTCCACCAATTCGACACCGCCACACCTCATCTCCATCTATACAAACTCTCACAAAAATACGGCCCACTCATGTCCATGAAGCTCGGCTCGGTGCCAGTAATCGTGGTTTCTTCACCAGAAATGGCCAAAGAAATACTAAAAACGCACGACCTCGCCTTCTGCAGCAGGCCCAGCGTTCTCGGCCAGCAGAAGTTTTCCTACAACGGCTCCGACATCGGCTTCGCTCCTTACAGCGAGTCATGGAGAGAATTGAGGAAGATCTGCGTCGTCCATCTCTTCAGCAACAAGAAGGTGCAGTCATTTAGGCCTATTCGCGAAGAGGAAGTGTTTCGAATGATAGGAAACCTCTCCGCCACCGCGAGCTCCGGTGGAGTTGCCAATTTGAGCGTTTCAGCTTTGTCTCTAACGAGCAGCTTAATCTGTAGGGTCGCGTTTGGTAGGACACGTAGTGATGAGAGAGAATCGAGGTTTGATGAACTTATGATTGAATGTCAGGCGATGCAGGGAGGGTTTTTTGTTTCGGATTATTTGCCTTGGTTTGGTTGGGTGGATAAGCTCTCTGGTATGATTACAAGACTTGATAAGGTTTTCAAAGATTTAGATGAGTTCTTCCAAGAGCTGATTGATGAGCATTTGGATTCGAGTAGGCCGAAATCGATGAATCCGAATCTGCTAGAACTTTTGATTCATCTCAAACAAGAGAATTCTGGCACCACTGCCTTTACATGGGATCATGTAAAAGCAATATTCATGGTTAGCTATCAATATCTTTGTCTATCTTTTCCATTTTGATTTAATTTGTCTTTTAATGATCCATTCTAATGTTACTCTCTCTCTCTCTCTCTCTCTCTCTCTCTCTCTCTCTCTCTCTCTCTCTCTCTCTCTCTCTCTCGCCAGGATATATTCGTGGCAGGAACAGACACGGTTGCAGCGACAATAGTCTGGACCATGACAGCCCTCATTCAAAATCCAGCAATAATGGAAAAGTTACAAAATGATATAAGAGAAGTAGCTGGAGATAGAGGTAGAGTTAACGAAGATGATCTACCGAAACTACCCTATCTCAAAGCAGTAATAAAGGAAACGTTAAGATTGTACCCACCAGCTCCACTCCTATTGCCCAGGGAATCAATGGAAGATTGCAACATCAAGGGGTATACTATTCGAGCTAAGACACTAGTCTACATAAACGCGTGGGCAATTGCAAGAGATCCCGACTACTGGGAAAGCCCGGATGAGTTCGTGCCTGAGAGATTCTTGAACTCTACTATCGACATTATAGGCCAAGATTTTCAGGTGATCCCTTTTGGTGGAGGTAGAAGAGGGTGTCCCGGCATACTCATGGGGCTTGCAACGGTGGAGCTCGCCGTCGCCAACCTTGTTTACTCGTTCGACTGGGAACTGCCTCCCGGAATGAGTAAACAAGATATCGATACTGATGTCTTGCCTGGTATTACTATGCATAAGAAACACGCACTTTGCCTTGTGCCTATAACTAAACGGATATATCCTTGATCAAGTTTAGTATGTAAGAATTTATCTGATTTAGTAGACTTAGTATCTTGTGTTAGTGATGAATAAGCATGTATGCATGTAAATTGTATGAGGATTATACGTCTCTCATTTACCTTTTAAGTTCATGACATAAAATCATGATATTCTCTGTTAATTGTTTCACTTGAGATCCTCTGGTCCCAACTTGTGTGTGCCAACCGTGTGCCACACCTCAAAATTATTACCTTTTCTTTTATTTTTTTTCTTCAATTTTAATTTCTTTTGATTTAGTATAATTTTACATTATTATTTAGGGTTTATTCCACCTAATTAGGGTTTATAATTTTTTTTAATATTTAATTTTCATTTTTTAGTTAATATAATTGATTTTTGGGGTTGATTATTCCAAACTTAGGGTATATAATTTTTTAAAATTTTAATTTTTTTACAATAAATATTAATTATGATTAGTTATGATAAAACAAATTTTATTTTTATAAAAAATATTATTAACAATATATAATTTTAATGGTGGCACACGGTTGGCACACACAAGTGGGACTAGAGGATCTCTACTCTAATTGTTTGCTCCAATTTTTCTATTCTCAATTCTTCCGAGCAATCGTTTTGTCGTCTTTGAAAAAACGTAACTGTGAATTTTTAATCTTTCTATTCCTAATGATGTTATCCACAAGTGCGAGATAGTAAAAATGAAAGGAGTTTTGAGGTTTGGGAAGAAAGGAAAATTAAGATCTCGTTTCATTGGATCATTTGATATTTTGGAACCTGTAGGGGATGTAGCTTATCGATTAGCTTTAACCCCTGAATTATCGGTAGTACACAACGTTTTCCATGTATCGATGCTCCGAAAGTACTTGCATGATCCCAGTCATATCATTTAATTTAAAGATTTACAGATCAATAAGGACTTAACGTACGATGAAGAGCCTAGCATTATCTTAGATCGAAAAATTCATGTTTTACGAGGCCGACAGATATCATTAATCAAAATTCAGTGGAGTAGACATGGACCTAATGAAGCAACTTGGGAACGTGAGGAAAGATATTAGCACGTTATCCAAACATAGAATCAAGTAAGTTTAAATTTCGAGGACGAAATTTCTTTAAGGGGGTTGTCACATCCCGTTTCTAAATTAAATATTTTAAATATTTATTTGCAGATTTATTTATTTTAATTCTTGAAAATTATGGTATTTTAATTATTCCAACTGTAAATTTTGTCTAAGTCGCGCCTTAGATCTAAACATGAGTCCTATTAGTTGAACTTAAATTATTAAGTGCATATAGATTTTGTTGTAATAATTTCGTTCAAATAACTTTCATTATATACAAATTTCGATTTATTATGTATGTACACATATAATAATAATAATAATAATAATAATAATAATAATAATAATAATAATAATAATAATAATAATGTAAATGGCTAAGTAATTAACATTCCCACACGCGTCCTAATAAGGAAGAAATTGGTGGCCATGATATGTGTCAAAATGTGGGTTTGGCAAAGTGATGACTCTTGTTGTTAAATATAAAATATTAATTTATAAAAAAAAAACACAAGTTCTAATTACCTCCACACAAGTTCCGATCAAATATTTTTATTCAAGGTAAATTTTTTTTGGGATTTATTTTACTTGATCTTTTCCATGCATCAATTCATTATAGTTTATGGTTTTTTTTAATACAAGAACTACATATTTAGTTTTGATAATCAAATTAAAAGGATTTAAACATACACCAAATTTAGAAGTTTATAAATTGTTAATCTAAAATCAGAATTTAAATTAGACTAATTTATGCTCATAATATAGAATTTGAATATTTAAAGTTTGTAGAGGAAAAGTACACGCAAAAGGAAGAAAGTAAAATCAAGAAATTAACTTATTCCAATTAATCTCTTGTCACGAAATTTTTATAATTGTGTGTGTATATATATATCCTTCATTTTCTAATATTGTAAGTGGTGTATATGGTAATTCTAAATTTAAATTTGTGAGATGAATATAAGGTTTAGCAAATCAGAAGTTAGTCTAGCTACCAGTTTTTAATTATTTTTAATCTATTTATATATAATTGGCAATACACTTTTTGGGATTAACAGATAATATCTAAGTTATTAAATTAATCCATATTATATTCATATTTAGCAAATGACACTTTAAAATGTTGGAATTGAAAATGTAATCAATCAGTAACTTTATAGTTGAAATTTTATTCTATTTCTATTGTTGGTTATTCATATTCCATTAATTTCAAACATTTAATTTAACATATTGCTAAAATCATATCATAGCATGAAATTTTTTCATGAATTTCATTTAGAATCCTAAAAATTTACATTATTTCATGCAGAGCATCAATTCAAAATAAATTAAATTCTTGAAATCGAATATTTATTTATAGAATATATTTTCTTATATTAATTAATTTCTAGGTGCGGCGCGATTAAGACGTTAACTTCCTGTTAATTTTTTGAGTCAGCTTTCAAGTCTAATTAAGGTGTGGGATTCTCACTTATTATGCGTTGATTTCACTTTGTCCTTGTTGATGTGATTTGTTTGACGTGTATGATTTCATATTCATTTGTGAGTGTTACTGGACCATCTATTCAATTGTCCTTCATATTTAACCTCACTATTGTGCACAATCATTTTGCCAGGGACCGTAAATAGGTCCGGGATCTTAATTGATCCTTGGAAGCACAGTGCGATTCATTTTCATATATCAGTGAATAATACACATGTATCTCATTTTATATCAGCTTGGATAAATCATTTTGCATAATCATCCCACACTGAGTATGTAGCGCCCTGAACCCGGAGGCCCAATGCGCTAACGGGAACACACACGATGAAATAAAATCACTATAAAATTTTCGCAAACTAGTATAAATCATTTTCTCGAATTATAAAAATTCGGACAGCACTTCTTTAAAAATATTAATAAATTTCACGCTCATAGGCGTTTACCATTCAACAACCAATCACATAAGATATGACTTTTCAACCAATCTATCATTTTAAAATCACACCTTTCGAACCACCAATTAAAACATGTTCAACCTTAACTAGTCAAAAATCCAATATTCAACATTCAAATCATGCTAGCAAGGCCACGACGATCACACACGTCCATAAAATATTTAAATAATCCATAAACATACAGTGGAAGCATAATTAATCATATTTGTTGATCAAAACTAAATAGAGTCAATATTTCAGAAACTAGAATATGGTCAACCATACAAAATGTCCACATTAGTCCACGTCCGCCACCTGCCGTCATCAATTACCTGAAAACATTTTTAAATAGTGGGGCTGAGTGCCAGAAAACACTCCATGGGAATACTCACACATTCGTCCAATAATTTGCAATAAGAATATCCATAAATTCATATTTGACATGTCATAAATCATACGCTCAATAGACATAGTGGAGACCGACCCTAATGTAATCACATATAAACTATAACATATTCATAAGTAATTGCACCGGAGTGCCATATTCAAAATTTCTCATATGAGTCGTGTCAATCCACATTGAGCAACATAAGCATAAATAATTTTTCATAGCGGACGAAAGTTTAAATATATTTTCGAAAGCATTTTAGTAAGTAAACCCACCTTATAGTTAAATTAGCTGAAGTTTTATTCACGACTTCTCGTCCTAAGCCAGCTATCGCGGATTAGAACCTTATGCTTAAAAATATAGGAATCGCCTTAATCGTCATCCTAAATGAGTCTCGGATTAGGACCTATACATAAGAACTATGTCTTAATAACATATTAATCTTCTAAACATATACCATAATGTAAATAAAGATCTAGGGAACGAGTTCCTAAAGTAAGAGCGTACCCTGACGTCTCTTAAAAGTCGAACGGGATCCTAACTTAAAATATATCGGAGTCCTCGATCATACAAATAGATGGCTTAAATTCATAGGGGGATATTATAAAACTTAATTTAAGATATAAAGGATCATAGAATATTAATATGGAAATATTGATTTATTATATCATACATTTAATTTTGACATTAATCTAAATTAAGCAAAATAAACTAAATAAAATAAGGATAAAATATAACATAATTTTGTAGTCAAGAGGGCTAGAACACTTGACCAAAAATATAAGTGAAATAATAAGTACTTAACCATTAGGCTAGAAAGATTTATGCAACATTAATTAAACTGCTTTAATTAAGTACACTCATAAATGCTTGAGTAAAAAAGAGGATTATAAAATGCATCAAAGTGGATTGAACCTTAGACCTCAAGCATGAAATCTAAACTCTCAACATTAGACTAAACACCATTTTCAAAAATTGTTAAGTGGTTTTAATTAAATAAAGTTCATAATTATCTTGGAATAAAAATAAATAAAATGCATTCTAAAGGTTTTGAACATTTGACCTAACACAACCATTGGGCCAGAGGCCATTTTCAAAAATCATAACATATTTTTATTTATATACAGTGCAGAATCATATTGGAATAAAATCCATAAATAAAATGTTCAAAAAAAGTTTTGAACCCTTGACCTATAATTAATAAAACTAGAATTCAACCATTAGACTAGACATTACTATTTGAAATCTTTTTCACACTTTAATTTAATAAGGCAGAAATTTGAAATGAAATAAAATGAATCTTAAAAATGCACATAATATGGTTTGATCCTCAAACATCTTTACTAAAAATTTACAATACCTAACCATTAGGCCACATAAACTTACACGAAAATCAATAATTTGAATTTAATTAACTAAAGTCATAACTTGTGTCTTGGACCTCATAACATAAAAATAAGAATTTATCCATTTAGGCTATAATTGAATTTTAAAATATATCCGAGATTCATAATTAATATGTCATAATTAAACATATGCCTCAATTAAAATTAAATTGCTATTAACAAAGATTGATCCATATACCTTACAATTTAATTTAGAGATATTTATTCATGAGACTAATATCAATTTTTGATAACATTTCTAAACTTTTTAGTTATACCTATCTATATTATGATAGCATAAAATATAAAATAAATAAATAAAATAAAAGAAAACAAAATTGAAAAACTCACGCACACACATCCAACACACACACACGCACACACCCACACCCACAACACACACGCACACAAACAAATACATAAATTATAAAAGTTTATTAATTTTAATCATATTTCCACCAACACTATCAATGAACATTCATAGTTTTTCATCTCATCATTCACCCATTTTATTTTTAATGTGTTTAAGAACATCCAAAATAATAAGAACATTAGATAAAAAAAATATCCTTTAAAATGGGCAACCAAAACAGCCCGTAAATCTACATTTATAACCATAAAAATCGAAATAGAAATTGAAAAATAAAGAAGAAAAGAGATTCTAAAAGACTAGGGTTTAACCCACTCTTAGATCCAAAAATCGGATGTCTGAACCTCAAATTCTTTCAAAAATAATCAAAGAAATGGAAAGAAAAGAATGAGGGGAATCAAAAACTGTAATTGCATGTCAAAAATTCCGTCGGAAAATTTTTCCGGCAGTGGAGGGGGCGGCGGCGACCGGCGGCGGTGGTGGCCGGCGGCGGAGGTGGTGGTGGCGAGGGGAGGAGTAGAGAGAGAGGAGAGAGGGGGTTGATCCCCTTTGAGTAAAGTAAAATGAGCTAAGGAGGCTTAAGTGGTAATGAGGGGGTATTTATACCCCTCCATAACTTAACCTTAAAGTCCAATTAAATCAATGATTAAATCATAACTTGGTCAATTGAAGTCTAATAAAGATGAAATCAAGTTCTATAGATTCGTATCTACGAGCACTATTAACATATTCGTTCATCTCGATCGGATAATAATTGGGCCATGAATAATTAAAATCGTAATTGGGCTAGAAAGCCCATCATTTGGGCCTTATATTAAAAATGGATACAACTTAAGTATTTGGGCTCTAGAAAAATCATTGGGCCTCTATTATTGAATTTGGGGTGTTACAGAGTATATTCATATATGCTCATTCCAAAAACTTACAATTTCAGGTAAATGAGCTTGGAGTTGCGGTGGAGGTCGAATGACGGGATAAACTTTTATTATATATGTATGTATGTATATAGTTTCTGTTTTATTTTATATTTCACGCTAGAAAGCTAAAGTAGTTTTTGCTAGTAACTCTTTTAGGGTTTGCACTTTAGGTTTTTGAATGTATATGAGATTGTAAATATTTTATTTGTGTTAATCTTTTAGAGTTATCAATCCTACTTTAGATTTTTACATTTTGATTCTACATGTTTCCTCATTTGTTATTTCTTTGGATTATGTCAAAGTAGATATACTCCTTTTTAGGGAAAAAAAAAGGGGGGAAATATTTATATTCGGATTTTTTTTCCGCATTATAAATTATTTAATTCATTTATAATGGTCTTTTTAGATTAGGGTGTTACACTCAAAATCTCACATCCCCCAACTCAAGAAAAGTAAAAAAAAAAAAAAGAAAGGAAAAAAATGAGTAATTGACAATTTACACCCTAAAATTATACTTGATTTGCATTATACACCCTAAAATGAAAAACTTAGCATTTTGCATTATTCAAATATGAATTTCTTTAGAAGTTTCACCCAAATCAAATTTAATATGAACTATCATAATGATTGCTCTAATTATAAGAAGGGCATTTTATATATTTAAACTCATTTTCATTAGCATTCCGATCTTATTGCATAAGGTTTAATGATCCGACAACTGATATTATTAAATATATTTTTATATACTTGTATTTTGTTAATCGAGAATAATTACCAGTATATGAAGTTTTACAAAATTGTTTACTAGATAAAACATTAAACTATTACATTCTAGCGTTTACTAGAAACAATCAATTAAGAGATATAGTATAATCGTAATTTTATATAATATTAATTAAGTTATTATCAAATTGTTTGGAATCATATATCTACATTAATTTAAAATATAATATAATGTTACCACTTGAAATCATGAACTTATTATAAAGCATAAATAATTAATAAATGATAGTAATGTTTCGTTATTAAATGTATTTATAAATAAAATAATTAACATGTAATCAATATGCTTACTTAAATTCATTTAAGAGTAATTCTAATATAAGGTAAATAAATAATTAATTTATATCGAAAAAAATAAATAAAGAGAAACTGTTATAATTTTTTATATTTTCTATAATTTTTCTGATTTTTTTTATATTTAATTTTGTAATATAAACTGGAGATGGGTTAAGCTTAATTGAACGGGAAAAAAAATTGAGGAGTTTTCGTAGAGAAGGAAAGAGAATATTTTGGAACACTTTTCTCATTTTCTCATTATTAAAAATCCCCACCGGCTAATATTTAACCAAGAAATCAAGTTGTAAATGACAAAAAATAAGATGTAAAACATATGTAACCTAAAATGCCCCCCCCCATGATTGGAGCAATCAACCTGTGAGCTATGATAGTTCATTTTTTTTTTTTTACACTCACACACCCGACCTGTGGTGAGCTATGATAGTTTATTAAATATGGTTGGAGTGCAGCTTGCAAAGAAATTCTTATTCTAATAGTGCAAAATGCTAAAAATGGTGTGGTTCACCGACTATTTACATATGAATCGGATTTATTGAATGTGTATTTCGACAACGGTTGCGGATTACTTTGGATATAAAAAAATGCTAAAAAATTCATTTTATGATGCATAGTACGTAATCTCGATGGTAACTCGTAGCTGCTGCTACCAAAAGTAAACCACATTTGGAAAATCATGTCACACCTAGTGGTTGGATTCGAATTTGAGATTTTTTATTTCAAGCTTACATCACTTCACCGCTAGACCTTCTCAAGGGATAATCATTTGAAATTTTTGATTATATAAAACTAGGGTTGAGCATTCAGTCTATTTCGGTCCAAAAATCATAAAACCGAATAGACCAAATTAATAAATATTTAGGATCGAACCGAACCGAATTAAGAGTGAAGACCAAACCGAACCGAACTGAATAAATCCAGTTCTGTTCGGTACGATTCGATGCAGTATGATTTTTCTATTTTTTTTTAATTTTTTTTTATTTTGAATTGCTTGACTAATTGTTGAAATAATAAATAAATTCCACAAATCTATAACTAGCATCATAAATAAACCTTTATAACTAATATATAAAACTAAATCAACAAATAACAATGCAAACATACAAATTATTGAACAAATAACAATTAAAAAAATATAAATTAATAATAACTGAAAAGACTCGGTCTATTCGGTCTGTTTGGTTCGTTGTCTGTCGGACCGGACTGAACCAAAAACCAAATTTTTATTAAAAAAAAAAAAGAACCGAATCAGATCGAAAAATCAAAAGAACCGAACCTAATGGACCGAAATCTGTTCAGTTCAGTTTGTTTGTTTTTTTTTTTTGCTCACCCCTATATAAAACAATGCTCAAAGTTTAGAATTCAACTTTCATAAATCTTGATCAAATACTCAACAAGTTGGCCTATACGTGATCCTTGAACTAAAATATGAAAGCTCGAGTGCACCATCTTTCAAACACGTGAATAAGTTTATCCAACTCAATAAGTCAAAACTACAAATTAGGCTTATCAATTACCGGCTAACCATTCAAATTATAAGTTACTCTTATTCACTGGCCAATAAAGCCTAAGACGTTACTTTCATTCAAAATAAGCTTTTACTGAATTGAAGATCAACAAAGCAAGCTACTTATCTATTTTGCTACAAATAAACTAGTTAGTTGGAAATTTACATTGATTTTCCTTCTACACTACCCACAACAACCATCTATTTCTCTGTTCCATGCAGAGTTTGTGGTGGCAGTTTGCTATTCTCCCATTGCTTGATCAAATCTTGATATCCCTCAGCTGAGCTGACTGCAAACTCCGTGAGCGTGCTAACAGCAACCGACATTCCGGCACACAGCACTCTGATGGCTACCTCTGCCATCTTCTCTGCCGTCACCACTTCATCTTCAAAGTGGCCAGCCTCCACCACCTCCAAATTCCCCACCATTTCCCCTCCAAACCTCTTCGAGGCACCTGATTGCCGGCGAGAATCCTCCTTCAGCTGCTGCGCATACAATGAGCCGACTCCTGCTGCGAAGAAGTCCATCCCATCGAGCACCGGGGCTTCACGGATGGTGTCTAAGAACCTCGACCATTGTATGCAAATGTTGAACATAGGTGGGGCGCCTAGAGACCGTCGTGGGGAGAATGGGAGTTTTGATGTGTCGGGATCAGAACGGACACAGCGCAAGAGCCAGGATGTCAGTGCATGCACGTAGGATCGTTGAGAAACAATCCATGCATCGAAGCAGGACTTCCAGTTTCTGAGCTCTGCCTCGAGGTTAGCTGCTGAACGCGCCATCTTGTGTGGTTCAGAAGGTGACATTATCGTGTATTTCCGTGACCCCGACAGCTTCGAAGGTGTTCCAGCCAACAAAATCTTGGCTTCATCTAGTGTACGTTTCTGAAATTGATGGCACTCTGCCATCACCTTCCACATCCTTGCTAGCCTGCCAATTAGTTCAACAGTTTTAGTTCTCATTTCATCATTTGCTACCCCATCTAACTTAATGGAATTAGTTAAGTGCCAATGAGACTTATTACATATCTGTCACCTTTAATCATAAGTAGTATTATTAAAGTAGAGATATGAAGCATACCCTTGCACCAAATCTAAGATCTGAGGCTCTAGTTCTTCGTTCCTTAAAGTTTCAATCCTCTTTGAGATAGCTTCAACTGAGTGTATTGAAACTTTTATCTGAGTATGCAGGTCTCTCATGGCAGCCCTTGTTTTATCCACGAATGAAGGGTCATCACCTTTCACATCCTGATTCCTTAGTTGATTGCACTTCTTTTCATATGCTATTCGAACACGCTCACCAGCCTGTAAAGATAGAAATATAGTCAATGATTTACTGATATGGGTAAAACACAACTTAATATGTGGAAATCATAAGGTTCGAGTGATTCAGAATACGGAAAATTAATGATCTGCTATCATCACTTACTGAAGAAAAATAAATGAAGCAGGTTAACATCTACAAGCAGAAGGAATTGATCATAAATCAACAGAAAATCGGATATGACTGAGTGCTTTTTATTCGAAGACATGAGATAGGATGGAAGTGGACTGAATATTCTTGTTTTACAAGTCAAAATCTGGTTCTTAGAATGTAGTTAATATGTATCAGGTCTTTCTTTTGTAAATCAATAAAAATGAAGTGAGATACACATTGGTTTTGAATCTAGATCATAGTGCACATCTTTGTCTATCTTGGCATATGTCGTAGTTTCTTGGCTTAGTATCTTAGTATCTACTTCCAGCCAGACAGTGCGTCTCAATGTGATTGCGGTGGCAACTCATGATGATATACATACCATTCATATTTCCCTGTTATAGTTTCCTACTAGATTCCTTGCTATCTGCCACCTGTACGAGCTTTGAAGCTACTATTACACGCAATAAAAATAAACCCAACATAATTAGGTGGTTCTTTGGTTTCAGATGCATACCCTAACTTCATTGTAAAGCTTCTTTTCCCAAGCATATAATCGATCCAAGGTCGATTGGTGACTCCCAGAAAATATGCAGGAATCCTCTGAGAAGTCACTGCTGCTTTCATAGCCTTCATCTTTTGAAGTTGAAGCACTGACCAAATTTCGTGACGATGATGATCGAGATGAAGCCGACCTAAATAATGCTACTGGATTCAAAATCTTCATTGCTACAGACAAGAAAACAGTAGTAAATTAATACATAAAATTTAGAGGGAAAATCATGATATGGCATGCTAGGGAAAGCATTTTGAACTATAAAATTAAAAACTTCAATCGCCACTATTTCAGACCATATTAAAAAAAGTAGATATTTTGACATATATAATGAACATTAACAAGCTAACTTCAGCAAACGCACATTTAGGAAATCTTCTTCTAGCACATGGCTTTTACTGTGATAGAATTTGACACTGAAGAATTTAGGCATTCAAGAGAAAGAAAAACATCATCTCATCTCAAAGCATATGTTTACATGAAAATTCTTTCAGAATCAAATTGATGGACATATGTCTCAACCAACTATGACTAAATATTGTACTACATATATCTCAGCTGTCATTTCTTATAAATTAATAGCATCACCAATAATGGACTTCAAATTATCCCACTTAAGTCAGGATGAACTAAAAACACATTACAGACTAACAAGTAGTGGCTTGCAGAATAGATTTAACTATGCTCCCAAATGTTGGATGAATAACAAATGACAAAGGAACCATAACTTCCAATGCAAAATTTACAAGATAATTAAAGATTGTTTTAAAACCTGTCACATCATTGATTGATGGTGAGTACTGAGCTCTGCTGGCCTCCAAATTGGAGGATATCTGACCAGCCGCACTGCAAGCAGCCGTGAATTGATCTTCCAGATCCTTTATAACTTCTGCCATACTTGTTGGCCTTCTATTTACATACACAGTGAAGCCAGGTGTTTCCTCTTTTGAATCACCATCAGTGACAGCTGTTTCCTTTTTACTTAATTGACGTTGATTTTGAGCTTTTGCCACTTCTATGGTTTCATGTTCTTTGGATGGTGATTCTTCTGTATGCTCCTCTGTTTCATGCCCTTCCTCAGTTTCAATATCACTATCACTATCACTATCAGTATCATCAACATCTTCCACAACAACATGTTCTCTATCAATGTTCATGTCAGGTTTACCATTCTCTTCTTTATTACTCATCCTTTCATCAATTTCTTCATATTCTGTTTCCTCTTCCAACTCAGGTATGCCTTCCTCCTCTCGGACTTGCTGCAGCCCCGCATTATCATCGTCCAGCATTGCCTGATCAAGACTTCCCCTATTGGGATACAGGTAGTAGTCTAATGAAGAAAAGGGATTCCAAAAGAAATCCCATTGAGATGTTTGAGGTGAAGGCGGAGGATAGTTCGGTCTATTGTTGGGAGAGTACTGGAAAAATGAAGAACTCATGGGAGAGGATTGCATTGCAAACATGCTGTCCATTCCAAAATGATGCATGGGAGAATAAGCTTCAACTCTATGTGTTTCTGGTGAATGAGGTGGTCTCTCCTCGACTGAAACTGAAGAATTTCCACCGGACCTATAGTAATTTATTTTATAAGATGACTTGGTTTCAGGCTTAATTGGTGTTACTGAGAAGGAATTGGGTGATATGGAGATAAAACCAGGATTTGCTTTTTTAATAGGTGTGAAGGCCGGTGTTGTAAATGAATCCAAAATAAACTCACGGGGCTCATCTCCATCAATATATTCTCTCAGTGCAGCTGAAACTCTTTTCATGGCTTGTATATAAGCAAAGTGTCCAGACGCAAATTTCATCCTATGCTCAACGGCTTGTTTAATGAATTTCTTCCGATCTTTACAAAGCTGGACAGCCTCTTCATCATCCAACTTCGATGTAGAACATCCCATCTCTTGGCTTCAACTTATTCCTCTTCCCACTGTATGATCTCTAAGAGTTTTTCAGGCTTGAATCAAAATGGGAATCACAAAGAAGCGGCTGTATTGCTATTCCCACCAAATTCATAAGGAATTCTTCTCTCTGAGAAAAGGAAAAAATGAGTATGTGCAGCATAATCACTATGCAGTAATGGAACAAAATGACAACATATGTAGCAAGTACAAAAGAAATTAACAAAGGACTTCAAAATTCTTTACCTTGATTCGAAGAAAAGGAGAAGACTCAAATATAACTCTTAAAAAATTAAGGAAATGCAATTCACACCATTCTAACAGTCAGAATCTGAAACTTTCAAGCATAGCAAACATAAATTTCATGACGGAAAGAAAGATTGTCATCAACCATCCAAACACTAGATGAAGCTGCAATTACAACAAAGACTAGACTAACATATAAATCAAAAGTTCAATTGAGTTACCTTGATAGAATAGAAAGCAAAATGAAAACAATTGGTTCGTCAAAAGCAAGAATACTAATTGGATTAGAAAAAAGCATATGCATAACAATGTGCAGCAGACAGTCTTTAGCAGAAAGGTACTAGGAGCACACAGTAAACAAACTAAAGGCCTAAAGCAATGCTTCTAACTCCAGAACACATTCAATCCCAAACTCCGATGCCTACTCAAACGATGTAAAGTCGAAAATGAAATTTATTGGAGAAGATGACGTCTCAAGAAAACGAAGGTACAAAGACAAGAAAAGAAAAAACGAAAGAAAAATTGAAGTCCCATTTTGCAGAGCCAGGTACAGTAGCCAATCAACACTAAGAACAGAAACTCACAATCTTTTTCAGTAAATTTAACAAGCAGGTGGTGAATAACACGAGGCAATTACTCAAACAAAAAAGGAGAAGGCACCAAGAAATCAAAACCAATGTTTGAATCAATTCGGCAATTAAAATGCGCAAGAAATCATCATATATACTAGCTATTGACAAAAATAATAAGAACCCAATTACCTTCCATAATTTCATCCATGCAAATCACCCCAAAAAAGAATTAAAAAAAAAAAGAAAGAATCTTGGGTTTAACTTAGAGCCCACCAAACATGGCAAAGCAAAATATTTACAGTAACAAACAAACAAACTGAATAGAAGAGAAGAGAACACAAACGACAGCCTCTGAAATGAGAATGTAATGTGAGAACACACGTACCTCAATGCAGAAGTTGTTTCAGCTTGATTGATCGAAGCTGTACGAGTGTGTGTGTGTGTGTGTCTCTCTGTGAGAGAGAGAGAGAGAGACGTTAGTTGAGAGGAAAAGCAACGGTCAAAAAATTGTTTAAAGGTAACAAAAGGAATGCCGAAAAAAATAAAATGAAATAAAGCAAAATAAAGAAAAAGCATAACACGACGTGTCCAGAAAATTGCCCACGTTGTTCTTTAAAATATCGGATATGCCATCCAGTGTTATTCATTCACATTTATTATTTTCGCATGATTTGTCAATATCCATGACTATACTATGATTTTTATATAGCTGTGTGGACATAATTAGACAACAAAATAATTGTAGTTGTGGACAAATTAAGGAAATTAAAAGAGCATGATTGTCTTCCTTTGAAATTATTATAGTCATTAATGCGTATCTAGTGTTTGTAATTGTATGTTTAATAAATAATCAACAAAATATTTCATTGCTTAAAACATATATACGCCCGTGAAAGGGAATTTATACATATGTATAATTTTACTTCAAGATATATAAGGATTTTGGCGGATATGTAAACAATGCATTATATATATATATATATATATATATATATATATATAATTTTGCTTCAAGATATATAAAAATTTATATTTGGGTGGAAAGATAGTTTAGAAGATGAGAGGATAGTTTTGGATATAATTGAATAATTTATTAATTCACTCTTATTCATCAAAGTAAACAAGGCCTGAGAGACCCTTGGGGATGGCTTAGTGGTGGAGTGGTGATATCTTGAGGTCAAAGGTCTCAAGTTCGAATCCCACAAACACCACTAGGTGTGAGCCTGTTACACCTGGCTTGCCAAGTGTGGTTTACCTCCCCTGTGTGGTTTGCAGACTATTACACAGGGGCGGGTTTACCCATTGCGCACCTCGGTAGCGGCTGCGGGTTACCTTCGACAACAAAAAAAAAAAAACAAGGCCTGAGAGAGTAATAATAATAAAAAAAAAAAAAAAAAAAAAAACAAGGCCTGAGAGAGTAATAATCAGATTCTATACATTAGGGAAGGCCGTGCACGTGGGAAGAAAAAAAAAACAGAACTTAGGTTTGGTATTCAGAAATTGATATTATTAATGTTTTATTTATTTATTTTTTGACACATTTATTAGAGAGACCGGGAAATTCTACTTTACATGTTGGGGTACTACCCCAGCAACTAATACACTATTTTAAAATTATAAAAATTATGTGTGATAGATAATTAAATATTATTAAAATGTATTAGTTGTTAGGATAATACCCCAACATGTAGGATAGAATTTTCCTAAAAAGACCAATGTGGCCATGTAGAAATTACTTTTTGAATTCTGACATTTCATAAAAGTTGCTGATTGTTAACTTTTGATGTGGCGTTAATATAAAAGTTGGCTTTCATGTATTAAACATTGCAATCGTTCAATTATTCTAATGGCAAAAACCTTGGGTACATCAGTTGTACCCCAAGAATTTCCATAAAATGAGCTAGCTTGTGGGTTGACTCGTCCCAAACCCAACCCGCAAAAAAACTTCTAGAAAAAATATCACTCTTAGCTTAAAAAGTACGAGTCTACTTCTTGGTTTATACGATTTTATTTCATCTCAATTATAGTTTATTGCATCATAATTATGATTTATTAATTTCCATTAGAGTTTATTATTGTCAATTAGGGTTTATTATTTCAAATTAGAGTTTAGTAATACCAATTGGGCTTTATATTTAATATGAAAAAATTATTTTCGTATTTAATAGAAAATTTTAATTCCAACAATTTCAACAAAAAATGACATTTTGATTATTTTCGGTAAAAACTTAATTCCGCTATATAGATTGTCTAACTTACTTAAGGGTAAAATTATCCGAAATAGTTCGAATGAATATTTTTGCCGAAAACGTTGTGTCATTTATATGTTAAAATGTCTAAACATCGAGAATTAAATTGTAATATTAAAATATTGGTTTTTTTAAAATATCTAAATGTTGAGAATTAAATTGTAAGTATTAAAGTTTTGAGTTATTTTATTAAAACACTCAAACGATGGGAATTAAATTGTAATTTATCCATTTTTTAAACTGGAGTATGGTTTCTTAACTCGAGAACTATTCATATTTTTAGGTCCAAATGGAAAATGTATCTCAAAATATTATTTGTGTAAGTGTTGATATACATCATTGATCACTTGAGATCCTCTAGTCCCAACTTGTGTGTGTCAACCGTGTGCCACACCTTAAAATTATTACCTTTTCTTTTATTTTTTTCTTCAATTTTAATTTCTTTTGAGTTAGTATAATTTTACATTATTATTTAGGATTTATTCCACCCAATTAGGGTTTATAATTATTTTTTAATATTTAATTTTCATTTTTTAGTTAATATAATTGATTTTTGGGGTTGATTATTCCAAACTTAGGGTATATAATTTTTTAAAATTTTAATTTTTTTACAATAAATATTAATTATGATTAGTTATGATAAAACAAATATTGTTTTTATAAAAAATATTATTAACAATATATAATTTTAATGGTGGCACACAGTTGACACACACAAATGGGACTAGAGGATCTTTACTCATCATTGACACCGTCGATTTGGAAAATTTAAAGTGATTCTCAATATGCTTCCGAGAGGAGAAAGTCATCAGAGGTTTGAAATAATTTTTCAAATTTTAAAAAATGCAAGGATGTTAAGGGAAGTGTCAAGTGTAATCATTGTCACAAAATATAATTGGTGGGAATTATTAGAAATAGTCACGTCACTATGTTTATTTGCAAAAATAGATAGTTTGTTAAGATATTTGAACTCCGCTATTCCTAAATTCTAATAATGCGAATTAAATTATTAGAAATAATCCCAAATCTAAACCTTGAGATATCATGTCGTTGCCTGAACTGAATGGATTGAATATTTGGGCCCATTTAGTTAATTTAAGAAGGGCTGATATCTTGGCTTGTCAGACCCAATTATCTTTTTTTTTTCTTTTTTTTTTTGCATTTCTAATTTTAGATTTATTTTGTTTTTGTTTTCCCCAAAAACCATGTATCTCTTAAAGTAAAATTAATTTGTTTAATTTGATGACTCATCTCGTGCATTCACTCGATGCTAACGTGTTGGCTCGTGCACTGCGCTCGATAATTTATTTTTTTAATTAAATATATATCCTAAAAATTAGTCAACCATAAAATTAAAGTGAATTAATTTAATTTTTTTTTATTCGGCAACTGGCGTAGTGCATTCGCGTGACGCTAACACTTGAGCTCTTACACTGCGCTCGATAATTAATTTTTTTGAATTAAATATAAACTCTAATTGGTATACTAATAAACATTAAAAAACCAAAACCCTAAAAAACATAAAAACCCATAAAAAAAACCCCAAAACCCCTAATAAACCTAAAAAATATTAAGCCTCGAAAACCCCTAATGCCCTAAACTCTAAACATTAATTGGGATATAATAAATCATAATTTGAATTAAAGAAACTCGTATACGACAAGTTGTAGGCCTAATACTGTTTATGCTTACAGGTGGTATTTTTTGTACTTTGGACTGATATTTTTTAATGTTAAGAGGGTGATACTGTTTCTGACGAATTTCTTTCTAGGCGGGGCGGGTTAGGGTTGACCAACGTGCCCCGTCCCCTGACTGTCTGATTTTATGTATTTTGGATTTTCAAAATCTGATAAAAGACTTTGTGATTTAAGAATTGTTGTATCTTCAATTCATTTCTAGCCAGATCTTTTTATCTATTTTATTTCACTCACTTCAAATTGTCCTTAACTATTTTTCTTGTTAAAGTAACAGCACACCAACACAAAACCCTTTAATAACATTCATAATCATAAACTTTCATTGAAGTTGACACAATACAAAATCATGAGGGTTTTTTGAAATATTTGAATCTGCATATAAATTTATAACTAGAAATATTATTATCTCTAGTGTTGTATGAATCTGAAAATTAGAAATTGAAATTCAAGTAAAAAAATATTGATGGTGTTAGATCTAGAGTAGTAGGAGATGTAAGGGCAAAACAGTCTAGTAAAATAATTTTAGTATTTCAATTAATTGTTGAGGTTGTGAAGAGAAGCACATGAGTTGTCAATACTCAATACTCATTAGACTAATTTTAGGGAAGATGAAAAGAATTGAACAATTTATAGAAAGAAAAAAAAAACTTTTATTCTGAAATGTGAGAGATTACTTACACTTCAAATAAATGAATTCAATATTTTCTTTAAAATACTTTCAACTAGATTTTCTTTTCGATGTACTCTTATTTCAAAGACACTTTTCGCTTAAAGTTTCAAAATATAAATACTAGCAAGTACCAATTCTAAAAAAATCTTCTTCTTTATTTTCCATTATTTTTTTTAGTTTTTAAATGACCGACCCCAAAGTCTAAAAATTTGATTTTAAATTCTTAAATTAATTTAGGAGAAATAATTAGGTAATGAAGGATTGAGAAGAGAATAGCTTAACGGAGGTGTGTTCCTAAAGTTGAAAAAACAAAGAAAGTCGGCCATAAAGCAAAAAAGATTAACCCGACCCCACGTAAAGCCCTCCAATATGCTTGGCCCATGAGATTGCACCGGGAACTAACATATATTACAGTAATGCCATTCCAAATGTGGATATCAGTAAAATAAACAAATCATTTTCAATTGATGGAACAATATTTTTATATGGCATTACAATTTATGAATTGAATCATTATTTAAATCATTGATATTTGTTTAGGGCCGGGTACAAACTAGTGCCGTAGTACGACACAGTTTTTTTTTAATATTAAATTAATATCTTCTAAAAAAATAATATTTACACAAGAATAAAATTTTTAACATAAAATAAAAGTTTTAAAATACTATTAGTTTATGAGAAAATCACTCGTGTACCTAATGTGTTTATGAGAAAATGTGCATTTAATTCATAAAAAAATTGTGTTTTGGTGTGTCAAATGATAATAGTGTTTAAGAAAATTTTGTGTTTTTAACGAAAGTTACTAACAACGTACATGAAATGAGCAACGTATGGGTTAACGTGATACGTTTAAAAAAAATTTGGAATCAATTTGAACCGAATTTTATTTAGTGGATAAAGTACTGAGGAAAAATAGTTAGATGATTAATTTAGACCTTATCCCTATTATTAATCATGCATATTCAACATTCTTTCTTTCGTAAATTCTTTATGGCGTTTAGCAAGGTAGAGCACCAATGAAGCCGTGCCCGGATTTTTATTTTTTTAATTAATATTCACATTTTAAATTTTTTTAATTATATTTTGGAGACGTGTCTCACTTTTTAAGTACATGTTAATTGTATGATGTTTAGGAAAAACACCTTGATTGGTGTGATGTTTTATTCATGTATATATAAGTCAAGCAAATACAATTTACCAAGGTACATTAAATAATTATAGACAAATTAGAAATAAATGTAGCCTATGATTTATCCAATGAGATGGCAGACCCTTCATGTTTATAATGTTGAGTGTCTGTTGATATGCTAACATCCCCCCACAAGCGAGACGTGGGTAAGGAAGTCACTCGAAGCTTGGAGCGAAAAAAATCAAATAGAGGACGAGGTAGGCTCTTAGTAAAGACATCAGCAATTTGGAGTTCCGAAGACACAAATTGTGTAGAGAGTTTGCCACCTGTTACAAGCTCACGAACAAAATGATAATCGATGTTGATATGCTTAACACGCTTGTGGGCAATAGGATTTTGACTGAGAAAGATTGCACTTTTATTGTCACAAAAGAGAATGGGACGCTCTAGTAGAAGAGCATCCAATTCACGCAGCAAGTGTGTAACCCAAACAATTTCAGCTGCAGCATTTGTCATGGCCCGATACTCGGATTCACAGCTAGAACAAGAGACAATGGGCTGCTTTTTAGCACTCCATGAAACCAAATTTCCACCCAAAAAAATAGAATAACCGTAAATAGAGCGACGAGTTTCTACACACCTAGCCCAATCAGCATCAGAGTAACCAATAACAGCGGAACCAGAATTACGACTATAAGTCAGCCCAAAATTTAAAGTCCCTTTTATATATCGAAGGATGCGTTTCACAGCCAAAAAATGATCAAGAGTAGGAGATTGCATGAATTGACTAACAAGACTAACAGCAAATAAGATGTCCGGGCAAGTAATAGTTAAATATTGAAGAACGCCAACGAGAGATCTATAAAGAGTTGGATCTCGAAATAGTTCGCCATCAGAAAGTAGAGTTTGCCCAACAGCGAGAGGCGTAGCAACAGGCTTAGAGTCAATAAGCTCTGCTCGTGAGAGAATGTCATGAGCATATTTCGCTTGACTAAGAAACAAACCATCTGAAGTATAACAGACCTCGAGACCAAGAAAGTAACTTAAGCGACCTAAGTCTTTGATGGAAAACTATTTGTTGATACGATTGATGAAGTCACGGATTAACCCAGAAGCATTTCTTGTTAAGATTATGTCATCAACATAGACAGGAAGATAGAGTATAGCGGAACCTTGACGAAATATGAAGATAGAAGTATCTGCTCGACTCCATGTGAAGTCAAGAGTGATCAAGAAATCACTAAACCATTGAAACCAAGCACGAGGTGCTTGCTTAAGACCATACAACGCCTTCTTCAATCGACAAACATGATTTGGATATTGTGGATCAATAAAACCAGGAGGTTGCTGCATATAAATAGGCTTAGATAGCAAACCATGTAAGAATGCCTTTTTGACGTCAAGTTGATGAAGAGGCCAATTATGCATAATAGCTAGAGAAAGAATTACACGAACAGTAGATGCCTTCACAACATGACTGAAGGTATGAGAATAGTCAAGACCTGATAGTTGTGTAAAGCCTTGAGCAACGAGGCGAGCCTTATGTCGATCAATCGAACCATCAGATAAATATTTTGTGCGAAAAACCCATTTAGAACCAACAATATTTGTTCCAGCAGGTCGTGGCACAAGATCCCAAGTGTTATTTTTATGAAGGACAGAAAGTTCATCATTCATCGCCTTTACCCAGTGAGGATATTTAGAAGCAGACTTAAATCCTCGAGGAATAAAGGAGACTTGGAGAGCCTGATGAAGATTAGAATGAACAAAATCAACACATACCTCGGCTTAAAAATTCCAGATTTTGAACGAGTTGTCATATGATGTCCGGATAGCGTGGCAGGAAAATATGTTGGAGATTCATCAACAACATCAACTAGAGCATTGAGATCAGATTGAGGCTGATGTTGTGGTGGACAAAGTGGGCATGAACGAGAAACTTGACTCGGAAAAGGAGAGTCTGGTGTTGACGTCAAAGGTCCAGAAGCGGTAGCTAGAGTTGGAGCTAAAGTTGATAGAGGCTCAAAGAAGCTTGCATACTCCAGATCTGGACAGAAGGACTTTGATACAGATTGAGAATAAGGAAAATGAGATTCATTAAATTGAGCATGTCGTGTAACATAAACACGAAATGTAGCAGCATTAAAACATCGAAAACCCTTGTACTTGCAGTTGTACCCAAGAAAAATGCAAGGAATACTACAAGGAGAAAATTTGTTGGCTGCATAATCACGTAAGCATGGATAGACCCTATAACCAAATGGGCGAAAATTATCATAATTTGGTGCAGTGTGAAACAAGAGCTCAAATGGTGACTTATTCTGCAAAACAGGAGATGGTAATCGATTTATGATATAAACCGCTGTAAAGAGATCATCAGTCCATAAAGAAGGAGGAGCTTGTGCATGAAATAACATAGCAAGGCCAGTCTCAGTAATATGGCGATGTTTCCTTTCTGCTCGACCATTCTAGGAGGGTGTGTACGGATAAGATAGAATATGATGAATTCTCTTGTCTGTAAAAAAAAGCTTGAACACGTTTATTTGTAAACTCTGTCCCTCCATCACTCTGACAAATTTTAATAGTCTGAGAAAACATATTTTGCACCAAAGTAGTAAACTGGACAAGAGCATCATAAAAACCATCATTACTATGCAACAGATATAACCATGTAAATCATGAGAAGTCGTCAATGAAGATAACATAAAAACGAAAACCACAACTGGAAATAACTGGTGCAGGGCTCCACAAATCACAATGAATCATGTCTAAAACAGCATGAGAATGTTTTTGATTAATTGTAAAAGGGAGCTTCTTGCTCTTTGCAATTTGACAAGAGGAACAAATTTCTGGTTTGGGTAAAACCGAAGAAATTGATAAATATCCCAATTTTTTTAACAAAGAAATAACAGGAAATGAAACATGGCCTAAACGAGCATGCCAAAGCTCGAAAGAGGCACACAACTTCTTATTCCGAATAGCAGCTACCAAAGCGGCATGGCCCGACTCCAACACGTAAAGATCATTTTCACGCCTTCCCTTTCATATGAGTTCTTTTGTTAGATGATTCTGAATAGCAAACATATCACGAGAGAATAAAACATGAACAAGCATATCTTTCATCGGTTTGCTAATAGAAAGCAAATTCTTAGTCAAGTGAGGAACAACAAGAACATCCTTGAGTTTAAGATTATCAGAAATAGACTGGGATCCAACATAAGAAATAGATAAAGAATTTCCATTACTGACAACAACTTGATCATTGCCGGAGTATGGCTCATAGGAATCCAGATGAGACGGCGTGGGCATCATATGAGCAGATGCGCCTGTATCAAGATACCAATCAGAAGAGGTGGCATTGGAGACATTACAACCCGCATTGAAGGCTTCGGCCAAGTTTGCAGTAGCATAAGTAATATCACGATTGAAGCGTTTGGTACAGCGATCAGCATAATGAGGACCACGACAAATCTGACATCAAGGGGGGTGACAAGGCCCGCCACGGCTGTTCCCTTTGGTAGTATGATTGGACCTTCGACCACTGTTATGATGTGGGCGGTAAGAATTTCCCCTGCCACCAGATTTTTTACTGCGATTGTGACCATGGATCTGATTAGAGTTTCGAGCATAAGCAG
Source organism: Perilla frutescens (assembly GCA_026008535.1). Taxonomy (NCBI): domain Eukaryota; kingdom Viridiplantae; phylum Streptophyta; class Magnoliopsida; order Lamiales; family Lamiaceae; genus Perilla; species Perilla frutescens. Next base: position 3,954,695 of record BRKX01000014.1, on the reverse strand, counting down.
AAAAGGCAATGTTGGAAGTAGAGGAAAGATTTACGGCGTCCTGGTAGATAGAGAAACTCTGAGCATTCGCCAAAATATCATCAAATGAGGGAAAAGGTTTAAGGGCAAGTTGAGTTGCAGCAAAACTGGTGAACGTAGAACCAAGGCCACGAAGAAACCAATGCGCCTAGTCCGTGTCATCAAGAGAACGACCCATCGCAGCAAGTTAATCACAAGAAGCTTTAAAAAGATGACCATAATCGGTGATGGAGCAGGAACCCTTTTTCATCTGAAGGAGTTCATCCTTGATTTGAAGTTCACGAGACTTGGAATTGTTGCTGTATGTAGATTCCAGCGCAGTCCAAACTTTACGAGAAGTGGAGGATCCGATGACAGCTGTCATGGATTCTTTAGTTAAGGAAGAAAGAAGAAGACCACGAATACGCTTATCTTCGACTTGCCAATATGCATATGTCGGATTAGGGACGAGAGCATTGTCCTTATCATTAATCGTGGACGACGGTGGAGGGACGAAACCGTCCACAAAGGAACGGAGGTTTTGGCAATCCAGAATCGATTCCATTTGATTTCGCCATAAGAGATAATTGGAAGATGTGAGTTTGAGAGTTACCATGTGAAGTAACGTAGCAAAAGGGAGAGAATCAGAGGATGATGAGGAAGCAGCCATGGTTGATTGGCGAAGAAAGAGAAGAGGAGATATGGCGGCTAGGTTTTGAAAAGAGGAAATATGGCTGATACCATGTATGATGTTTAGGAAAAACACCTTGATTGGTGATGTTTTATTCATGTGTATATAAGCCGAGCAAATACAATTTACCAAGGTACATTAAATAACTATAGACAAAGAAATAAATGTAGCCTATGACTTCATGTTTATAATGTTGAGTGTCTATTGATATGCTAACATTAATTATGTTGGTTCCATTTTTTTTTCCACCTCCTGCTACATAAACGATAATGTTGTGTTTTTTTTTTTCCACATGATATTGTTAAAAAAAACCCAACAATGTCGTTAACATAACAAGAAGCCGAAAAAAAAGAGACCAACATAATTAGTATCTACTAATATCATTATTTATGTCCCTAACATATAATTAAAAATAAAAATTAAATTACAGTGCACAGTCAGGGGGCATGGAATCTTCCGAGCACCAATGAGATATTTGCCCATAATTTTCAGTTTTTCATATTATTTGGGCTCAAAATTGGGCTTTAGGGTCAGCCCATCTTATTGGCCCGCTCCTCAAATCTTTTAACGGATTTCTCCATACACATTGCTTGGAAGGGTCGAACGATGACACCCGACCCGCACGACTAATTCAGTTCGCATTTTTTGCTCTCCAAATTAATTAGAATACAAAAAATTTTGTTAGACTTTTAAATCCTCATTACCCCACTTAAAAATTAAGACATTGATAAATAAAATAAAGTGGCTATATATAACCCCACCCTTCTTCCTTGAGCATGGTCAATTTCTCGGCAAATTTTTCTGCAATATTTCTTATCTTAATCAATTCTTCCACCAACCGTATGTTTGAGGCTTGAAACGGTAATATAGAGAAATCCGAGAATAAGAAGTATAAAAGCATTACTAATCTTCATGAAAGTACTAATCTACATATGAGATTAATTTTATATATCATTCCGGGATCTTCTTTGTTTAATGATATCTCCCCATATAATTCTACATCTTTGTAGATTCATTTTTTTCCCTTTATTAAAAGAATTGATGAGGTTTCTATGGTGGAGGATTCAGTTTTTCTTGATAGAATAATCAGGAAAACTTGATTTTAGCCAGGTTGAATTAATTCTATCTTTTCAAGTCGAAGCAATAGTGCAATTGGAATCATGACAATTATAACTATTTGTAATTAAGTTGTTGGCCTGTTTTATTTTCCAAACTTATGATCCGGAGTTCAAAAAATAATGGGGGATAAACGTTTGGAATTTTGCTTTATTTTATTATGGTTTAAATTATAAAAATAGGGATGGGGTTATCAAGCTATGATAATGTTTTAGTTATTAGTGGTTAAGGGATAAAAAAAGTCTTATCATATTTATATTTTTATTTTATGATATAACGGGGGTTGTAAAGAATAAAACAGAAAATTGGACCCAAACCCATAAAATTCAAAACAAGGTCATATTTCCGAAGCACGCATGACACGCGCCGGATATTTTATTTATTTATTATTTTTCATTTTTTTCTTCAAAAAATGTGTATCTAAAATGGAATTAGTAAACTTTAAAATTAAAGTGAATCGCTTAATGCTATGGGCATGATTTTTTTTTTTTATCCAGTTACTCACACAGTACATTCGCTTAATATTAATAGATGAACTCGTGCACGGAGCTACGGTTTAGAAAATCCTAAACTTTATTTTAGTTTTTTTTAGAACAATACCAAGTTTTTTTATTTATTTATAAAAAAAATACACATACATCTTAAGTAAAAAAGCTCAATTCAACCGCAATTTTTGAAGCCCATTTCGACTACTTTTACTAAAATGGGTTTTCTTTTGCCAAAAGTATAAACAAGTTTAGATACAACTTTACACCTATGAAAAAGTATGAAAGGAAATCAAGCTTTCCAATTAACTTGAAATGGAAATGCAAGTAATTTAAATATGTGGAATATTATAGTAAAACTACAAATTAATATAAGAATAACACCAGAAAATCAAATAAAGTAATCCGATACTTGATTCGAGATACATTGTTATAAAAACATCGTATGTGGTCGCCGGTCGGTGTGATAAACATACCTAACAAGCTTAAACATAAATATTACATTCAACAAAATTCAAAGTTCAAATTGAATTCATACTTGATACATAAAATTGAATAAATATAACAAAAAATCAAATTATTCAGGCTCGATTTGTGTACAATTTAATTAAAACTCATCTAAAACCGATTAGATGAGTTTGTTATAAAAACGTCGTATGTAGTCGGTTTGATGACCATACCTAACAAGCTTGAACATAAATGTTACATTCGACAAAATTCAAAATTCAAAATTCAAATTGAATTCATACTCAATACGTAAAAATGAATAAATATAACATAAAATCAAATTATTCGCGCTCAATTTGTGTTCAGCTTGATTAAACTCATCTAAGAGACTAAGACCAATTAGATGGGTGATCAAGCAAACTCAAAACACCATTTGTAAATGGAAAATGGTCAAATACACTTGTTCTTCCTACATTCAAATAATTTGCCTATACATTTTCATCTCTATACACCCAAAAATGTACAAGGTAAGCCACATTCACCCCAAACATAGAAAGACAGTTTAATTAAGCTTCATCTCAAAAGTCAAGAATGGTCAAATAGCAATGAATAAATGAGAAGCCATTAGGATTAACCAGAGAAATAGAAACTTCTTGCCTAAAATTATGACTTCAGAGCATGCAAGTCTACTACTTTAGCTTCAGATACATCATAGACTGATACAAATTTCATATACATCATAGAAACCTACGATACCATAGAAGCTAGCTAGTCCAACATCTAATATCATAGAAAACTTAGTCCTAATATTTTCATTCATGCAAAGTTAACAAAGTTACCAGCAAGAGCAGCACCATGAAGAAAGCATCCAAGAATCCTCAACAAGCCAATGGGTAGTAACACCCGATCTCTGCCCCACTCGGATCATTCAAACCAGAGACGAAGAATCCATCAATGATGTTGATGTTCTCAATTCTGTGCTCCTCCTTCCACACCACCATCGGCTTCATCCCTTGGACAAATGCCAAACTCTCTTCATAAGGGAAGATCTGAAAAGTAATCCTTCTGTCCCTTTTCAGATCAATAATCCCAAGATGGTTCTTCTCCGTATCATATATGAAAAAATTGCCATTCATGCAGCTACCAACAATCTTGCCACTCCTCGAGCAATCCATACATTTATCAGCATCCAACTTCAATCCCTCATAGCTCACATTCCTTCTCCACACACGCTCCCCGTCATCATACGCCCACACGTCTATCGACTCCAGCCGATCATTTTCATCCATCATGCACACCACCCCTCCAAGACTCCCTTTCCAGTCTACAAATGTCCCTTTCACCTCAAGTGTAGGCATTGGCACAATCTTGAACAACATTTTAGCACAATCAAACCCCAGCAGAACCTTGCATTCCTCACCTTCAACAAATCTACTGTTCTCATCAATCAAAGCAATCCAATAGGGATTACCATTCACAATAACATGATTAGTAGGGTAAAGCACCATAAACTTAAATCCAACCTGAATTGTCTTCCAAGAATCTGTCTTTGAAGAGTAGACCTCAACCACAGTTCTCACCTTCTTCCCCTTCAACCCAAAAATTCTCACCACCTTATAATCATAGCCGCCGTCACCATCATCGGCGTTGCAGCCGAATCCCAGTGAAACCATCTCCACAGTCCCGAAATCTGCCTTCGAATGCGGGAGAGTCTTCCACATATTCGTGGCGGGATTCCACAGCACAATTTCTCTGCTGAATAGAGGACGACCCAGGCAAACCAACCCTCTGCAAGAATCTAGGAACACCTCAGCTGGGTCGCCACGGATCGTCTTAGAGGGCTCGATGATTAGGTTAGTTAGGAGATGGGATTTGACGGAGCACGTTTTGGGGCCTTGAGAAAACTGCTCGTGGTGAATTTTGATGAATTTAGGGTTTGAAACGAGTTTCTGCCACGGCTTGCAGACAGCTTTGAAGCGCATGAGCGACTTCACCGGCAGCCGCGACATAATGCAGAGCATCATGTCCGGAGGTAGAATGCAGTCGGCCATGGGGTTTTCCACCGCTTCTTTGCTGTTTTTGCCGCGGGTTTTTGGGCGATTCTGGTTTCTTTTGGGAGGCATTTTCGTCTCACGTGATTTGGATGATTTTTGCAGAAAACTGGACAGGTTTTAGGGAGGGTTTAGCTTCAGGTGAAGAGAGAGGAAGTGAGTGATACACACAAATGAAAAACAAAGCTTCAAACTGACGCATGAAGTTCGAAGAGGAAGAAGAGGAGATTAATGGGCCGGAACGTATTGGGTTAGAGGAAGAAGAAATAAGGCCCATAAATGGACGGCCCAATATATATATATATATATATTTTTTTTTCTGTGTTTCTTCCATTTAAAAAAATTATACATTTACAAAAGTATTTATCTTATTGCAAAATAATCGGAAAGCAAACAAGAATTAGAAACAATTAGAATATTTTTCAGGATATTCCGTCATTGTGAGCTTGAATTCACTTAGAAAAAACATAAAATAAAAACCATAATGTACTGGCTTTCAACAATCAACAACATTATCATTTGTTACATGGTAACATCAGCAAATTAAGTTTCACTTATGGCAAATAAAGTAACAAATCACAATCTTTTCAAATGCTACTGTCTCGCTCTATATACATTCTGGCTAAGCTTAGAAACTTCTTAGGCTAATACGAACAATGAGGTCCACATTTCCCATGCTTTCTTGCTCTTCTTGTATGTGTTTTGCAGAATCAACAGCAGAAGGAAGGCAATCATCCAACTCCATCATCTCAAGTGTTGGAATATCACCAACAGCAGAAGGGATCTCCTCTAGCATGCCACACGATCTTATAACAAGACGTTGAAGACGAGGGAAGTGGGCTGCTTCAGTCTCCCAACGCGTAAAATGCATCTCTTCAAGTAGAAGGAATATGAGTTGAGGGAACTCTCCTTCAACCGTCTCCCATGACGGTCCTGAGCATGCTTCGCGTCTCAGTTTGAGGGCTTCAAGATTCACCAATGCACCAATGGCTGTCCAAGGAATTCTACAACCACTTAGACTAAGTTTCTTGACATTTTGAGGGAATGCAAGCTTTGGTGGAGCATTTGAAATGGCTGATCCTAGTCCTAGATCATTGTACTTGATAGTGATCTTCAAAGTCTCAAGTTGATGAAGATCAACAAGGGATTCCAGCTGGTAAGTGGACCAATCTACAGAAGAGGAGACATTGTATGAAATTACCAATTTCTTCACATTTGGAATTCTTTTGATGATGCCTTTGCTCCATTTAGAGTTTTTAACTCCCACAAGCGTTTGCAAGTGTTGAAGAATGGAACTCTTCCAGGGAAGTCGAAAACTAAGAGGGTCGGACAAGTAGCAACCGGGCTTTAAATAGAGATGCCTTAGATTTGGCATGCTCCATATCAACCTTGGAAGTAGGGGATACTTGCCAAGTGAACAATGGTGATGAACAATTGTCTCGAGATTCTGGAGTTTTGACATGGATGGAGGAAGTGAACCATCATAGTGGAATGCAAGATATCTCAGACGAAGAAGTTTAATAATTTGATCTGGAAACTCACCAAAGTGGACTACAACTACATCTAGTACTCGGAGATACAACAAACCTAAGTAGAGATCAAAGGGGTTATTGAGAAACTTACTAGCAGTCCAGAGGAAAGAATGAACTTTGTGATAACAACTCAAGTCATGTGTGGGATTAACTTGTAGAGCATCAGCATGAATGCTTAATCTACGTGGGGTGATCTGATCAAGCCATTCTCGGGTTACATATCCACCCGAGTCCACAACATGAAGAAAGTTTTCCTTGCGAGCATTTTGCACACAAACATCCCTCAACAGATCATGAATGCTGCATGTTCTGATCTTGCCATTGCAACTCTGCTTACAAACCAAAACCATGTCCCGTTCAATAAGTTCTTTCAGACAGTCCTCAGCCACCTCTTCTATGTTTTTTGATGTACATGGTTTCAAGAATCCCTCTGCAGCCCATAAGTTGATGAGTTTGGAGACAGGGATCTCACTGTCTCCGGGGAAAACACCCATATATAAGAAGCATGGTCTCAAATGGTGAGGCAGGTGCTTATAGCTCAAACCTAGTATCTCCAAACATTCTTCTTCAGTTTGCCTCAATTTTGAATTTAAGTTTTCTGCTATGTCTCTCCAGATTTTGTTCTGATTGTCCTTATAGAGGAGACCTCCAATCACAAGAATTGCAAGAGGAAGTCCTCTACAATTCCGAGCAATCTCCCTTCCAATGGATTCCAATTCTAGAGGACAATTTTCTCCTCCAAAAACCTTTTCACGAAGTAGGTACCAACTGTCATGTTCATTGAGGCATTGCATTTGATGAATAAGGCAACTAGAGTCGATATTTCTTGCCACATTTGGAAGGCGGGAAGTCATAAGGACACGACTTCCATTATAATTCTCAGGAAAAAATAAACTGATGGAATCCCAAATCTGTGTCTCCCACACATCATCCATTACTATGAGATATCTTCTACCCATCAGGCTTTTGTGAAGATACTCTCCCAATTTGTTTTCATCATCTTCCTGCATTTCTTTTGTGAACATATTTGCAGAATTTAAAAGGCATAGCAGGACCTTACGCAAAGAATACTCTTGAGAAACTGTTACCCAAGCACGAACATCAAAGTGGTAAACAGTATGAGGATCATTGTAAACTAGCCTAGCAAGAGTAGTCTTACCAATGCCTCTCATTCCCACAATGGAGGCAAGTTCGCGGTTGGATGAACATTCATGAGTCAAACGATCCCTTATCTTTTCCAAGTCACTTTCAAGCCCCACTACAACATTCTTGCCACTGCCTCCCAAATCGCTGCTAGGTGAAGCAGCAGCAGCAGGAAATTCATTCGGGTTTCCACTAGCTTCCATAATCTTAATCGCATTTCCCACGATGTTATTGAAAATATCTATCACCAGAGGCAACTTTTGATTCATCTCCGCCTTTGAATCATTTTTGGCTAGCAAAAGTAAAAGTACACCCACAGCAATAAGAAGGGCACCAAAATCAGTAGCAACAATAATAAAAGAAGCTATTTGGATACAAACACGTATCACTTGTGTGAAGCTCGTAATAATCAGTTGATAGTTCATGAAACTGAGCATGATGACGGTGAAGATGGCGAAGCATGCAAGCAATGAGTCAACTTTCTTTAACCCACATAAACTTCTCCCCGCAGATACCAAAATTTGGGATTCAAGAAGATCCTTTGCCATAAAAGCTGCGTCTCTGATTGCGGTATCCAACTTTTCTAGCTCTGATTTATGGCTCGTCATATTAAAAGAAGCATTTTCTTGAAAACGCATCAAAAAAGTCACGTTTTGGTGGAGGGATTGGAGGTGGGCTCTGTTATGAGAGCTCAGACTACCAGAATTAATATTATCAAGAATCTGCCCGAGAGAAATAAGTGTGGCATAACCCGACATGGCCTCCTTAATCTTAATCACGTCTTTAACGATGTAATCGAAATCATTTAGTATCCGTTGCAGCTCTCGAGTTTCATGTGCCGGAGGGAAAACCAGGCCATGGAAGGCAGGTGAAACAATACCGATTATGCAAATTTTGATCCAAACAGGTAACGCTTCTGGAAAGCTTACATGAATCCTACTACTCGATACGGCCACGAGCACAAGGTAGAGTAAATAACGAAATGTGATTTTCATTACATTACTCAAGCTTCTGCTGTCGGAATCCAGAATCTTTGATATCTGGGATTGAATGGCATCTTCTGCATTAAAAGCTGCCTCCCTTATCTTCGTTTCTACAGCTGATATTTGGGTTGCATCCTTAAAAGTAGAAGAATTCTCAAGAAAATTTTGCAACAAAATGGCCTTTTCTTGGATGGAATGAAGCGTAGCTCTGTGATGAGTAATCCGCAGTCCGCCTAGATGATCAAGGATGGTTTTTAGATTTTGCAGGAGAGAAATCAGTGCCGCATAAGCCGACATTTCTTCTTGGAGAATTACATCAATTTTTACCAAACTAAATTGGAGATTTATTTGAATTTTACATTTTGTATCAAATGTCAGTGACTTATCTTGTCAATATCGAAACTTTAGTGTATAAAATATGTTACCGATTAAAACAACGTTTGCAATCATGTAGGGGGGTCGAAGCATTATGCATAAAATATGATCGGTGAAAACAATGTTCGCAATGATAGAGGGGAAATTATAATTTTAAACACGACACAGTACGAAATTAATTATTGGATTTGGGTCAGGCAAAACTGTATTCGGATTGAACGTGTGTTAGATTTGGGGGATTGTTGGGCTAACTTCAAGAAAATCAATGTCCAAGAAGCAATGCAATGCACCAATGTAATAATTCGTAGTTAGTATGGTTGGTTTGATGGAATGGAATCACATTCCCACGTCCATTCCCATTCCTATAGCTGGTATGATTTTTTCAATCGGTAATGGTCATTTCCGAAGGAATCACATTACCATGAACATATGATTAGCCATTACCACGAAAAATCCTAAATTGTACCCAAAATCCTAATATCAACATTGTAGAGATGTTGGCCCAAATCCCTAATTAGCATAAACTCCTAATTAGCCATATTTACTCTTCTTCTCCACGATAAAACTCGCTGCGCCGCTCCTATTGAATTAAGCTTGAAAAAACACATAGTAATCGGGCTCTGCTATTCCCGATCAATCTCCTCGCCGGATTCCCTGTCCATCGGTGTCCTGTTGGCGTCGAGTGTGTGTGAGCTTCGTGAGGAAGAGAGTTGAATAGCCTTGACCTATATCTGACTTTCCCCTGCTCGTTGATAGCCTGTTCGTTGCCCGTTTGATACCTCTTAACTGATCGTTGCTGTTGCCGGAAGAGAACGCCGCCGCCGCCTATTGGATCCTGAGCCAATTTTTTCTTTCTCTCAATTCTCCTATTCTCTTCTATTTTGATACATATATATATATATATATATACTACTTGGAATAGATACATTCATACTCATCGTCGTATATCTATATTTAGGGAGAATCTGCATTTATCGTGTGTTCTAATTGATTAACGTCTCCTATTCTCTGATTTACAACAGCACAAGCAGAGTATCGCCGGAGAAGACGATCAGAGAGTGTCACTGCTGCTCGCTGTTACTGTTTTGCTCGCCGGAGAATTTCTCAACGCTGCAGCAGCCTTGAACGTTGAAGAGTTGCTGCAGACCAACGCTGCATTCAAGGGCTGCGACTTTTGCTGCCAAGAAGACGACTATTGCTGCATCGTCTCTGTGCTGTCAACCGGAGAAGACTGAAGCTGTCGTTCATTGTCGGAGAAGACGACAGCTAGCCGCAGTGACTATGAAGAAGCATCACGGCTGAAAATCAGAGCAACGGACTTTCCCATCCAATCTTCTTCTCTATCTATCTATCTGCTCTTTCTTTTTTCTTCATCATTAATTAAGAGTGCTATCTCCCTAAAACTTGCTGTTAGTGTGCAGATCACCAGAGAAGACGTCCTGCGCTTCACCTCGATTTTCAGAATCTTTGTTGCTATCAAGAAGAGAATCCCGACAACCGTAGCATGTGGAAGCCTATCAACGTTACCGCTGCAGAGCTGTTCTTACCGCTGGGGCAGATTAATTGAAGTAGAAACGACTCAACGTTACTGTCACTATATCTTGTTGAAGCCAAGGTGATCGTGTGGCTGACTCAGTCGAGTCGGGAATCAAGTTGGTGAACCCCGGCAGGGCACGGATACCCAACAGTGGTATCAGAGCCATGGGGACCCTTGCCGGGGCACCCTCCGACTTGCACCAGCGCACCCCGCCGCCATTGGCTGCGCCGTTTCACTCCCGACGAGCAAGGAACACAGTAGGTCAGATTTCTTCCCTTCCTGGGAGGATCTGCTCTGGTAAAGTGGTGAAACTCTAAGCTCCTAGATCTTAGGCTTGGGTTATTTGCTGTTTGCGCTAAATATTGGTGAATTGTGATGATTTGGTGAATTTTTTGGAGTATTGTGGTGACTTTTGGGAGAATATTGGAGATTTGTGGCAATTTGTGATAATATTGTTAATTTGTGTTAATTTGGAAGAATCCGTTATTTTGGTTGAATTTGTTGGAAAATTTTTGAGATATTTTTTGGTGGAAAATTTATCTTTGCTATATCTCTTCTATTTGTTTGGTATCTAGCGATCCTATTAATTGCTTCCGCATTCTTGTTTTTGCTGTGATATCTCTGTGAGTTTTTTTGGTTGTGTTTTGGTAGTGAAAACCTGGTGAAACTCCAAGTTTTGTGAGTTTCTGAGAAACTGACTCCGGTATTTGAGTCAGTTGCTTTTGAAACAAGTTTTGGGGTTGTCCTGAGTGAATCCTTGCTCCACAGATAAATCTGTGCTGAGAACTGGGCTAGCCTCAGCACTTTATCCCCCCGTGTGTACTTGTTTCTGTGTGTTGGAGGAGTTTCCTCCCTGATTTGTGATCGTTCTGTTGTGTTCTCTGATTTTCTGGTGATTATTTTGCCTTCCTGTGACTCCTGTGTCTGCTTATAATCATGAATAACCTTCATATGACGCCTTTTGATGGTAGAAATGATTTTCAGGATTGGAAAACTAGAATTGAGTGCAATTTGACAAAAGAAAAGATTCATAAAGCAATTTTCACTAAAATTGATAAATCTGTGGATGATGAGAAGCTGCATGATATGAATGATAGTGCTAGGGCTACCATTTTATTGAATTTGAGTAGTACTGTTCTTAGAAAAGTGTCTCATCATCGATGTGCTAAGAATTTATGGGATGATTTGAATTCTCTATATACTGCTACTTCTGAAGAGTCTGTATATGCTTTACAAGATCAATTTATGAATTATCAAATGGATGCTTCAAAAGATGTTGATGCTAATATGGATGAATTCAATAAACTGCTTCAAGACTTGAAACTTGCGGGTGATGATACACATGAGAAATATGCTGCACAAATTTTATTGGGTGCCATTCCTGAGTCATTTTCTGAGGTCAAATCTGCTTTGAAATATGGGGGGTCAAAAGTTACTTGTAATATGATTGTAACAGGCTTGAAAGCTAAAGAAAATGAGCTTAAAAAGTTAAAATCCAAACCTTTGCATAATGAGATCATGTATGTGAATAGGAATAATAATAGAAATCCTCCAGATGGCTTTAATAGACCTCCGAATCCTGAGAATCCTAGTGTGCTTGCAGCTGAAAGTCATAGGAGGGATATGCAATTAGGGCAAAACCAACATCATAATCATGCTCCTAATTATGCTCAGAATCATACGTTTGACCAGAAACCTAGGAAAACTTGCTGGAATTGTGGTAAACATGGTCATTTTTCTAACAGATGCAAAATGCCTAAAAAGAATAAAGCTTTTGGGAATTATGATCATAGTGCTAATCATGTTTATGAAGATGCTAACAATGTGTATGAGGATGATGACATTTATATGGTCCACACTGTATATGATTTTCAATTTATCAATTACTCCAATGTTGTTTCTAAAGATATGCATGAAAATGAATGGTTAATTGATTCGGGATGCACTTTCCATGCCACTCCTCACAAGCACATGTTTCACAACTTACAATATCTGAATTCTGGTCGTGTGGCTTTGGCTGATGGACAACACTGTGAAATTATTGGTAAAGGAGATATATGTTTGAAATTTGAGAATGGAAGTATGCTTACCCTAAATGATGTCAGATATGTCCCTAAACTGAAATTTAGCTTGCTGTCTATGTCTAAAATGGCTGACAAGATGCTTGAGGGTTCTGTGAATTCTTTGAGATTCAAATTTGAGAAAGATTCAGTGCTTTATTTTATTGCTCCCCGAAAGGGTGATTTGTATGTTGTCCATGCTGAGTCTGTGCCTCTGCCTGTTATCAATGTGATTCAAGAAGATAAGACTGCATTATGGCATGCTAGACTAGGACATATGAGCAATAAGGGCCTTTCAATTTTGCATAAAAATGGTGCATTTGGCAAAGATAAAGTGTCTGTTATTCCTTTCTGTGAACCGTGTGTTATGGGTGAGCATCATAAAATTCCTTCACCTGTGGTTATGCCTTATCCTAGAAAGCATGATTTTCCCTATTTACCTGAATCCTCACCTTATGTTGCTCCAAGTGAGATGGAAAATTTGGAAAAAGTAGATAATAATGTGTTTGAGTTTATGTGTGCTCCTTCTGTTGCTTCAAGTGAGGTGGAGGATAATGTGGAGAATGTGACTCATATGCCGTCTGAATCTGAAAATGTGTCTAATGATTTATCTATCACTGAGCATGAGTCTGATAATCATAATGTGGATGAGTCTGTGTCTGAGCATGAGGCTAATAATGAGCCTAGAACTTATAATGAAGCTGTGAAATCTGATGAATCTGATAAATGGTTTGCTGCAATGAATTGTGAGATGAAATCTTTGCATGACAGCAATACTCGGAAACTTGTTGAAAAATGGGAAATGTTGTTTGATAAGATCCCCTCTGAATTTAACCCTGTGGATATGGGCACTAAGTGCTTTCGAGTTGCAAAGCTATTATCCTGCAAGAGATCTTTGAACTTTGATCTTGGTTAAATTCTTCTATGTGAGCTTTATGTGATGGTATTCTAGTCTTTTGGCTGGATACCTTATTTGTTTTTTGTGTTTTTCCTCTACTTATTTTTGTGTGTTGGTTAGTTTTTTCCCGTTGGTACTGTGCTAGGTTGCATTTCGATCAAGGATAGTCATCAAGTGACTTGAGATGATTTGCAAAAGGGTTGGTCTCTAGTGTTGAGATTGAGTTCAAATATGCATAGTATTGTTCTCTTCTGCTCTTATCTTGTCTTCGTGATAGACGTGAGTAAAAATAGGCGATGATGTTATCCATGTTAAGGTGTGCGGTGTCTTCTTCCTTGGCGATTTAATGATCAGTGGGCCAAAGGTGGAAATGTAGAGATGTTGGCCCAATGATCTCACTTTTGTTGGGCTTCGTTAATTTTGTGCTGGCCCAAATCCCTAATTAGCCATATTTACTCTTCTTCTCCACGATAAAACTCGCTGCGCCGCTCCTATTGAATTAAGCTTGAAAAAACACATAGTAATCGGGCTCTGCTATTCCCAATCAATCTCCTCGCCGGATTCCCTGTCCATCGGTGTCCTGTTGGCGTCGAGTGTGTGTGAGCTTTGTGAGGAAGAGAGTTGAATAGCCTTGGCCTATATCTGACTTTCCCCTGCTCGTTGATAGCCTGTTCATTGCCCGTTTGATACCTCTCAACTGATCGTTGCTGTTGCCGGAAGAGAACGCCGCCGCCGCCTATTGGATCCTGAGCCAATTTTTTCTTTATCTCAATTCTCCTATTCTCTTCTATTTTGATACATATATATATATACTACTTGGAATAGATACATTCATACTCATAGTCGTATATCTATATTTAGGGAGAATCTGCATTTATCGTGTGTTCTAATTGATTAACGTCTCCTATTCTCTGATTTACAACAACACAGGCAGAGTATCGTCGGAGAAGACGATCAGAGAGTGTCACTGCTGCTCACTGTTACTGTTCTGCTCACCGGAGAATTCCTCAACGCTGCAGCAGCCTTGAACGTTGAAGAGTTGCTGCAGACCAACGCTGCATTCAAGGGCTGCGACTTTTGCTGCCAAGAAGACGACTGTTGCTGCATCGTCTCTGTGCTGTCAACTGGAGAAGACTGAAGCTATCGTTCATTGTCGGAGAAGACGACAGCTAGCCGCAGTGACTGTGAAGAAGCATCACGGCTGAAAATCAGAGCAACGGACTTTCCCATCCAATCTTCTTCTCTATCTATCTATCTGCTCTTTCTTTTTTCTTCATCATTAATTAAGAGTGCTATCTCCCTAAAACTTGTTGTTAGTGTGCAGATCACCAGAGAATATGTCCAGCGCTTCACCTCGATTTTCAGAATCTTTGTTGCTATCAAGAAGAGAATCCCGACAACCGTAGCCTGTGGAAGCCTATCAACGTTACCGCTGCAGAGCTGTTCTTACCGCTGGGGCAGATTAATTGAAGTAGGAACGACTCAACGTTACTGCCACTATATCTTGTTGAAGCCAAGGTGATCATGTGGCTGACTCAGTCGAGTCGGGAATCAAGTTGGTGAACCCCGGCAGGGCACGGATACCCAACAAACATAGAAATCTGTTAAAATTCATGAAATCAAGTTGAGACTTGCTTTTGAGATTGTTTTAGCTCCACGAAATACACGAAATCAAGTTGTTCCTGAATTTATCGATGATAGAACCCTTGCACGAAATTCACAATTGGTCTCTTACTGAGAACATAAGTAGTGATGATACGAAGGATGATTTACGTACATCTACCACACCTAGATTATCGTGAGTCTTCTCCCTAAATTTGTTTGCGATTTCTTCCATTTTTGTGTGATTTTGAAAATTTTGGTGATGATTTTTGAAATGTGAAATTTTGTCTTTCAACATAGGTGGGATAGGTTATTGCCTTTCAACGTAAGTGGTCTTTTAAGTATACTTAGAAGGTTTATGTAAACAAATAGGATACCTGGGGGCTAAGAAGTTCTATGCAAATGATGAAAATGGTAAGCTCAAGCTGGTTATTTATGAGCATGATACTTGGCGGTTGATAATAGGGTTTGCTGAAACCAGAGTGTTCTTGTTGTATTTGGATGCTGAGAAAATAGTAATTCATCTGAATGGAGAGGAGGTGCAAGGGGAGGTAGTGTACATAGATGATGTGGGAGATCAAGAACAAACAATTGGAAGCTCTTTAACTGTAGAGCAGGTTGTGAAAGGTGTGAGTGAGCCTACAATGGTGACACAAGTTGAAGAGCAACTTCTAAAACCTGTTGGAGAGTCTGCAGCGGACACACAAATTGAAGAACAGCTTGTGAAACTTGTTGGAGAGTTTGCAATGGACACACAAATTGAAGAACACGTTGTGAAATCTGTTGGAGAAGCTATAATGAAAACACAAGTTGAAGAGCAGGTTGGGAAACGCATTGGAGAGGCTACAATATATGTTGAAGAGTAAGTTGTAATAGAAACTGAGGCTACAGAGCAAGTCCAGAAAAAGCATGAAGTTGAAGTTAGGATAGAGCAGGAAGTTGCTACTGATGAAGGTTTAGAAACTGGTGTTATAGAGACTGATTCTGAGTTTGAGTCTATGTTAGATGAAATGATTTTAGAAATTGATGCTATTGAAGATAGGAAACTTGGGTTCCAAAAAAGCAACAGGCAGACAGAGCTTGAAGATGAATTGATAGTTTCAGAAAGTTTGAGGCAGACAGAGTTTGGAGATGAATTGATAGTTTCAGATTTGCTCTGAATATGAAATTACATTTCTTGATTTTTTGGAGCTTTGAAATTGTATTGAAATTGATGTTGTAGCTGCTAGGGAAACTAGAGCTCAGTGGCATACATACTGCTGGAGACAACACTATATATTCTTGTGTGTTTTGTGGAATTTATTCTTGTGTTTTTTGTATTGAGTGCATAGGTGTATATATAGATGAATGATGATAGGTTTATGGCATTTATTCTCTCTAAAAAGTGAGTATTTTTCCCTTCAATTTAGTCTGATTTGAGTGCATAGTTGTATATAGATGGAGAAAATTGCAAGACTGGTCCCAAAGGACATACCACTCCCCGATTATGGTCCCATACCTTCTAATTTAGCACCATTGAACCATGATATGCAAAATTGGTCCTCGCCTTAACGTTTGCCATTACTTTTTCATGCAAATTTAGTCCCAAAGCGTTTTGCAATTTTAGTCCCGTACAAAACATTATTCATAACGGTGAATTGGAGGGAATTCTCAAGAATTGGAGGGAAAATTCAACCATTTGGAGGGCATTTATGCCTCATACCTGCCTGCGTTGAATATATATATACATCTATACACTCAGTTCTGCTGCATGTATAAGCAAAAGAAAACAATGTCTGCTACATCTTCATGCAGAGAAAATAAAAAAAATTTGGTGTGTGATTGTCAAAAGCCTGTGCGTGCCTATGTTTCCAATCGTGCACATAGCATTTCATTTTTATTTTCAACCATATCAACAACAAGCAACAATATCAACCACACCAATATCAACAACAATACAACAACAATATCAACCACACCAATGTCAAAAGAGTAGCATTTCATTTTCAGAGCAACAATATCAACAAGCACATATATAGCTTTTGCGGTCAGCATAATTAACAAAAAATATGTTTACTTGTTCCAAGTCACCATAATTAACAAAAAAAATAGAGCTGGAGCAGTTTGCCATATTCAGAGCTTGTGCAATTTGCCATTTTCAGAGCTTGTGCAAAAAAAAAAAAAACCAACTCTAATGTCAAAAGCAAAAACACAAAATTCAATGCAAGGAACATTCGAATTTTTTCCCTTCTTTGCCTTTGGTTCAATTGGTTTCGCCTTCTTTAACTGCTGGCTTCTTCTTCATCTCAGTAGCCGTTTCTACAACCTGAGCCTCTGCATAAATACAAATTTATACCACAAAATCTCAAACCAACACCTCACAATCTCACAGATAAGGACCAAAGCTTACGCGCTCAATAATTACTACACAAAAGAAGAAAAAGTGAAATACCTAGATTCATCTTAATTTTAGCACCAACATCTCTATTGCACTCCTCGCTGCAAATCGATTCCACTTCGTATCACAAAACGATCGAGACAGAAAAAAAACAAAAAAAACCTAGAACACTATAAAGGATTAACGGAAAAAGGCAAGTACCATTTGGTAAAGGCGCTACCGTCTCTAGCGCGTTTGAGAGATGGAGATGAAGAATCCGATTCAGCCTCCACTCTCTTCTTCAATTTGGGGACATCAAAAACCTCCACTCCAATCTTCTCTGCAACACTCGTAACTCTATTAACGTATTCAAAAATGAGATCGTCATACGCCGCGATTGACAGCCCCGCCGCGTCGGTGTCTCTGCTCACCTCTCATTCACGTTAGGACAACACCTCCAGCCGCGTCACTGCAGATTCTAGCCTGCTCAGTGACGGTTGATTTGGGGATTTAGGGTTTGGGGATTTTCATTGAGTTTTGCGGGTGTTTTTTTTTAATAGGTCTGGAGATTTAGGGTTTGGAGATTTTCGTTTAAATTAGTTTCAATTAGGGAGAAAATTGCAAAAATGGTCCCACAGAAAATCACGTGTGGCTCACGTGTAACGGCTCTGTCTGCTTCTAATCTTTCCGTCAATTACTCTGGGACTATTTATGCATATCTCTATCTTTTGGGTTCATTTCTGCAGCAAAAGAAAAGAAAAAGAAAAGGACCAAATTAGAAGGTATGAGACCATAATCGGGGAGGGGCATATCCTATGGGACCAGTCTTGCAATTTTCTCTATATAGATGAATACTGACAGGTTTGTGGAATTATATTTCTTATGAGACTAAAATTGCATTTTAGTCTGGGACTAAAATTGCATATCAATTTCACGGAAAACGTAACGTCATGATCATTTTTGCATGTTTTGGTCAAGTAAGACCAAATTAGTTCGTAAGGGACCAAAATCGGAGAGGGTCATGTCCTATGGGACTGAAAATGTAATTTTCTCACACTGGCGTAGATAGATTTAGAAGCAACCAGAAAATAAAGGATCAAGAAAAGAAAACACAAATCATGAATTTACTACTCACTATCAGAGAGAAGAAAAAATATCAAGAAATAAACTATAAAACAATGAAACTGAAACGATTTATAGATGTAAGGATTGTCATTTGTTTAAATATATGGAAAAAATGTTTTTTTTTTAATTCTAGACGTGAGATGCATAATTGGGAGCATAGTAGGTCTCCTCTACAAGATGCATGATTTGGGCCCATCAGACTGGCCCAGACCCATTAAAAAAAATTAGATCAAGCTCTCTCCACCATAAAAATAGATAAAAAAAAATTACACCAAGAAAAGCCATAATCCCCATCTAAATTATACCCACAGAAAAAATTACTGGTGAGAATTAGACGTTGAAGATGGGGGAATTTCCTTTTTGGCCTTGGATGCGTCACATCTTTAGCTTGAGCACTTCAAGATTTAACAACACTCAAACAATCTTCATAATTTTTCCGATCAATTCAACAATTTATAATCATGCAAAAGTTTGTTTCATCCCAGCAATATCATACCGCTTGAATTCATAATATGGAGGCAAGCTTTAATCACCAACTCTCATGATGCTAGTGTCTGAATTAATTAAGAATGTACGTAGATAAAAATTCATCTAACATAGGAGATAAATATTTACCTTATATTTAGAATGGTAGAAAGTCCGGCCATGAAATGTGGCTTTATAGGCCTATACAAACTTTGAGGTCCACATTTCCCATGCTTTCTTGTTCTTCTTGTATTTGTTTTGCAGAATCCACAACAGAAGGATGGCAGTCAACCAACTCGATCATCTCAAGCGTTGGAATATCGCCAATCCCAGAAGGGATCTCCTCTAGCATGCCACACGACCTCATAACAAGTCGTTGAAGACGAGGGAAATGGGTTGCATCAGTTTCCCAACACCTAAACAATATCTGTTCAAGTAGCAAGTATGTGAGTTGAGGGAATTGTCCTTCAACAGTCTCCCATGAAGGGCCAGAGCATGCTTCACATCTCAGTTTTAGAGCTTCAAGATTTGGCAATAGACCAATCATTGTCATGCTTGCCCAAGGAATTCCACAGCCACTTAGAGTTAGTTTTTTGAGCTTTTGAGGGAATGCGAGCTTTGGCGGATCATGGGAAATGCCAAATCCCAGATCATTGTTCTTGATGATGATCTTCAAAGTCTCAAGTTGGTGTAGATCAACAAGGGATTCGAGCTGGTATGCCGACTGTAAGTTTTGAGGATCGAAATACCAAAAATCTCCAATATATTTGTATGATTTGAGTGTGTAAATTTCTAGATTTGGAGATGATATTTGAGAGATAGAGGAACGGTAATTCACTTCTTAGAGAGGAGAGTTTTACAAAATATTTTGTGGTTAATACAACTTGGCTTCTCCAACACACCTTATACTCCTAGACTAGGTTAGACTAGGGTACTACTACATTCTTCCAAGGGAAGTTTCATTTACCAAATACATATTAATTATAGTTAACATATTAATTAAAACATTAGCACATTAACTACATTTCTCCCCCTTAATGTGCTTCTCCATCACTCCGAGAAGTTCTCTTAACTTGAAAAATTTCTCCTTTGGAAGTGCTTTGGTGAAGATGTCCGCCACTTGATCTTCGGACTTGCAAAACATGAGTTGAACTTCACCTTCTTCGATGGCTTCTCGAATGAAATGGTACTTGATGTTGATGTGTCTTGTGCGGCTATGAAAAACAGGATTCTTGCTCATGGCAATCGCCGACTTATTGTCACAAAACAGCTCGGTCGACTCACCTTGCTTCATTCCAATATCGGCAAGAATTTTCCTCAACCATATCACTTGCGAGGTTGCCATGGCAGCTGCAACATACTCAGATTCAGCCGAGGATTGTACCACACTCTCTTGTTTCTTTGAACTCCATGAGAACACACTTGAACCCAAGAAAAATGCATATCCGGACGTACTCTTCATATCATCCATGCATCCGGCCCAATCGCTATCACAATAGACTTGTAGATTCACTTGAGCACCTCTCCAATATTTGATTCCAAAATTTGTGGTGCCCTTGATGTATCTTAGCACCCTTTTCGCTGCACCAAGATGAACTTGACTCGGACTACTCATGAACCTCGACAACATACTTGAAGCGAACATGATATCCGGTCTTGTTGAACAAAGATATAACAAACTACCAACCAAACTCCGATATGTGGTAGCATCAATTTTCTTCTCACCATCATCCATCTTCATTTTTTCATTTACCACCAACGGAATGAATGTGGGGTTGCAATCACTCATGCCAAACTTCTTCAAAATATTTTCGGCATATTTCTTTTGACAAATAAATACTCCATCATTCTCTTGGTAAATCTCCATGCCCAAGAAATGATGTAGCAAACCCATATCACTCATCTCATATCTTTTCATCATTTCATTTTTAAAATCACTTATCATCTTCTCATCGTCACCACAAAACAACAAATCATCAACATATAATGCAACAATGAGTGTAGATGTACCTTGAGTCTTCACGTATAATGTTGACTCACTTTTGCTCCTTTTGAAACCATGTTCAATGAAGTATGAATCAATTTGGCTATACCAAGCTCTCGAAGCTTGCTTGAGCCCATATAATACTTTCTTCAACTGATAGACTTTTTCTTCGGCTCCTTCAATCACAATACCTTGTGGTTGCTCCACATAAATCTCCTTGGTTAATTCACCATTCAAAAAAGATGATTTGATGTCAAGTTGATATAGTAACCATCCTTTTTGAGCGGCAAGTGCAATAAGCATCCGAATTGTGTTGAGACGTGAAACCGGTGAGAAAGTTTCATCGTAGTCAACTCCGGGTTGTTGTGTGTATCCCTTTGCCACAAGTCTTGCTTTATTTCTTTGAAAGGATCCATCTTCATTGACCTTAACTTTGTAGACCCATTTCACTCCAACAATTTCTTTGTTTTCGGGCCTCTCAACTAACTCCCAAGTTTTGTTTTTCTCGATGACTTCAATTTCTTCTTGCATGGCTTTTCTCCACGCCTCTTCCTTCATTGCTTCTTCAAAATTTTCAGGTTCAATCATGTAAAAATTGCATCTTGCATACACATCTTCCAAACTTTTCATTTTTCGATTTGAATTTGATGCCGATGAAGATGAACTTGCTCCCGAACTAGAACTTGAACTTGAACTACTCGGGCCACTTGAAAAATCTGCACCTTCATCATCATTTTCTTCCTCTTCATTTGTTGGAACTTGTTTGTGCTCATCAAAAAATGATGCACTCTGCTCGACTTTCTTTGTTTTCCAATTTCAAGTTGCATTTTCATCAAAAATCACATCTCGGCTTGTGATTACTTTCTCCGTCTTCAAGTTGTAGATCCTATAGCCTTTGGACATGTTTCTATAGCCAAGAAATATGTATTTCAAACTTGTTTCATCAAGCTTTTGTCTCTTTTCCTTTGGAATTTGGGCATAGCAAACCGATCCAAAAATTCTCAAATGTTTCACCGATGGCTTTCTACCACTCCAAGCTTCATGAGGAGTTCTATCCATCACGGCCTTTGTTGGACATCGGTTCATCAAGTAAACCGTGATATACACGGCCTCGGCCCAAAATTCTTTAGGCATTCCTTTGGCGTGCAACATTGATTTGCCCATTTCCATCACCGTTTGATTTTTTCTTTCGGATACACCATTTTGTTGTGGTGTGTATCCAACCGTCAATTGTCTTCCAATGCCTTCATCTTCACAAAATTTTGTGAATTGGTTTGAGGTATACTCCTTTCCATTGTCACTTCGAAGCACTTTAATAGTTCGGCCACTTTGATTTTCCACTAGACACTTGAATTTTTGGAACACTCCAAACACCTCGGATTTTTCCCTTAAGAAATAAACCCAAGTCATGCGAGTATAATCATCAATAAAAAGAATAAAGTACCTATTTCCTCCTTGGGAAATTGTCGACATCGGACCACACACATCGGTGTGTACAAGCTCGAGAGGTTGTTTTGCTCTCTAAGTGACTCCTTTTGGAAATGGTTGTCGATGGTGCTTGCCTAGAGCACATCTTTCACAAACTTACTGCACTTCTTCAATTTTTGGAAGACCATGAACCATATTCTTGTTGTGGAGAAGTTTGAGACTTTGGAAATTCAAATGACCAAGCCTCCAATGCCACAATTTAGATTCATCCATCACTTGTGCTTTCATCGCCACATTTTCGGGATATTTGAAAATGAGTGGAAAGTTTCTATTTTTCTCCATTTGAATTTTCGCCATAATTTGCTTCGGATCTTCTCTATCAAGTATCACACACGTTTTTTCTTCAAAATGGACTGCAAAACCATGCTCAATAAGTTGCCCAACACTCAACAAATTTTGCTCCAAATCCGGCACAAGTAGCACATCATGTATGCGTTTGATGCCCTTCTTCGTGTTGACTCTTATTGTTCCTTTTCCGTGAGCTTTCACAAGTGCTCCATTGCCCATCTTCACTTGTGAATGGACAACGGTATCAAGGCTCACAAAGATTGATTTATCACCCGTCATGTGGTTACTACAACCACTATCAATGTACCAAACATCACTCTTTGACTCACTTGCATTTTGTGAGGCATAGAATGTGCATCATTCGCTTTGCTCTTCTTCGACATAACTTGCTTGTTGTCAATTTTGTGGTTGCTCTTTTGAGTAGCAATCCTTTTGAATATGACCAAACCGACCACATTTGTGATATTTCGGCTTGTCCTTGTACCAACAATCTTTGTACTCGTGGTTATTTTGACCACAATGCTTGCAACTCCTTTCATTTTCAGATTTGTTATCTTGGTTTCTCTCTTGGAAACCTCTTGCTCTTCCTCTACCACGGCCATTCCTTCCACGACCTCTACCACGACCAAAGTTACCACCACCACGTGATTGTTGTCCTCCACTAGATGATGATTCACCAACATTTTTATTATTCACACTCAACTTTGATTGAAAAGCACTTTCAATCGTCTTCTCCGATTGTCTAGCCAACCTTTCCTCATATGATTTCAAAGAACCCATCAACTCATGAATACTCATTTGTGAGATATCTTTAGTTTTCTCAACAACAGCCACAATAGCATTAAATCTTTCGGGAAGACATATCAATATTTTTTCTATCATTCTTTGGTCCGAAATCACTTCACCATAAGTTTTCATTTGATTTGTGAGCTCAATAAATCTTGAATGAAACTCACTCAAACTCTCTTTATCCTTCATTCTCATATTCTCAAAATCTCTTCTAAGAGTTTGAAGTTTTATAGATCTTACCTTCTCATCTCCTCCAAATTCTTTTTGTAGAATTTCCCAAGCTTCCTTCGATTTTTCGGCACCCATTATTCGAGGAAAAATCGAATCTGCTACAGCTTGTTGTATCTTCGACAATGCTGCGGCATCTCTCTGCTTCAATTTCTTCAACTCTTTTAGTTGAGCCATGGTGAGATCTTCTTCCTCATCATCGAAGCTTTCATCTACGAGTTCCCATAAATCCAATGAAGCTAGTAAGGTCTTCATCTTCTTGCACCAAAACTTGTAGTTCTCTCCGGCAAAGATTGGTAGAGAAACTTGTTGTGTATTTTCCATCCTTACGTGAAAAACCACTATCGATGATTGACGATAGAGAAATCTTCTTTCTCGTGGGTGGGTGCTCTTTCTCGTGGATGGGTGCTCTGCTCTTGCTCACCTTCTTGATGGAGAAATTTTTGGTATTTAAAACCAAGCTCTTGATGCCAAATGTAAGTTTTGAGGATCGAAATACCAAAAATCTCCAATATATTTGTATGATTTGAGTGTGTAAATTTCCAGATTTGGAGATGATATTTGAGAGATAGAGGAACGGTAATTCACTTCTTAGAGAGGAGAGTTCTACAAAATATTTTGTGGTTAATACAACTTGGCTTCTCCAACACACCTTATACTCCTAGACTAGGTTAGACTAGGGTACTATTACATTCTTCCAAGGGATGTTTCATTTACCAAATACATATTAATTATAGTTAACATATTAATTAAAACATTAGCACATTAACTACACCGACCAATCTACAGAAGAGGAGACATCATACCAGATTCCCAATTTCTTCAAATTTAGAATTCTTTTGATGATGCCTTTGCTCCATTTAAAGTTTCTAATTCCCATGAGCGTTTGTAAGTGTTCAAGAATGAAACTCTTCCTGGGAAGTCGGTAACAAAAAGGATCGGACAAACAACAACCTGGCTTCACATAGAGATGCCTTAGATTTGGCATGCTCCAGATCACTCTAGGAAGCAAGGGATACTTGCGAAATGAACAATGATGATGAACAATTGTCTCAAGATTCTGGAGTTTTGACATGGATGGAGGAAGTGAACTATCATAGTGGAAAACAAGATATCTTAGATGAAGAAGCTTAACAATTTGATCTGGAAACTCACTGAAATGAACTACGGCTAAATCTAGTACTCGGAGATACCCAACACCTAAGTAGAGATCCGAGGGGCTAAACTCATACAAAATCTTACTAGCATTACACAGGAATGACCGAGCATAGTAACCACAACAACTAATGAAGTGATGTGAGGTATAAAGTAGTTGAGCATCAACACGAAGGCTTACTCTACGTGGAGTCTCATCGGGACTTTCTAGGGTTATATACCCACCACGGTTGACAGCATGAAGAAAATTTTCCTTGCGAGCATTTTGCACACAAACATCCCTCAACAGATCATGAATGCTGCATGTTCTGATCTTGCCATAACAACTCCTCTTACAAACCAAAATCAGGTGTCGCTCAATGAGATCTTTCAGATAGTCCTTAGCCACCTCTTCCACGTTTTTTGATGTACATGGTCTTAAAAATCCCTCTGCAATCCATAAGCTGATGAGTCTGGAGACAGGAATTTCACAGTCTCCCGGGAAAAACCCCATATATAAGAAGCATGGTCTCAAATGGTGAGGCAAGTGATAATAGCTCAAACTCAGTATCTCCAAACACTGCTCTTTAGTTTGCCTCAATCCTGAATATAAATTTTCTGCTACGTCTCTCCAAATTTTGCTTCGTCTGTCCTTATACAAGAGGCCTCCAATCACAACAATTGCAAGAGGAAGTCCTCTACAACTCCTAGCAATCTCCTTTCCAATGGATTCCAATTCTAATGGACAACTTTCACCTCCAAAAACCTTCTCACGAAATAGGTACCAACTGTCAGTATCATTGAGGCATCTCATTTGATGAAAAGGGCTACCAGAGGTCGGATGACTCGCCACATCTGACAGCCGAGAAGTCAGAAGGACACGGCTTCCATTAGAATCATCAGGGTAAAATCTACTAATGGAATCCCAAATCTGTGTGTCCCACAAATCATCCATTACAATGAGAAATCTCCTACTCTTGAGATATCTGAAGAGATCCTCACCCAATCTCTCATCATTATTGTCTTCTTGCATCTGCCTTCCGAGCATGTTTCCAGAATCTAAAATCCCTAGCAGGACATGGCGCAAAGAATACTCTTGAGAAATTGTCACCCAGGCACGAATATCAAAGTGGCAAAAAAGTTCAGGATCATTGTAAACCTGTTTCGCTAGTGTAGTTTTACCAATGCCTCCCATTCCTACAATTGAGATAACTTCAAGTTTGGATGAATGTTGAACCAAACGAGCCTTTATCTGGTCTCTGTCACTTTCATGCCCCCACTACCTCATATTTGCCAGTGCCTCCCAAATCCAGTCTAGACGAAGCAACAGCAGTAGAAGCAGCAGGAGAAGGCAAATGGCTCAGGTTTCTACAGGCATCCTTAATCTAA
This sequence comes from Perilla frutescens, assembly GCA_026008535.1. Classification (NCBI taxonomy): domain Eukaryota; kingdom Viridiplantae; phylum Streptophyta; class Magnoliopsida; order Lamiales; family Lamiaceae; genus Perilla; species Perilla frutescens. The sequence continues at coordinate 3,928,532 of BRKX01000014.1, read as the reverse complement.
ACAACATTCCTCACCATGATACTGAAATCATCTATTACCAGAGGCAACTCTTGAATTTCCAGCGCCGCCTCAGAATTATTTTTGACTGCCAAAACTGCACCTAAAACGACAACCCCACTCGACCATAATACAAAGGGAACAAAGGCAAGGGCAAGTATAAGAAAAAAGCGCACGAGAATTTGGATCCAAGCGGGTATGTCTTGTGGGAAGCTCGCAAGAATCGGGTCGTAGTTCATGAATGTAAGCAAGTTGTTGATCAAAGTGGCGTCCAAAGGGAGATAAGGCGATGAGGCATTCAACGAGATTTTGAATAACGTATACAACCTTCTGCTGTATGCAGAATCCAGACTAAACCTCCGGGGAAGAACTAGGTATCCAATAAGAGCTTTTGTCTTATAAACTGCGTCTCTAATCTCCGCATCCAGATTTTGAAGCTCTGATTTTTGGGTTGCCATATAAGTAGAAGAATTTCCTAGAAAATCCAGCAAGAAACATACCTTTTCGTGGAGTGATTTGAGTTGTGCTCTGTTACGAGACATCCGCAGTCCACCAGAATCAAGAATGGAATCCAGAATCTGCCGGAGAGAAACTAGTGCATCATAACCGGACATTTCCCGGTCACCATGAGCCTGAGCCGCCTCAATATTAATCACGTCTTCCTCGATGATATTGAAATCATTTAACACCCTACGCAACGCTACACTTTCCTGCCGCTCAGGTCCAAGCATTTCGCCCGAACGATCATATACTTGAATGGCTAGATGCACATACACAGCGGTCATCGTTGACATGGCCACGGAAGCAAGTACAGGGAAGCTCACAACCGTATCACTTGATACGACGACGTAATAGGCGTAAACCATGTAAATCAACGTGGTCTGCATATCAAAAGCCAGCCTTCTTCTGTGAAAACGCAGAATCCGAGACAGCTGCAGTTCTAGAATATCTTCTGCGTTGTAAGCTGCCATTCTTATCTTTGTTTCTAGTTCTGATATTTGGCTCCCCTTACAAGTAGATGAGTTTTCAAGAAAATTCAGCACCAAAATCACCTTTTCATGGAGGGATTGGAGTTGAGCTTTGGTTTGAATAATCTGCAGTCCGTCGGAATCAAGCATGGTTCCCAGAATTCGGAGGAGAGAAACCAGAGCCGCATAAGCCGACATTTCGTCTTAATTCACCGGCACCAATTTAATTTACCAAATCAACATGGAAATGATTAACGAAAGGGAAAAGAGAGAAGGAACGGAACTGCCTAAGTTTGCAAAGTCAACGATTTTCATAGTGTTAATAGTTTGCTTATTTGATAAGCATAATTTAATAGATGATATTAATATCAATCTTCTTGTATGTACTCCAAAAAAAAAAAAAAACCTTATTTGACATGGATGTGTTTTACCGTATAAGATATTAATATCATGTTTGTTTTGGTGTATTAAAATATATGTATTAATAATATATTGTTTGGTTAGATGTATTAGATTCTCTATAAAATTTCAATTCCTAAAATATCCTTTAATTAATTGCCATATATTGTGTGAATATTCTATAATAACATTTTTAATTAATATCTGCAAGGTTATTTTAATCTACAATTTTTAATAATTCTGTATGGTATTAAATATCCCACCAGCAGGGTGTGATATGTTATACCATATAAATGGTTAACATATACAGGCCCTTGCATAATCATGGGCTTCAATATTGCTAGCAAATAAAGTATTAGGGTATCATAGGTATTTATCCCACCCTTATCCTACCTAGCAAACAAGCCCTAATCATATATATATATATATATATATATATATATATATATATATATATATATATATATATATTATAACACACTTTTGTTTTCCCGCCCATTTGCAAAAGGGCATTGTAGACATTTTATTTAACATTATATGGGCATTATAGTAATATATAGAATTATGCATCATCACATTTAGGAGGTGTATTGGATTGAGATTTCGTTGGACTTTTAAAATCCGGGTGTATTCAATCCAGACTTTTAAAAGTCCAACGAAATTTTGGTGTATTCAACCTAGACTTTTAAAAGTCCAACGAAATTTTGGTGTATTCAATCCAGACTTTTAAAAGTTCAACGAAATCTTGGTGTATTCAATCCAGACTTTTAAAAGTTCTTTAAAATTCTGCGGTATTCAACAATCCACGGACTTTAAAAAGTCATTGACTTCGTTAGATTTCAGCTGGATTTCACGTGAAAATTACAAAGGATGAAATCCGACCTCTGGACAAGAGATTTCGATGGATTTGGAAAATCCGGCGAGCGTTATGTCCCAGCGGCCGGTGAGGAGTTGAAATCGGGCACCCCAGCCATCACCCGACTCCAGCGGCCGCTGGCCTTGCCGATGATGGCACTCCAGCGGCCGCAGGGATCAATTTTTTTTTTCGGATACACCGATCATTGTGTTCCAACGAGCGCTTGCGAGATGGATTTGAAATCCATTGAAATCGTTCAAAATCGTCCGAAATCCATACACGAAATCTGCTAGACTCTACGTGCAGTTGGGAGACTCCATGTGGAGTTTTGGGAGACTCCATGTGGAGTCTATGGATTTAAAAATCCATAGAAATCCATGGACATTTTAAAGTCCAAAAAAATCCATCAAAATCTTAATTGAATACATCCTCCTTTAATTTCATTTACTTTTGATATCTTCCATATACACACATGATGTATATACATAAATAAATGATTGTACTAATCTACTTATTATTCCAATTTTTGACGGAGCAAACATATTTTTTTGAAGCAACGTCTCATCTCTTAAATCATTTTTATTTGGTCTAATTACGCTTTCCTTTTTCTTTTTCATATTGTTTCTTGAATATTTATTTACTCTCATCACATTATTTGTTAGTTTAGATTTCTTCAAGAAGTTTAAATTTATATTTTTTGGTTATCTTTCTATATAATTTTGATGTATATATATTTTTTTATTTAATCAAACACGAATCATTTTTTCTTTTAATAAATAATAATGTCACAAATTGCAAATTAAATTATGTATCAATGCAAAAATAACAAATTCCATATACAATAAAATGAACCTTGAAATTGATGAGTTGAAAATATTTTCTTATTAATCTAAAAATAATTACAACAACGTACCCGTTCATTATGTTGAAAAAAAAATATAAATTTAAGATATTTAAATTTACATAAAATTAAAAAAGTAAAAAATTTAAAATCAACATGACAAAATATCTTATATTTTTTATAAAATTATAATGAAAAACTAAACATACAATAAAACTAATCATTTCCTTTTTATTTTCGAATTGGGGTAACGGGGAACCGGTAGATTTTGATTCGAGATGTCTCATTTTTACATATGATTTCTACTGTTTGGGTCTTCGCGAAGAGTCGGGATCGACCAAAGCTCGCATATCTTTGAGATTTGCAGTTCTTTGAAAGTTATTATATAAATTTTAGTTTAAATATTTTGTATAGTATTAATTTCATATTTACAATTTCAAATAAAAAAAATAATTGTAAATATATTATTCGTGCATCGCACGAAGGGTCATTCTAGTTATATTATATATAATATACAAAATCTCGAATCAAAGATGGCGCAAGCTCCATACTTCAAATAAAAAATATAATATGAATTATTTCTAATTAGGAAAAATTAGCGGCTTGTAATTTATTGTGAAATATTTTTTTTTTGGGGCTTGAATTTAAATGCACGTCATATATTTTATTTTTTTAGAGGCCCAACTTAGGGTGAGTATTCGGTTCAAACCGAACCCAACTGAAGTACAAAAATTGAAACCGATTTTACATTGATCGAAACCGAACCAATCAGGGATGGCACCGAACCAAAATTGAAACCGAAATTTTTTGTTAGGTTCAGTCGGTTTATTAAATTTTTACTTTTTTTCAAAAATACATTGATACGGTTAAATATAATAAGTGGCCCAATTTCTATAGCAATGGCTGCAAACTCAGTTGGTTTCGTTACCCCTCCCAATCCAAATGGGTAGTGTTTGAATCTTCTTAGCAACATATTTGTAATACTTATTTAGCATTTTTAATATTATATTTATATACAATTAATATATTAATAAATAATAAAATAATAAATATATATATTCGGCCAGTTCGAATTGAATCGGTTTTCCACCAGTTCAAACCGAAACCGACCGAAATTAATTTGGTTTTCACTTCTTAAAACATAACCGAAATCGAATGTCTCATAAATTGAACTGAACCGCATTGAATTGACCGATTCGATTTGGTTTTTTGGTTACGTTTCGATTCTGCTCAGCCCTAATCCAACCTTTACACAAATGATATATATTATAAAATATTTAATTATTTAATTTTATATTAATATAATTTATTATTTTAATTAATAAAACAAAACTTGCAATTAAATAAACAAAATACGAATTAAACTCAAAGAACAAGAAACTCAGAGAGAAAATTAATACTAAGGAATTGTATTTTTATATGGATTCTGTGGATTCAATTAATATGTTAAACTAATTTAATTTCTAAACTTGTAGGAGAATCACTAATATATCTAGACCCTCTTTCCTAAGTAAGTTCTAATCATAGATTAAGTCCTAATTTTCATCTTCTGATCTCAAATTATTTCTTAACTCTAAATGGTTCTTAAGATTTATTCTCCTTGTGAATCCTACCAAGCTTCAGATCAAGCAAGTTCATGTTATGCATTTTTAATCCGTTAATAAACTAACCTCTTCCGAGTAATAATATATTAACTACACAAGCGCAAGTGTTTGTCAGACAATCACACAAGGCAAAACAATCTGATGAAGCATAAACAAATAAAGAAAATGAACAATCACTTTAATGATTGTTATTATTTTAATGGCATTTCATGATGCTTTTGGCAAAGTGTTCAAGATGAAGTTTCGGCGATTGTTCGCATTTTCGATATGCAAAAAGAACAACAAGATTGAAGGTGGGAGACTTCAAAGTTTGGTGTTCATACATATGTTCACAATATTCCTTGAAGTTAGAAAACTTCAGAATGAATATTAACACTAGTGTTTAGAACAATGGTCAAAGACAGGAGATTTTGGGTGGTGTTCAATCGGGAGTTCACAACGAGCAACAACAAATGTCTTCAGATCAATCGAGATTGGTTCTACGATGAGATGTAAAGTTCTACACTGAAAGATTTGTCCAAGGCATATTATAGAAGATTTCAACGTCCAAATAAAGATTGATCAAGACCTACGTTAACAAGGTTTTTAGAAGACGCTAAAAAACAAAAATCCTACTAAACTAGGATTCGATCTCTATAAAGAAATTATCTTTCCTTTTTCGAAGCAAAGACGGTTTACTTCTCTATAAATAGAGATGATGCGGATCATAGTTTGTGTGTTGACCAAGTGCAGATATACAGAATTATATTATTTCTAGTGCGCTATGTGTTTTGAGCTTATGTTTTTTTATTGTAGCTAGAGTTGTTCACTTTAGTATTCAACATGAAGTTCAATATCCTAGTGTTTAGAAATTATTTCTAACACTTAGGTTTTTTAGTGATTTAGGTAGAAATAGCTCGGGATAGTTTACTTGCGAGAACCATATAGGGTGTGAGGGGATCTCTCATCTCATACTTCAATGTGAAGGGATTTCAACGTGTAATAATCTGAGTACAATTTTGTACTGGATTAGTTGATTAATTCTCACCTGGACAGAAGTCCGCCAGAGTAGATTTTAACTGAACTGGGTTATCATTCATTGCGTTCTTTACTTACTTTATTTACTTATTCTTGTTCATTATAATGTTCAAATAATTGTTCGTACACCAAAGTGAACACAAGTAAAGAACAACACATATATGAAGTTGTTTAACAATTTCATAGTGTAATAATATAATATTTAATAAGTTTACGTTAAAAACTTTATCAAAATTTGATATTTAATCTTTTTTAATATCTAAATTATAACTAAAAATGAACATTTTGAAATTAAATGTATTAAATGATAATATTTATATTCTTCTCCAATCAATAAAATTAAAAGTTAAGATTAAAAGAAAATGAGATATATTATACAATAATATAATATGTACTTACTAAAAATATTACATTTTATATAATTTAAAAATTAAGTATTACTAAAATTCAAACTATTTGAAATTAAATGTAATAAATAATAATTCTATTCTTTGCAATCTTTAAATTAAAAGTTATGATGAAAGATAATAAAATTAAAAGAAAATGAGATATACAATAAAATAATATAATACTAAGAACTTTGCAATCTTATTTATTATTTTTTACTTGAAATTTTGAGATTTGTAACATTTTTTTTAATTTATTTTTTATGCACAAGTGGATGATTTATAGTATTACACTATAATAATAATAATAATAATAATAATAATAATAATAATAATAATAATAATAATATCATATAAGAATAACATAATTTGCAATAATTTATTATTTTTTATATTTATCATATTTTCAAAGAAATCAAATGTTATTTAATCATGGATAATTATACAATGCTATTTATAAAATCGTGTTGTTTGAAATATTCCAATTCGGTCTTTCTAATATGGATTTTCATTTAGTTCCTTGTTTTTGTCGTAACTACACAAAATTGATCTTATTATCTAATTAATCAATGCATGTGCATATCATTTTATTAATTTTTAAAAATTGAACACAACGTGTATAATTCAAAAATAATCATACTATTACAGATCTAAAAAAATAATAATTATTTGTGCATCACACAAGAGAAATACTAGTTATAATAAAAACAAAACTGATAATAACATAATGGATTATATTCAATATATATCAATAAAAAAGATCAAACAATTTTTTTAATCTTAATTATGAAACAATCATTTCTAATAATCAATTATCAATTAAAATTAAAAATTAATTATAAATTTTAATTAGGTTGAATAAATCCTAATCAATAATTGTAAAATTAAACTAAAGATAATAACTTGTATTTGGGAAAGGCATATTTAAAAGTAATTAGAAACACAAGATTAGAAAAGTCAAAGCATGAATTTACTATGAGGAAATGTGAATGGCCACATTGGAGCTAGCAAATTACAAAACAATGAAACTGCAAGGAGTCATATCAAGTACTGTAATATTGAAAATCGAAATATAAGAGCTCTAGGGAAATTCTATGATGTTGTAGCACATAGTGCAATATGTGTCATAATGTGATATTTTCATGTATCACAATGTGTATCTATTGTGATACATGAAAGTTTCATATTAAATCTATTATGACACATGTCGTATTACACGTGTCGCGTCATAGAATTTCCTATCACGTGAGCTAGTACCAAAACAAAACATAGAATCTCAAACAGAGACGGAATCAGAAATTTTTTACTGGGGGGACTGAATTATTCTTCACTAATAATCCTATACACTAAATTTTATTTTAATTTTTTTATTTTTTGGGGGCTTGCCCCCGCTGGCTCCCCCCAAGCCCCTCATCTCAAATATATATATTAATATCCTAGCAACATGATTAATTATCAATGTTTTAGTACATGGCTTCTACAACGTGGGAACAACTTGTTCCAGCTCCAAATTTCCCAAATATACTACAACCACCTGAAAAACAGAGCAGACAACAAAATTTATATCAAGAAAAGTTCCATCCCAACTAACTTAAACCCAACCACAAAATTGCTTTGCCAAGATAATGATCTGAAAAGCCTCACGTTGGTGGGAATTCTAATCACCAACTTAAATGATGCTAGTGTGCAAATTAAATAACAACGTGATAAAAATTCATTAGATTGAGGAGAGAAATAAAGTTTAATCACCTTAAAATTTAGAGGGGTAGAAAGTCCAGCTTTATTGGCTGATACCAACTTCATGCCCATCCCTATCTTGCTCTTTTTGTATTTGTTTTGCAGAATTCACAGCAGAAGGAAGACAGTCAACCAACTCGATCATCTCAAGTGTTGAAATTTCACCAATAGCACTAGGGATCTGCTGTAGCTTGTCACACGACCTTACAACAAGGCGTCGAAGACAAGGGAAGTGGGCTTCATCAGTTTCCCACCACCTAAAATTCACCTGTTCAAGCAGCAGGTATGTGAGTTGAGGGAATTCTCCTTCAACTGTCTCCCATGTTGGGCCAGAGCATGCTTCCCATCTTAGTTTGAGCGCTTCAAGATTCGGCAATGCACCAATGCTTGTCCAATGAATTCCACTTAAACTCAGTTTTTTGAGCTTTTGAGGAAATGCAAGCTTTGGTAAATTGGCTGATCCTGAACCATCGTACCTGATCTTCAAAATCTCAAGTTGGTGTAGCTTGACAAGGGATTCAAGCTCGTATTCAGACCAATCTCCAGAAGGAGGGTCATCGTACGAAACTCCAAGTTTCTTCAGATTTGGAATTCTCTTGATGATGCCTTTACTCCATCTGAAGTTTCTAATTCCCACGAGTGTTTGTAAGTGTTCAAGAACTGTACTATTCCAGGGAAGTCGGTAACCAAGAGGATCGGATAAGTAGCAACCGGGCTTCACATAGAGATGCCTTAGACTCTGCATGTTCCAGATCACTGGAGGTAGTAAGGGATACTTGTGAAATGAACAATGATGATGAACAAGTGTCTCAAGATACTGAAGTTTCGACATGGATGGAGGAAGTGGACCATCATAGCTGAGAGCAAGATACCTTAGAGAAACAAGTTCAATAACCTGGTCTGGAAACGCTTCAAAGTGAACTACAAGTATATCTAGAACTCGGAGATACGGAAAATCTATGAATCCAATGGATGGCTCTTTAATAGGCTTACTAGCAATACAGAGGAAAGAATGAACATATTTATCACAACTTAGCAACTCCCGTCTAGGATTAACTTGTAGAGCATAAGGCCTTTCTCGGGTTACATATGGGCCCGAATCCACAAAATGAAGAAATTTTTCCTTGCGAGCATTTTCCACACAAACATCCCTCAGCAGATTATGGATGCTGCATGTTCTCATCTTGCCATAATTATAACTCCTCTTACAGACCAAAACTAGGTTTCGCTCAACGAGATCCTTCAGATAGTCCTCAGCCACCTCTTCTATGTTTTTTGATGTACATGGTTTCAAAAATCCCTCTGCAGCCCATAAGTTGATGAGTTTGGAGACGGGGATCTCACTGTCTACCGAGAAAACCGCCATATATAAGAAACATGGTCTCAAATGGTGAGGTAGGTGGTTATAGCTCAAGCCCAGTATCTCCAAACACTGCTCATTGATTTGCATCATTTGTGAGTTTCTTATTTTTTCTGCTACGTCTCCCCAGATTATGGGTTGTTTGTCCTTAGACAAGACTCCTCCAATCACAACAATTGCAAGAGGAAGTCCCTTACAAGCCCGAGCAATCTCCCTTCCAATGGATTCCAATTCCTCTGGACAGCAACCTTGTGCTCCAAAAACCTTTCCACGAAGTAGATTCCAACTTTCCTCTTCATTGAGGCATTGCATTTGATGAAGAGGGCTACCAGAGTCCGTATCACTAGCCACATCTGATAACCGAGAAGTCAAAAGGACACGGCTTCCCTTGAAATCATCAGGAAGAAATCTTCTCACAGAATGCCAAATATTTCTGCCCCACAAATCATCCATTACGATGAGAAATCTCCTATACTTGAGATATTTGAAGAGATGCTCACCCAAGCTTTCTTCATTTTCTTTCTGCATTTGTTTTGTGAGTATCTTTACAGAATCTAAAAGGCGTAGCAAAAGAGGGCGCGGAGAACACTCTTCAGAAACTGTTACCCAGGCACGAACATCAAAGTGGTGAGCAAAATCAGGATCATTGTAGACTTGACTAGCAAGGGTGGTTTTACCAATGCCCCCCATTCCTACAATTGAGATAACTTGGAGTTGGGAGGACTCTTCAAGCAAAAGAGTCTTTATATCTTGTATCTCACTTTCAAGTCCTACTACGACATTATCATTGCCAGTGCCTCCCGAATCCCATCCAGACGAGGCACCAGGCAAGTCGCTGCTCGGGTTTCCACATGGATCCATTATCTGATCCACTTCACTTATGATGTTAATGAGACTGTCTATTACAATACTCAACTCTTGGTTTTCCTGCGCCTCAGAATTATTATTTGCGGTTGCCAAAACTAGAAACACAACCTCAGCGCCGCCTGTGCCTAGTACAAGGGCACCAAAGCCAAGGGCAATTGCAATAAACCAACGCAGAAGATGTTGGGTGCAAACACGTATCACATGCGAGGAGGTTGCAAACAACAGTTCATAGTTGATGAACGTGAGCATGATTATGGTGAACAAGGCCAAGGCAGGGAGATTAGACAATGAGGCAAGCAATGAGATTTCCATTAACACGCAAAACTTTATCCAGTTAGAAACCTGAATAAACTGCGCAGCGAATTGGAATTCAATCACAGCTTTCGCATGAGAAGCTGCGGCTTTGATCTTGGCATCCAGATTTTGTGGCATTGAGGTATAAGTAGAAGCATTTCCAAGAAATACACATACCTTTTCGTGGAGGGTTTTGAGTTCGGCTCTGCTATGAGAGGTCAGTCCACTACCGGAATCAAGGACGGAATCCAGAGTCTTCTGGAGAAGTTTCAGTTCCGCACAACCCAACATTTCCCGGTCGCCACCGGCCCCCTTAATTTGAACGACGACGGCACTCAAATAATGTGATACTCGGCGCAACTCTTCTGCCTTCAAATCATTCAAGTCAGGAAGAGCTAGATGTATAACCACATTATAGATCGTGCATATGGCAACGGCAGCAAGACGATGGACCATAAAAATCTGGACCCAAACAGGTATCACTTCCCCACTGGATACCATCAAGGATACGACCACGGCGTAAATGAAATCGCGAAATGTGATTCTCATTAAATTATGGAAGCTTCTGCTGCTGTCGGAATCCAGATCTACACATATCTCGAATTCGATAAGGTCTTCTGCCTTATACGCTGCCTCTCTCATCTTTGTCTCCTGCTCCGATACTTGGCTTGCCGTAGAAGACTTTTCAAGAAAATCCAGCAGCGAAATGACCGTTTCATGGAGACTTCGGAGTTCGCCTCTAATTCGAAGAATCCGCCGTCCGCCGCGGTCGAGGATGGTCGCCAGAGTTTGCTGGAGAGAAACCAGCGCCGCATAAGCCGACATTTTATTTTTATTTCCTCTTCTTCTTCCAAAATCAAAATGGGCCGAAGTTTGAAGAGTCAACGATTCAAGAGTTGTCAAGATCAAGAAACCAACGCATGTCTATGCCCAAATTTCCACCATGCACCTACTATTCAATTTTGTCACGTTTAAATAATCAAACTCACCTTATTCAACGCTACAGGCATTAATTAACTCAACCGAATCCAATCCCGTATCATCATCATCATTATTATTATTATTATTATTTGGAAGATGGCATCATAAGGAAACGTCTTCTATATTTATTTATTTTTTTTAATTCAAGTTTGTTACGCAAGACTATACTAAATTAATGAAGGTGAACGAAGAACATATATTCTTAATTACATGCAATTTGTAAAACAATTTCCAATTTTGAGATTGAAGGCGGGAGGTCTTATCATGCTTGTAACGTGCACGCCACCAAATTAATTAATTGACCTTAGCTAAAGAATAAAGATTATTTGGTCAATTTACTATAAACATCATAGATGCTGCATGCATGCTCCATAATTCAAATAAAAATATTCATTATTTCTAAGAAAAATATAGGCATCCTTTTATTGTGAAAGCACAGCTATAATATTTTTCTTTTATGTAATTTGCTTTTCTTTAAATGTGCATAAATTTATTTACAGAATTTTTACAAGCAATCAAACTTAAATTTTAAATTTTGTTTTCATTAGGATTACAAAAAAAGCATAATTAGGATTACAAAAAAAGCTTTTGTTTTCATTACAATAAATGTACGTTTTAAACCTCATTTCATTTTTTTCGCATGAACACGGTACAATTAAACCTCATTTCATTTTTCGCATGAACATTTTTCATGTTTGGATATAAAGATAAGTTTTCCCCGCATAAAGCTTGATTATTTAATCTTAGTGAATTTGTAATTTATAGCTCTATACTCAAATTATCTGATGTGTTTTTTTTACTGTGGCAGTGAACACTATTCTCTTGTGATGCAAAAATAATGTTGAAGCAGGAAATTAGAAGGATGCATCATGCATGGTCCTCTTCTTTACGGATCAACCAAGTTTATTGGCTCTCAATATCCAGGTGCATGTGCATGTTTACAGCATGTGCTTTATTCTCAGTATTTCCAAATATAACTTGTTTATCTTAGAAGTTTTTAGAAGAGAAGGATATAATAAGTTTTCTTAAACATACCTAGCTACATTACATTAGTAGTTTTAATCATAGTATTGGTTTCTCGATAAAAATATAAGTGTTAAGAAAGCATGCCAATAATTAATTATATTATTAAACAAAATAATTGTTGCAAACTGCCTATGCTAGAGTTAATGATATATTATTAGATCTTTATTCGGCATGGATAAAATACACTATAAAAGTAATTAATTTAAAAATACTATCTATTTAAGAAGGCAATAACTCTTATCAGACTTTGAAATCTAAAATTGGGTCTATCAGGCATATCAGACGGGTCGGATCTCGGGTCAACGCGCAAGTCAACCTTGATCCGACCCGCCCCGACCCAAAAAAAAAAACTGGTAAAATACAGTATCAATCTTTATACTAAAACGTACCATTTAAAGGGCAAAAAGTACCAATTGTATCATTAAATAGTAACTGGTTTCCTACTTATTTTTTATGAGTTTGGGGTTCATTTTGTGTTTTTTAGGGGGTTTTTTGGGGTGTTTTTTAGGGGGCGTTTTCGGGGTTTTTTAGAGGTTCATTTTATGTTTTTAGGGGGTTTTGGGGGTTCATTTTGTGTTTTTTAGGGGTTTTTTTTTTGTGTTTTTAGGGGTTTATTGTGTTTTTAGGGGTTCATTTTGTGTTTTTTAGGATTTATATTTTTTCCTAATCATCATTTTCATTTGTTTCGAAAAATTAAATTCATTATCGAGCGCAATGCATGAGCCCACGCGTTAGCGTTGGGCGAATGCATTGCGCGAGTCGCCGAATTAAAAAAGATCATTCACTTTAATTTGGAGAAAAATAAAAAAAATGAAAAAGGAATTCAGAAAAAAAAGAATGAAAAAGAAAAATGAAAAAGAAAGAAAAGGAATGAAAAAACAGAAAAAAGAAAAAAAAAAGAACGAAAACATAAAAAGAAAGAAAAAAAATAAAAATAAAAAAATCGAAAAAAAAAATTCACAAAAAAATCGAAAAAAAAAAAAAATATAGCAGGCGCGTACACTCACGCGCCGCGCGTGGGCGCGCGTGTGGTGCACGCGCCTGTCGAAAGAAGTGTTTTTTAAAACTGGGCCGAATCGGATCAGATCAGTCTGATGGGCCGGCCCATGAGTCTAGTGTACATGAGAGTAGCCCATTTAAGAATAGCTAATATCCTTGATTTGTTTGCTCAAAAAAAAAAAACAAATATCCTTGATTTGTAAACAAAGCAAATAGATGTTTGTAGTTTTAAACAATTAGATTTGCTCTGATTAATGATTTTTGGGCTGATCTCCTGTGCACAAGGTCTGATTTGCTCGACAGGCGCATTTACCACACGCACGCCCATGCGCGGCGCGTGGGGTATACGCGTCTGTACTAGTTTTTTTTTATTTTTTTTTTCGATTTTTTTATTATTTTTTTTTATTTTTTTCTGATTTTTTTATTTTTCAATTTTTTTTTGTGTTCCCCCTTCCCAAATTGTATACCCTAAAATACAATTAGTGAACCCTAAAAATTGAAATAAACCCCTAAAAAAATACCCCCCAAAAAAATTCTAAAAAACACAAAATTAAACCTTAAAAACACCCCAAAAAATCCTGAAAAATACAAAATAAATCCCTAAAAACACCCCAAAAAAAACCCTAAAAAATACAAAATAAACCCCTAAAAACACCCTCCAAAAAAATCCTAAAAAACACAAAATGAAGCCCTAAAAACACCCCCACAAAATAGTACCAATTGTTTAAAACTAATCAGAGCAAATCTAATTGTTCAACATTAGCTCGACAGGCGCATTTACCACACGCGCGCCCATGCGCGGCGCGTGGGGTATACGCGTCTGTACTAGTTTTTTTTTCGATTTTTTTATTATTTTTTATTATTTTTTTTTATTTTTTTCTGATTTTTTTATTTTTCAATTTTTTTTGTGTTCCCCCCCCAAATTGTATACCCTAAAATACAATTAGTGAACCCTAAAAAATGAAATAAAACCCTAAAAAAAACCCCCCAAAAAAATTCTAAAAAACACAAAATTAAACCCTAAAAACACCCCAAAAAATCCTGAAAAATACAAAATAAATCCCTAAAAACACCCCAACAAAAACCCTAAAAAATATAAAATAAACCCCTAAAAACACCCTCCAAAAAAATCTTAAAAAACACAAAATGAAGCCCTAAAAACACCCTCCAAAAAAACCCTAAAAAATACAAAATAATTCCCTAAAAATACCCCAAAAAATACTAAACCCTAAAAAAACCCCCCCAAAAAAACTATGAACCCTAAAAAACCTAAACCCCCCCTTCCTCAAACTCTAAATATTAATTAGAATGAAAAAAATTACAATTTAAACTACATAAACTTATAAAAGATAAGTAGCAGACCAATTACTATTTAATGATACAATTGGTACTTTCTGCCCTTTAAATGGTATGTTTTAGTGTAAAGATTGATACTGTATTTTACTAGTTTTTTTTTTAGGGCGGGGCAGGTCAGGGTTGTCCCGCGCGTTGACCCGCGACCTGACTCGTTTGATTTGCCTGATAGGCCCAATTTTGAGTTTTAAAGTCTAATATGAGACTTTGCCATGATTTTTTAGTTATTTAAATGATGTTTTGTCATGAACCGACCAGAGACTGAGATTCTTGAAGGGGAGGAGGAAGAAAAATGCAGTCTTGATTTGGGGAAAATTGGAGATTAAATCGATTGAAAGGGGTTAGTCATTTGGAGAGGTCAATGGGTCAAGCTCCGACCCGTTATGAGAGTTCCGGAGCAGTCCTAAGTCCTATCAGTTTCGGCTTATGTTTTATTTTAAAAGAGGAGGCCCAGTTGTACTGGCCCATTTATCTTTATGTTATGTTATCTTTATGCTTTTAGGGTTTGAAAATATGGTACAACCTTGTGGTCCTAGAACTATATATATTGGCCAAAATTATTAATGGGAACTAAGTTATGACTGCAAATTTGAATTCCTTTTTATTTTTCTTCTAAGTTTCCCTCATTTCTTCTGCATCTCCCTCATTTCTTATAACATAAAGATTATAACTTTATCCCAAATATTACATCAACCTCCCAAAAATTACAAAAATACAGCAGTTCTCTACATTTGGTATTTCAGAGCCTCGATCTAGTGATGGCAGATGGGACTCGGTTGCATGAGCTGCAAGAACAAAAAAAAAAAAGATCAAATATTAAAGGCTGAATCTTTAAAGAGGGAATATGCTAAAATGAAATAAAATTTAGATCAAGTATGTTATAACAAAATTACATGAGTCGAAAATTAAAATACCAAAATCTCTAAAATAAAAACCTTTTTTACCCACCTTATGGAAACCATTCAATAAATACCCACTTTTACTTATATGACCTTGCTTTTTCATTTTCCAATGTAAAATGACATGGGCCTTATATATGTAAGAATTTTGGAAGGCTTTTTGCAGGTTTTGAAGGAAGTTAGAAGTATTTAATTTAGAAAGTAATATCCCCACCAACCCCTACACACGTACAATAAATTACATCACAATCGTAACAATGTTGAGATAAGAATATCGAGTTTCTTAGAAACCTGTCGTAATTTATATCGTGATCCGATCGTGATTTATATGATCGTGATACATACTATCGGGATTTAACGATCATGATTTATAATTTAACAGTCAAAGACCATCGGGTTTCCTGAAGCCTATCGTAATTTCGATCGTAATTTATACGCTAAAGACTATCGGGTTTTCTATATTCTGATCATGATTTGATTCGGGTTTTCTATCGGGATTTACATTGTATCAATATCTATTCAGGATTTAATTCGATACCCCTTACGTGCGAGCGAGAGATAGCGTGAGAATCTGGAAGTTACTTTTTCAACTTCCAAGACCACGTACAACGTGATTGACCCATTATCTTCTCTATTTAAAACATCCTTAAATTTTGCCTTAATTATTATTATTACTCTCCTACCAACTCCCTCCTCTCAATACCTCCCTAAATCTATAGCTATTAAAAAAAATTACGACATCTCCCGACAAAGAACTATTCTCAATTCTCTTCGTGATAATGATCGGAGGTTTCTCACTATGGTTGGGATATTTATCTAAAACTCCATAGCCCAACAATGGCGTCCGACAATAGTGAAGAGGTTAATACTCAATATCGATCTGATTTTTGCCGATATATCTCCTGTAAATGTCGACAGTAGTTAGCATGTTATTTTAAATTTTGGATAATTGTATGTAAATGCTGATGGTAGTGAAGTAATTAGATTTTGTGCCTCAGAATAATTTTGTGGTTTTGCAAACCAAAAGGAATGATGACTTTGGGTTATACCAAGTCGGAAACCAAGTGGATTTATTTTTTGTCCCATACTACCTCACTATTATATACATCCCGGTTTGCGATAGTTGTATTTTTCCATCTAGGGTTTTTTAACGAATAGAAAGATATATCTTCATATTCATCTAAAGAGATATCTGTCACTACAATAGTTATATGGCAACTAGCTTTTTTTATCGCATAACTACGTCCTCGAGCTTGAGGTTTGAATTTCTTTACGGTAGTACCCTCGTTAACTTCAGCTTTAATAATTACTAAATTGGCTTCGGCGGAGCCCATGGTGTAACTAGCATTTGCTGCTGCAGAATAAACTAACTTGAAAATGAGATAACATGCTTTATAGGGCATGAGTTCTAGTATCATAAGGGTTTCCTCATAGGAATGTCCACGAATTTGATCAATTACTCTTCTTGCTTTGTCAGTAGATATAGATATAGAGTTCCAAGAGCTCCTTGCAAGGCTTGTTGGAAAACCCGTTGTCGGACTTGATTAATTGCCCTTTGTCGTTCAAACTGAATCGTTTCGTTTTTGTAATTTTCTAATTGTTCCAAAGTCTTATAAGTTGAATTAATCAAATTCAATTTTTCTCGCTCTATCTCAGAGTATCCATTCACCCGAAACTGATCTGCTTCCGTTTCTACTTTCCGTAAGCGGGCCCGGGCTTTTTCCAGTTGTTCAATGGTCCCCCCACGCAGTTCTTCTGAATTTCGAATAGTATTCAAAATCCTCTATTTTCGATTATCTAATAAATCATTTAATGAAAGTAGATTATCTTTTCATTGATTTTCAAACTTCTATAATCCCTTCCCGAACCAAACATGAATCTTTCGATTCCTTTGGCTCTCACACTCAATTACTTAGGGTAAATTCTCATATCTTTTTTATGAATGTAATGAGCCTATCCTCTTCATAGTCCAGAAAATGAAAAAAAAACGAATCTACTGCAAAACCAAAATACCAAAGTTGCTCATGTATAAGGAGCGAGGTATTGTAATGTAGCAGGGGAATCTGCCGTTTCGGCTACCACAATAGTGTATTCCATCGCCCCCTTTCCTGTAAAGTAGTTACTACCTGAGCCACAGAAGATGTTTTTTGCCCAATAGCTACATAAACACATATTACATTTTGGCCTTGTTGATTGAGAATCGTATCTGTGGCTACTACTGTTTTACCAGTCTGTGTGTCTCCAATAATTAATTCTCGCTGACCACGTCCTATAAGGTTTTGACTGTATCGCACTATGTATCATTTGATAACCCCCGAATCTTCTACCTTTAATTCAAATCGAAATTCAAATAGAGAAAATCCAAAGATATTTACAGCTAAAGAGATCTCAACAACACAACTTTCTATATCCACTTATCTTCCAGGAGTATATTTATGTGTTTGCTCATAATCGTGCTTTGAATAGATCAATTTTGTCGGAAAATCCGAGTTATGACAATAAATCCAGTTTACGGATTGTGAAACGGTTAATTACTCGAATGTATCAACAGAATCATTTTTTTATTTCTTCGAATGATTCTAACCAAAATCCATTTTGGGCGCGCAACAAGAATTTGTATTCTCAATCCAATCAAATTCAATTATAGGCAGAACCTCTTTTGATTATTTGAACGCACCAACTAGTTATGAAATTGCATTGACAGCCTCGACTCTTGTCCTAGCTCGCCGGAGAGCTAGATTTGCCTCAATTATTTGTCTCTTTCCTTCAGCCTTTCTCAAATTAGCTTCTTCTATTTCAAGAGTTTGCTGAGCTTCTTGTGGATCAATATCACTACCCTTTTCCGCATCATTTACTAAAATAGTGATCTCATTATTGCCTATTCTAGCAAAACCGCCCATCAGAGCCATCGTTAACCATTGGTCCTTCAGGCGTATTCTCAAAATCCCTATATATCTACTGCTGTAGCAATAGGAGCATGATTTGGTAATACGCCAATTTGACCACTATTTGTAGATAAAATGATTTCTTTCACTTCTGAATCCCAAACAATTCGATTAGGGGTCAGTACACAAAGATTTAAAGTCATTTCTTCAAATTGCTCTCCATTTCTAAGTTCATAGCCTTCGCGGTAGCTTCATCGATATTACCTACTAAATAAAAGGCTTGCTCAGGAAGACCATCTAATCCCCCGAAAAGGATCAATTGAAACCCTTTAATGGTTTCTGCTAGACCAACATATTTCCCTGGAGAACCGGTAAATATTTCGGCTACAAAAAAGGGTTGTGATAAGAAACGCTCAATTTTTCGCGCTCTTGCTATGGTTAAACGATCCTCTTTGGATTGTATATAAATGTTAATGGTAGTGAAGATGTATTTTGAATTTTGAGTAATTGTATGTAAATCTGGATAGTAGTGAGATATTATTTTAAATTTTGAGTAATTGTGTGTAAATCCCGACAATAGTGAAGAAATAAATTTGAATTTTCAGATAATTAGATAGAAAAGTCGATGAATCCTGATAGGAATGCATCCCGATAGCAGTGAGATGTTATTTTGAATTTTAGCTACTTTTATATAAATGCCGATAGGAGTGAAGATGTATCCCGATAGCAATGAGATGTTATTTTGAATTTTGAGTAATTGTGTGTAAATCCCGACAATAGTGAAGCAAGAATTTTGAATTTTTGGTTAATTATATAGGAAAGTCGATGAATCCCGATATGAATGCATCCCGATCGTATCTCGATCGGAATCATAGACTAATTCTTATATCCCACTAGAAATTAATCTCAATCGTCTCCCGATTGAGATCCTGATAAAATTATCCTGATAGTGTAATTAGTATAATCGAGTTCGTGTACCAATCGCAATTACTAATCTTCTATCGGGATATAGTCAAAAATTTTGAAATATTCTGATATTATTTTTTTTCATGTAGCGTGATTATGATTAGATAAGGGAAGAGCTACAGACCATGCTACCGATAATTAGCCTTTACTACAAGGTGAAAATTATACAGAAGATCAGAATGCGGTTGTTGACAATCGGTAATCTCCCGCTACTGGCTAGGTTTGAGGCGGGGTGTTTTGGTGTTGGGGTATTTTTACGATTTTGTGGTGGCAACAAGAAGACAAAGATAAAGGATTTGTTGAAGACCTTCAAGACTGGAGTTGTGCCTGATGTTGATCATGATGATTATCTGAAGATGGCTAATTTATTAGCCCTTTATTACTTTGCACTTGGATACGACGATTACAGAGTTGTGGAGTCCTTTGCCTGGGTGTTAGTGGATGATCTGGATGAGTGGAACAGATTTTCTTGGGGGTCCTACACCTACTCAGTACGAAGGCACTACATTTCACTGCTGCCGATGACAAGGAGCCAGTGTGGCAGAAGTTATAATTTTTACGGCCCCGTGTAGGCTATACAAGTATAACTCTCATTTTGTTATATTTACATTGACTGAGGTTCTAAATTTCTCACTAGACTTAACTGTATTGTCATTATTGTCATTAATACTACAGATTTGGGCATACGAGGCCATACCGGCTCTAGCCAATGTTGTTGCTAAGAAGGTTAATCCGAAGGCATTGCCTCGTCTAGCAAGGTAGTTCTTCATTTCGCTAAAGATCGATGATTTCCACGCATTTCTAGATGTTGAGGTAAATGATTAAACCTCATTTTATTCTTTAAAATTGGTTTTGGCATTCACACAATTTTAAATGAATTATAGCATGGGTTTCAAGAAACGTTAGCGTTGGGGGATGGTAAAGATGAACGTGATTATTGGATTAACATTCAAGGCTCTCACCTCCTTGGAGTTATTTTCCCTCCTTCATTTAACCTGAAGAAATCTCTGACGGACGATGTACCTACACGTCACTCCGAAGCTCGAAAGAACAAGAAGCAAGCTCCTGACCCTGAAGAGCATGATCGTGGAGATGCCAGAGAGATGAGGCCAAATAAGGAAAAATGCATTCGAGAGACTCGATCATCCTCTTCAAGTGGTAGAAGTGATCACACTCGGAGCAGGTGTGATTGTGACCGAGATCTAATGGCCAAGATCAAAGATGTCTTGCTTCCCGATATATTTACCATGATCAAACGTGAGGTGGTCCATATTGTTAAGAATGCGTTGCTGCCTGAGTTGAAGGAGTACATTAAATCCCTCTGGCATGGTTCGAGACGATCACATTCACAGCGATCTAGATCCTATCAGGTTCCACCGTCTATGTATGATCAGAAATGCTCTCAGCCAACTCAGAGGTCCATGCATGTAGAAGGCAGTCACATCTCACATCGAGAAAGAGACCCCCTAGAAGGTCTCTACAAGTAGAGGGAAGTCAGGGGTCTCGATAAAGAGGTGCATCTCGAAGGTCTGTAGAGATTGAGGGTAGTCGAGTATCTCGACAGAGAGATGCACCTCGATAGTCTATAGAGATTGAGGGAAATCGAGGGTCTCCACAGAGAGATGCCCATGGGTCGCCAGTTTTCGAGCATTTAGGCATCCCGCATGAGCAGACTGCAGAACCTGAACAGGTATTTTCTGTAAATATTTAATTAACCATTTCTTATTTGCATTATTTTGATAAGTTCAAAATGCACGTGATTCACAATCTGAATCCCGATAAATTTCACGATCGTGATTGATACATAATCAATTTAGTATCTTTTTTACTTTATCTTTTTACTCATTTTTAGTACTTTTAGTCGTGTCTAGAGTCTGGTAGGGATTAAAGTATAATAGGGGAGAGAGGAGCACGTTTGGATCCATTAAGGGCCCAATTATGATGCCTACTCTACTGAGGGCATAAGGAGGATGCTGAAACTTTGAAAGTCTGTTGTGGATTAAGCGCGGAAATTCAGTAACTGCCTCTACTCAACAACATGGATCCACATCAGCAGTGGTTCCGAAATAAGAGGGATCAATGGTCTAGAAAGAGGAAAGAGGAAGGAAAAGAAAGAGAGAGAGAAGAAAAGATAAGGAGAGATAAGACATGGAGCATGACCCTGAAAATTAGCAAGCATTACCATGGTGGCGAAGTGGTTTTCTCTAACTGAATATGTGTCCCTACGTGGGTTGGGTTGGGCTGAGTTGTGGCCGTATAACAACTATAAATACTAGTCTTTATTTTCAGTTTCAAACACACTTGAAATTACTTACAATTCTGCGTTTAGTTTTCTACATTTATCTTTTGAATACTGTGCACAGCAGTTGGTAGTTTGCCCACAGTTAATGCTCATACCTGTTTTTGTCCAAATCTGGAGTTGGGTCCAGATCTTAATCTAGTTTGCTTTTCTTTAATCATGAGTTGTTTATTTATTTTTGCTTTGTTATTTAACATGCTTTACGGCTAAGTAATTAGTGTTCAAGTCGAATGTGAATATGATTAAGGTAGAATATATGCATGAGACTTGTTGATCTAAATTTATCTTGAATTGATTCCCAACTTCATTCTGGACAGAACGATGGCATGGCAATGGTAAGATTAGGTAGTTGGCCACTCTTAATTGAACTAATGTTTATGTAAGTCAGGGTAGAAGTAAGGGCAACCGTACCCTGATGAGCCACTAAGTGATAAAGTAGGCGCCGAAGCTTGGATATTGAATTATAGGTGGATCCGGTTGGCACACCGAGGATGTGCCCATGTTCCAGTGTTGGGTCTCTCCGATTTAATGTTGCTGCCCTTGCAAACCCTCTGCATATCTTCTTTGGGTTTCGGGTAGTTAGGGACTAAGAGTCGCCAACCGTATCGCTCTTAGCATATACAGTAAGAAGGTATTGGGGGTGTAAGGCGGCTGTACCTGCTCCCTATAACCAACCGGTCATATCAAGGTATCTATTTGTTTGTGCCCAGGATTGCATATGTCTACTGAAACTGAACTCACGTTTGACTTGAACATGTCTTTTATATTGTTTAATCCAGTTTATTATTTAAGTGTTTATTTAGATTAAGCTGTGCAGGAACGAATTAGTGACAGTAATTCCAAACAAGTTCCCCAAGGTTACCAAAGAAAATAGAAAAATTAAACACCTCTCGTGGGACAATATCTGCCTCTGGGCGCTATACTAGCCTCTGAGGGCAAATTTAAGCATCTGTAGGGCTTTGCCCACGGGTATAATTTTGCACACAAAATAACGGTCTGTTAAAATTTAGCGCCGTTGCCGGAGAGTGTAAGCGCACTTTTCTATCTCACTCTTCCTCATTTTAGCCTTGTTTATGGTACGCACTAACCGCACAAGAAACCTAGTCTATGATCCAGAGATAGAAAAGACTGCACGGTGAAAGAGGGCACAAGCAAGGAGAAATCTAGAAGCAACCGCAAGCCGAGATTCACCACCAAAAACCTCAGAAGGAAGTCAAACATTTGAGGCCGAAAGTAACACCAGCAGCACACACGCTTCACTCGAAGAAAAGTATAAGCCACTATTCTACAAGTCCGAAAGTGAAGAAATGGCAGGCCGAATACCACCACCTCCACCACCCCCACCTCAACCCACGTTGAGGTAGCTCATATTTCCACAAGCCATGAACATGCGCCCTTCTAGAATCACGCTACCTGGTGCGTCGTTTTTCACCAAAAATAAATGTTCCGACTTTCGTCGGCAAGCCCACACTGCAGAGTACAGTAGCGAGCAGGATCGTCTCCCAAAGGACCGGCGAGGATTACTCTTGACTTTTAGTCTGCGTGCCCAAACCTCCAGAATTGCGTGAATTTTATAACAAAATAAATTGAAGAATGAAATAACCAACTACAGAGAATACTTAGGCAAACGAACTGAATTAAACCAATTATAAAAGGGTATTCCGGATCCAACGAACTCCACTCCACTTATAACACCGGTCTCAAAGAGTGAGGCAGGTGCTTATAGCTCAAACCTAGTATCTCCAAACATTCTTCTTCAGTTTGCCTCAATTTCGAATTTAAGTTTTCTGCCACATCTCTCCAGATTTTGTTCTGATTGTCCTTACACAGGATACCTCCAATGACAAGAATTGCAAGAGGAAGTCCTCTACAATTCCGAGCAATCGCCTTCCCAATAGATTCCAAATCCGATGGACAACTTTGGTCTCCAAAAACCTTTTCACGGAGTAGGGACCAACTATTATTTTCATTGAGGCATTGCATCTGATGAATAGGGCTTCTAGAGTCGGGATATCGAGCCACATGTGACAACCGGGAAGTCAAAAGAACACGACTTCCATTATCATTCTGAGGAAAAAATATACTGATGGAATCCCATATCTGTGTGTCCCACACATCATCCATCACAATGAGATATCTCCTACCCATCAGATTTTTGTGAAGATACACACCCAATTTGTTGCCATCGTCTTCCTCCTGCATCTCTCTTGTGAGTATCTTTGCAGAATCTAATAAGTCTAGCAGGACATGGCGCAAAGAATACTCTTGAGAAACTGTTACCCAAGCAAGAATATCAAAGTGGGAAACAATATTAGGATCATGGTAAACTAGCCTAGCAAGAGTAGTTTTACCAATGCCTCCCATTCCTACAATGGAAGCAAATTCACGTTCCGATGAATCTTGAATTAAACGAGCACTTATATGTTCCAAGTCACTTTCAAGTCCCACTATAACATTTTTGCCAGTGCCTCCCAATTCCCGTCTAGACAAAGAAGATGCTGCAGCAGGAGACAAGTTGCTAGGGTTTCCACATGCATCCTTAATCTTATCCAAAATTTCCTCGAGATTATTTATAATTAGACACAACTCTTCATTTCCCGGCCCCTCAGACCTATTGAATTCGTTCGTTGAAACATCCAGACAGCCCCAAAATAATGCTAAGGCAACAACGACGATGGTAAATATAATAAAAAAATCCATCTCAAGATGCAAAAAAACAAGCATCCATTGTGGGAGGCTCATTTTAGGCATTTGATGAATTGCGATCAAGAGTACCATGGCAATCATAAAACAAAATAGAGCAAGAACCAAACACTCCACTGTGTAACGGAAACGTATCTTTTACAAATCCAGATTGAACTGTGCAGGAATTTGGATTTCAATAATTGATCTTGCCTTATAAGCAGCGTCTCTGATGATTGCATTCGCTGAGTTTTGGGTTGTGATATAAGTAGAACCATTTTCAAGAAAAGGCAGCAACAAACTTACCTTTTGGTCGAGGGATTGGAGCTGGGCTCTGTAATACGTATATCCATCAGAATCAAGGACGGAATCCAGTGCCCGCCGGAGATAAATGAGTGCCGCATAAGCCGACATTTCTTGGGCTTCCTCAATTCTAATCACGTCCTTCACGATCATATCCAAATCATGTAATACCAGACGCAATTCCTGCGCCCCTGAATCGGCACGTTCCAAATAATACTTTTCTTCAAGGATTACAACGGAAACACAAGCAACGATCAAGCAACCAGTGTAAACAAAATTAAAGGACATAATTATGTGCCAATGCCAATGACCTACCAATTCTGAGGATCTCTCCAGAATCAGCTTAAGTAATACAACGATGACAAAAAGGAGGAAACAAAATATATAGCGAATCTTAAAAAGCAAACTTTCGCAGTTGGGATCAAGAATTCTTGATTTCTGGAATTCAATAACATCTTCTGCCTTATAAGCCGCCTCTCTCACCGTCGTTTCTAGAGCTGATATTTGGCTTTCCTTCATATACGTAGAAGAAGAGTTTTCAAGAAAATCCAGCAACAAAATCGCCTTTTCATAAATGGATTGGAGTTCAGCTCCATTGTAAGTCTGTGCTCCGCCAGAATCAATGAAGGTCCTCAGGATTTGTTGGAGAGAAACCAGTGAAGCATAAGTCGACATTTCGTCTTAATTCACCAGCACCAGTTTTAGCAAATCAAAATTGAACTCTAAAGTTTGATAAGTCAACGATTGAAGGAATCACACAAGAGAAGAAGAAGAAGAAGAAGAAGACCGGTGTGGAATACCTATCGATATTCAATGCGCCTGCCGGTCCAAACGGGGCAAGTTGGTCCCCCAGTTATTACCGCAACACTATCAAGATCATAATGATGATGGTGATCCAAAGACTTCAATACATAGGTATATATAAGTTTATATGAGACACACAGTTAGCTCGTCAGACTATTTTGTGAAAGAAAATTTCTTTTTGTGCACATCACATGTTCGAGTTCGATTTTGGTCCTTATGCTATCACTTTTGGTCTCATTCCATTTCAAAAAATTATATCAAATCCTACTATATCTAAAAGTAGGATAGTTTAGGGTTTAATTTCCCACCAAAACTATCTCACCTAATATATATATATATATATATATATATAACATAATATAATAATATAATATAATATATATACATCTTAATCTTAATATATATAAAGACAAGTAAGTATACTTTAAATAACAGTTCTTATTTTCCCGCCCAAATGCACTTACTATAAACGGAAATAATTGTTATCCCACATCGAATTTTAAAGAGAAATATTTTGTTTTAACATACTATAAATTCTAATAGTCAACAATAAAATTCTCACACATCTCTTGGTCTCTTATTTGAGAAGAAGCATAGTGTTTGATTTTATTAGTTTAATATTTAAATACATAAAAAAATATTTGAATTAAATTTCGACAATTAAATATGTATTTTTCAAAATGTATTCAAGTTTAATGGTCAATAATTTATCTAATCATTATGAATTTTAAAAAGTGTTTACGTTTGTAATTTTAAATATATTTTAATCAATTAAATTATATTTATTTTAAATTTTAAAATTAAATATATCCTACATTGAACACCAACAAATATTAAATAATATTTATTAACAATGTATTTTATAATATTTTGAATTAATAATAGTTATGAAATGTAGTTTGTATTTTTTCTGATTCAACAAATTATACTAATAACCAACAGTACTAGGATTGGTATATTACAAATTTAGCGTTCATTGTTGATTGACATGTCATTTCGAGAGACGATACAAAGTTATATGTTACACATTCAAACGGAGTTGGTAAATTTTAGAGTAATTATTAATACAAACAATATGAAGTTGTTAATATTTTCACTTTATAACCTTATTACATATATATATATTCCACACATCACAAATTTACTCCATTAGTATTACTTGAAATGGATTATGTAATAGTAAAATATCTGTAAAGTTTCAAATGCTTCCGGAGTTGGAAAAACTGAAAAGTAATAAGTAGCCAATTTTTTTAAAAGGACAATTATCCCACATCGAATTTTGAAGATAATTATTCGTCTTGAATGTACTATAAATTTTAATGATCAATAATGATATTTTTCATATCTTAAACTTTTCTTGGTCTTTTAGTTGAGACTTTAGAGCCAATAGTGTGTTTGAACTTTTTAGTTGAATACTTAATATTTAAATTAAAATTTCAAATTAAATATGGATATTTGAAAATTGATTTTACCAATATAAACTCAATTTTTTTACATTTACATGTACTAGCCTTAATTTGAAGTAACTGTAATTTGCGATTCAAATATCAAGTTAACTTAAATTAAAGAATTACTTCAAATCACAATTTAAGTTCAATATTTTTAATCAACCATAATAATAAAGTTGATATTGGATGAGACTCATAAAAACGTATTATTTCAACTCTAAACAAGACATATAGATTTCTTTCGCGTGCAAATTAATTTGAGAAATGGTCTTGCTAACGTGTAGAATTTTAAAAATCAAGATCTGCATCAAAAAATTTGAATTAAATACATTAAAATTTAAAATTTCAGAATATATATATATATATATATATATCTGTGCTTATCAATTTTATTTTAAATATTTTTAAAATTGTGAATTATACATATGTAGGTGCTCAACTTTTGATATATTTTAAATAGTTATAACTTATATATATATTAATTTTACAAACTAAATTATCTCTCATAGAAGAGCTAACACAATCTTTTTAATTTGTAGCAAAATAGACACCAATAAAAATTTCAAAGATTAGAAAATTGATTTTGCACAGTAAAATCCCCCATATTCGACAACCCAAAATTAAATAAATCACTAAATGTCGAAAAATATTGACGCATCATAATTCTGATCATCGAAAAAATAGGAGTGTTGATTTTTCGGTCTTTGATTTGAGATCAAGTGTGATATTTTGATATTTGATTTATAATTTATGATATTATTAGTTTAATATTAAATTCTAAATATATTTGAAATTTGAAATTTATAAAATTTAACTATTTTAAAATTAAAATTTTAAGTTAAATATATTAAAAGTTCAAATATACATTTTAAAAATATTAATTTGAATTTTTTCCTTTTAATTTTATTAAATATATTTAAAAATCAAAACCCACATCCAAAATTTTAAATTGAATATATTTTTTTTAAAAATTAAATGTATTAGTTTATCTTATGAATTTAATGTTAGATATTTTTAAAATTTATCCAATATCAAAGAATCGACATATATTCTTGTGCACGAACAATCTATAAATCGTGAGACTCAATCTTTCAACCTTTCTCAATATTATGTTGAGATCACATGTAATATTTAATATTTGTTTTTAGAAAAAGTGTGCAAATACATCCTTAATTTAATACATTTTAAATTTTTTAATTTAATTAAATATATTAAAAAAATTAAAGATCCACATCTAAAATCTTCATAGATATTTTACTTGATTTTTTAATAATACACACACACACACAAACATATATATATATATATATATATATATTACCACTTGTCATTTGTAATTTTTATTTTATAGATTTGTGAAATTCTAAACTTGTATATCAATCATCAGGATCACAATATTTGATTTTTGTATAGGTGAGTTAATAAAGTTACATGTAACGATATATAACAATCCATTTTAGTTGCTCAGACTCTTGGCGTTTTTATTTTTTTTATTATATATTATTATGTACTACTATTTACATATTAAATTTTCATTTTCCTTACATCTCATATCGGTTGTATAATGAAACTTGAGATGTAGGTTGTTGTATAAAAGCTCAAATTAATTTTTTAATATTTTCTATATCCCACATCGGTTGTAAATTGACAAATTGAAATGTGAGTTGTTGTATAAAAGAGTGGTATCTTGAATTGAAATTTAAATCTCAAATTACTTTTGTAACTTTTTTCGATTTTTCCTACATCCATCCCACACTGACTGTAGATTGAATAATTGGGATATATATATAAGTTGTATAAAATAGTAAAAAATATCAAAGTTTTATTAGTCTTATTTTGAACCAAAAAATTCAAATAAAAATTATAAAAATTGATTGGTGCCTAATTGGTTGATTAATTGCCGATTTGCCGTCGAGATTTCCTGGGCGATGAGGATTTGACTTTCCTGATTTTACACCCGACTTGGCTATTTCTGGCCAAGCTGATTTCTACAACTCTAAAAAATACACAAATAATTTATAATTTAGTCGATCTAATTCATATATTTACATACTAAAATCAAGATTGAATATAATTTGATTATTTTCATAAATATTTTTAATAACATTCACTCCCTTCTGTGCATCGCACAGGTGGTGTACTAGTGTAATATATGTAAATTAATACAATAACCGTTACTTTTTTTCAAGGGAAGCATAATGTGGGTAAATCCTACATTATATTATTTTATTTAGACCAAAACTAACCTACCTAATATAATATATGTAATATTTAGACCAAAACTAACCTACCTAATATAATATTAATAGACTCAAATACAATAACAGTTACTTATTGTAGCAAATACAATAACCCACTGTAATTATGTTATAATTAATTCTATCATTATAATTATGGGGCAGATTTGGGTGAGACCGTCTCATACATGAGACGGGTCAATACTCACATGCGGGGATCATTATTTATGGGTGAAGTATCATTAACTCACATCTGAGTATCATTATTTATACCCGCATGTGAGTATCATTATTTATGGGTGAAGTATCATTAACTCACATGTATCATTATTTATGTGTGAAGTATCATTAACTCACATGTATTGATCCGTCTCATGTATGAGACCGTCTCATACAAGTTTTTGTCTATAATTATAAGTTTCCCGCCAAAACAATCCTACTTACCAAAATTAGAAAATTTATTATTGTAGTTCAATATTGTCTACTCAATAACAAAATAAAAATTCCCTACTCTAATAATAAAAGAAAATGAAGCCATAATTACTTTGAATGATAATTTATTATTTATTATTTATTATTAGATCGATTTTTATTTGATTGGTTATGCATTCAATTCAAATAATTAAATCATATCCCTAATTTGTTGCCCTTAAATAAATCTAATAATAAATTACTAACAACCATCCTCATGCCCCAATACATATTCCTTTTCATTAATTCATCCCATTGTGAAATAGTTATTTCCTAATTGTGAAATATTTAGTTTAGTTAAATTGCAAATTAAAAAATATATAAATTTACGTTACATTAATATATACCTTAACTAATGCCAATGTATTATCTAAAAAAATTAGTGTTAATAGGGGTAAATAGCCATTATCACTTAGTAAATAATGTAAATAGTCAGTTTTTAAAAAAATGATGTATTTAGTCTTTTAGGATATAAATAAACATCAATACCCTTACTTCCATATAAATAATATTTGAATATAATGTATTTTTAACATTATTATTTCCTAAAATAAAAATGCCCTAATATATTTAAAAACAATTCAGATTCATAATAATCTAATATATTTAAAAATAAATCAGATTCATAGTAATCTTTTATCATACCCGTAAATAAAGAACGCTGATTCACATTGATATTTTCTCACGCTCAAACTAAAAATATATCTCGCCAGTCGCCGCCATTGAAGTCGAGTATCAACACTGAAAACTGAAAAAACTATAAGATTCAACAGTCGCTGAACAATCATGGACGATGATTTCGAACAACCTCATCCTCATAACGAACAATTCCCTAAAGAGGTAACAATTCGAACTTTATCATAAACATGATGCACAAGTACATAGTTTGTTTTTCTCCCTTTGGAGTTGCATGTGATGCACGAAGACAATAGTTAGTTAATCTAGTGGTGCATGAATTTTACACGAGTAGGAAAATTATATACTAGTGTTTAAATCGAAATTATAATACAACACGAGTACACGAGTGTTACGACATGAGTAATTCAAGTCGTGTTATCGTGCATTGGTTAAATATTCAACTACTACATGAGTACACGAATAGTTCAACATAATAGTTCAATACACGAGAACACAATTATGCTCATTCGTGTACTCGTGTAGCAGTTGAATATTAACTTAAAACACGACTGCATTAGTATATTTATTCGTGTATTCGTGCACTACTTCAAAAATTCATAGATACACACGAGTTCATTATTCTCCTAATTCGTGTAATCGTGCAACAGTAAAAAAATTGATATTCCACACGTTATAAATAAATTAGTGCACGATTCTACTCCAATACTCGTGTACCGAAAGAAATCGATTCGTGCATCAAAGAACATTCAATTTTTCCACCACTTCCAAACAAAGAAAAATAAAAACTTAATATCTAGATCAATAAAAAGAGTACAGATACATAAAAATCATACCTTATTGACGTAAAAAAACAACACACGCGATGTCAACAGAACTTCTTAAAATCACCTAACTCGCATTGAATCCCTAATTTTTGACTTTGCATCAGATAATTTATCGCTGAAACGGTGATTACAGAGATGAAAAATCGTGATAATCTTCAAAAATCATAGCTTTTGATCTTCGCTAATTGTAGTTTTGTTCCAAATGATAAAACAACGATTGAAAAGGAAAGAGGCGAGTGGGGAGAGAACGACGTTATAGATTGAAGAGAGAGAAAATCAGATCTTTTTTCTCCAAATCTTATTGATATATGAATATATATTATATATATATACATATAATATTTCTTAATATTAAATATGAAAGTAAGGGTATTATAGTACTTTTTTTTCATAATGGCTAGATAATTTATTTTTTAAAAAAGTGGCTATTTACATGATTTACTAAGTAAAAATGGCTATTTAAAAATTTTGCTCAAAAAATTATGTCTTTATTTGATTCAAGTGTTAATAGGGTTAAATAGCCATTACGACTTAGTAAATAATGTAAATAGCCAGTTTTTTAAAAAATAATGTATTTAGCTTTTTAGGATGTAAATATACATCAATACCCTTAGTTCCATATAAATAATTTTTGAATATAATGTATTTTTAACCTTATTATTTCCTAAAATAAAAATACCCTAATATATTTAAAAATAAATCAGATTCATAGTAATCTTTTATCACACCCACAAATAAAAAGAACGTTGATTCATAAGGATATTTTCTCACACTCAAACTAAAAACAATATATATCGCTGCCATTGAAGTCGAGTCTCAACACTCAAAACTGAAAAAACTACAAGGTTCAACCATCTCGCTAAATAATCATGGATGATGATTTCGAACAATCTCATCCTCATAATGAACAATTCCCTGAAGAGGTAAAAATTCAACCTTTATCATAAACATGATGCATGGGTATATAGTTTGTTTTTCTCCCTTTGGAGTTACATGTGCTACAGCTACAGAATCAAACTATATACTAGAGTGTTTAAATCGAAATTATAATGCAACACGAGTACACGAGTGAAACGACACGAGTAATTCAAGTCGTGTTATCGTGCATTGGTTTAATATTCAACTGCTACACGAGTACACGAATAGTTCAATATAACAGTTTAATACACGAGAACACGATTATGCTCATTCGTGTACTCGTGCAGCAGTTGAATATTAAGCTGAAACACGACTGCATTTGTATATTTATTCGTGTATTCGTGCACTACTTCAAAAATTCATAGATACACACGAGTTCATTATTCTGCTAATTCGTGTAATCGTGCAACAGTAAAAAAAGGGTATTTCACACGTTAAAAAAATTGGTGCACGATTCTATTCCAATACTCGTGTACCGAAAGAAATTGATTCGTGCACCAAAGAACATTCAAGTTTTCCACCAATTCCAAACAAAGAATAACAAAAACTTGGTATCTAGATCAATAAAAAGAGTACAGATACATAAAAATCATACCTTATTGACGCAAAAAACAACACACGCAATGTCAACAAAACTTCCTAAAATCACCTAACTTGTATTGAATCCCTAATTTTTTAGTTTGCATCAGATAATTTATCGCTGAAACAGTGATTACAGAGATGAACAATCGTGATAATCTCCAAAAATCATAGCTTTTGATTTCGCTAATGGTAGTTTTGTTCCAAATGATAAAAATATATATTGAAAAGGAGAGAGAGAGTGAGAGAGAAAATCATATCTTTTTTCCCAAAATCTTATTGATATATGAATATTATATATATATATATATATAATATTTCTTAATATTAATTATGAAAGCAAGGGTATTGTAGTACTTTTTTTTCATAATGGCTAGAAACATTATTTTTTTAAAAAATGACTATTTACATGATTTACTAAGTAAAAATGTCTATTTAAAAATTTTGCTCTTGATTCAATATGCAATCAATTCAAATAATTAAAACATATCCCTAATTTATTGCACTTAAATCAATCTAATATTAATTACTAACTACTAACCCCACCTTATATAATATGTATTTTTTTTCTCAATACATCCCACGAACCTTTATTGATCTTGCATTACAAAAAAAAAAATTATTCATCATATTAGACTTGACTCTTTTTTTTAGTTTGGTAGATAATGTTATAAGGACTCTTGATGATTCGATGTACTCCTTGATTCTTATATTGATGTCACTTGTTCGTTCTAATGAACAACCACAATTTAGAAGGTCGAATGGTATATTGTCTTTTGGAATGGTTCTACATCAACACAAAGTTCAACTACAACGTTGGCGGGCAACAGTTTGAATAAGAAAAATTTGAATCTTGAATTTTCCTCGACCACAATGGACAACAAAAGGTTGTTGAAGTCTATAAAAAGATTGAGAATGAATGTAGTCAAGGCATGATGAAGTTTGGAGTTTCTATTTGTTTGAACTTATGTTTTTTATTTAGATATTATGGTTCTGATTTTCTAATGGTTTTAGTTTTAAACTATGAACTTATGATTTTTTTTATTTTCTTGCATTGATTTTTATTTTGAATGTTAAGTACCTTTTGCCATGGCTATTTAATCCATTATCAAGGTATAACCTACTTTGATATAATTTGCAAGAAATAAAACAAGGATGGGCTAACGGATTAGTCATATTATATGTAATAATATGTGCGTGTATGGAGCTTTGTTATACATTTTTTCCAAACAATTATATATATTTGCCAATGTCTAGATGAAATAAATATGTCACAAACTTTTAATTATTACATTATAAATATAAGAGAATATTTAGTTAATATTTATTTTATTTTTAATTCGAAATAAGACAACTAACTAATCATTGAAAAAGGCTAGCTAGCCAAGAACTGTCTTTTTTTTTTTTAATATGATGCATGCTCAATTATTTTTAAAGAAACTAGTATTTCCCGTGTGCCTTGCACGAATAATTTTATTTTTTTTTAAGTATTTGCTATTTTAATTTATAAAAAATATATGATGTTTATTTAGTTGTAGTATTTTTTTTTATCATAATGGTTGATCGATATATGATTGCTTGATTTTATATTTTCATGAAATGAAAGTGTAATTTTTTTTTTCAAACAATTTAACTTTGCAAATTTCATTCAAAACATATATCATTAAATGAACAAGAGGGTAGCTTATATAAAGCATTTATAATTAGATATAAATTGTTGTAAAAATAAGGAAATTAACATTTTGTTATAAGATTGAACTGGTAATGAAAAATATAAAATATGTCCCATATAAAAAAAAAATTAGTTAGTGGTAGAATACAACAAACTTCTAAAACAGAATGCTCATGATATTTTAATGGCAATACGTCCAAATTTATTGTAACAGCTATTAAGAAGAAATATTAGCTTCTAAAATATTAAACGCCGTATAATTAAATTCCATGAAATTTTAATTAATTGAGAGTTTATTATAAAATTATAAATGGGCAAGCATTGATCAACATGCAATAAACCATAATAACCCTATCTAATCACTCAGTGGATAAAATACTTTTTTTATAAAAAGAAACATAAAACGGTATAATCAACAAAGATAATGCACACTACAATTAGACTGATTGAAATCTAAATCTATATACATGCATATAACTTGATTGAATTTAAATTATAATATATAGCGATTTTAGTCTACTAAATATAATAGACTAAATACAAACCAAATAGCATATTGAAATAACATATGTTGTTTGAAATTCAATAATAACATGTTTGTTCTCCTAAATTTTTTAATATATTATTTCGATTGTTGTAAAATTAATTTTGTTGTTGTTTAGAGTGTAATACTTAACTAATCTTGTAAGTTATATTGAACAAAATACTCATATATAATTTATTGTATGTCATGAATTAAAATACTAAAATTTCTCAATAATCAATCCATCAAATTTACAAAACAACTTTACTGACTATTCTAAGTTCTAACAAATCAAAATAGAGCACTACAAATAAATTGCAATTACAATTACATAATAATAATAATAATAATAATAATAATAATAATAATAATAATAATAATAAATTAAGAACAACTACACTTCCATTTCCTATAATATAACACTAAGAACTAACAATATGTTATAGTGGCGAACGTCAATTAAATGTAGAATGGATCCAATCCCCTTGTCCATATAAAAAAATGAGAAGAAATAAATAAATATATTAACCAAACACCACTAAAAATAATGAAATAGTGCAATAAATTTACAGTATAAATGTATTTACAAATAATATACAACAGAAAAATATATTATAAACAATCGATATATCGAATTAAAGAATTGCATGGATATCATAATTAAGTTTGAATAAATTACCCTTGATCATGAGAAACATAATCATAGCATAAATCTAAATAAATATATATTTTCATTGTTGCGTATGCAAGCTCGTGGAAGATGAAGCTTCTAAGCCATTTGATGTTGAAAGAATTTTAAACCTCAAAACATTGCAAAATATATTAGCCACAATCATGATGTAAACATCTAACAAAAAGAAAAATATATAATTAGTGATGAATAACTGAACAAACAATCTACGGAAATGTTTGTTAAAAAAACAATCTACAGAAATGGTGGAAGGAAAATAACATCCATATAAAACACGTTAGAAAAAAAATTGTCAAATGGTAGTTTGAAGAGTCTAAATTATGCTTTATTTATATAGAACATTCTCTATTTTTCTCACCAAAATAATGCGCCTATATATGTATACTATAATTAATAATTAATGTAATTATGTTATAAATTTGTAATAACATGATTAAGGCATAACTAATTAAAGATTTATATATGCAATTTACGTCAATTAAAGTATAATAGAGCTAATTAAGTGAATTTATATGCAGTCTAATTAATATACATTTTAATATAGATGATATCATACAATGATTAGTAACTGAAGATTAACATATATAAATTTTGGGTGCAATGATTCTTCTTTTTTGTAATTATATATATGTATAGAAAATGATTACAAAAAATACGTTAACTAATTTTATAGTTACACGAATCTGTATGATTTGTATTATAAATATATAATATTTATTATATCATACTGTATTATATTATTAAGACTTATATTATAATATATATACATATATATATATATTAATGTATATATTATATATGTAGATATAAAACACCATTATATCATTATTATATCAAGATATATAATTATATATATATATATAGTGAACTTACTAATTCGGGTAAATGCATTTAGGTGGGAAAAATGAAGGTTACTAATAATAGGACCATTGTGTTATTATATATATAAAGATAAAGATTGTAAATTAAGAATTAAATTAAAATAGGGATTCATTTGTCTAACGTTGCTTAAATGGGTATTCATTTATCCTACAGTCTTTTTAATTTATAACTCAAATTAAGTGTTGAATGATGATGGAATATTAATATGTCAGTCATTAACTAAAGCCCTAAGTTTTTTAGCAATTAATTAATTAATCTAGAACTAAGTTTGGAGAGTAGTTAATAATTTTGAGAATTGAGTGCCTAGAATTGAACACAATGGTGTTGAGATATTAATTGATTTGATAGTTGAGAAGTTATTGTTTGATTAATAATTTGAATGATAAATTTTAATTGAGTAAAATTCATTCAAGTGGATTGGCATAAAATAAAATACGAATCCAATCATAAATCTCAAAACTTTATAATTGAGTATTGAGACATATAATAATTTTCGAGCATTTCTTAATTATTCTAAATTTTGAATTGTTTTCAAGGTTCATGTTTTATTGAACTATAACCATTACCAAGATAAATTAAATATCATTTCAATGTCCAATTTTATTAAAATTGATTATTTTTATATTATTTTATTATTATATAAATGAGAGATATGGCATATAGTTGTTTTAATTTTTTCTAATAAATAATTTCAGTAATTAACATGTTAAATTTAATCAAAATTGGCAAATCAATATATAAAAAATCAATTAATATTTTTTCATAAAAGGATCGTGCTATAATTATTTTATTAATTGCGATTATTAATGATATATTTTAATTATTAGAAATTGATGAATAAATAGTTATTTTACTATTTCACTAATTTATTAAAAATATCGAGCATTCATGTCTAAATCATTCGTTCCACTCCTCATCAAATTTGTTGCTAATGTTCTTTTCTGAAATTAAGAGAACTATATAATAGTGAAAAAGGTGTTTTAAAATTATGTGAAAACTTGGAGCGTAAATATCGATTCCTAACTATAAAATCATTGGGACAAATATTTATGCAAGTAAAAAATTATTATTTTCTTTTAAAACATGAAAGATAATTTATATCATAGTTGTAAAATCACATCTCAAAAGTAAGATTGAAATGGATATTGGAGCAGTTCCAGCCGAACAGATGAAGGGACACATGTTTTTGTCGTATGTTTAATGTTGAAGGTATGAGTTCGAAGATGTTCCTGAAGCCATTCTGGACAATACTGCTAACATAAAGAGGAGACGACACAATATTTTTGATGATCTGTGTTTATTATTTGATCATCTAACCCTCCTATGTGTGATTTAGGGGGAGACATTTCTATGCTCATCGCGGGATTGTATTGCCAAATTAAATGTCAAATGAGGAGATTGTTAGTGCCATTTTTAAGCACATATTTATTGACATATATTGATGCAATATGTTTGTTCGTGGAATTGGAGGGATTTCGCCCAAACTGAAAAATAGTGTGCTACACATTATGTTTTTTCATAATGTATATTTGCAATTTGCCGCAATATTTTAATTATTTTATATGTTATATTGAAATAATAAGTTAATAACTATTAATTTGCATATTAAAATAATCTGCTAATTAATTAATGTAAATTTGGTTAGGTGATTTCCACCATGAAAAAGTTATATTCTTTATTCCCAAACAACTTCATGGTTTAATATCTATTTTTTATAGGATATATCTTATATTTTTTATAAAAAATTTTAAAAAGTAAAAATACAATAAAAATAATTATACAAAAAGGAAGTTGTATGTATTGAATAAGAGATATCTCATTTTTACTTATGGATCTCTAATCGAGACGTGTGGTCTCCACCAATTGGATGTCCCCAGGTTTCCACACAAGGCGTAACTCTTTTATACTTGGATCTTCACCACTTGGGTGTACTCGTGAACTAGTAAAAACTTACTTTTGAGATTTGTATTATTTTAAAAGTTGTTATATTTTGTTTTCGTTTAAATAATTTCTTTTATAATTATAATTTATAACAAAATAATTATAAAATTGTGCATATCTTATCCATGCATCGCACGGCGGGTCATTCTAGTGTGGTCTCATAGCACTTGAGCTATCGATTTTGGTCCCACGATTTAAACGGTCATTGACGGATTAACAGAGATATGCCTACACGTGACTCACATGCTCAATTTATCCCCAAATTGAACGAAAATTCTCAAATCAAAAAAAAAAACCCAAATTCCCACCCGATTGCAAAAATATCCAAACCATTCTCTCCCAAATTTTCTCCGATTTCAAACAAGCCCGTGGATTATACTTTCATCAAGATCAGTATATTCTCAATCTGCCCCGACTACGCCAGAGCGCTATTCAATGAGACGCTGCCCAATTTTCATTTATACCGCACTATGATTCGTGGGTTTGTCTCAAAAGATGAAGTTAAAAACAAAACAATGGTGTTAGTAATGGATATTGATACAATTCATCCTCACGAAAATCAGCAGGGAAAATTAAATTTTATCACACTACAATGTGGGAATTGAAAATGTTAAAATTGATATTGAGCCCAAATTCTAATTAACATGCCACAATGTTAGAAAATAATATTTAATTGACCCCCTCACGAACCCTTCATAAAGTGTTGATACAATGTTAAAAATAGATAGTTTAGCATAATTCACTCTCACAAACCTTTACAAAATGACACGTCACTGT
This sequence comes from Perilla frutescens, assembly GCA_026008535.1. Lineage (NCBI taxonomy): Eukaryota > Viridiplantae > Streptophyta > Magnoliopsida > Lamiales > Lamiaceae > Perilla > Perilla frutescens. The sequence continues at coordinate 3,889,407 of BRKX01000014.1, read as the reverse complement.
CAGCAACCATTGTGGGAGAAATGATGTTTGACACCCTCACCAAACTTTATAAAGTGTTGCTTGTAAGGGGAGGGTAATGTCAAAATGATTTCATCAACTCTCAATAGGAGGAATGTCAATTACCAACAAACACCAAGTAAATGTTCACAAGCATGGTAAACTAAATCACAACGTGAGAAAGCTGAAATTTATCAGCACGTACATAAAACAAAGTCATATCTTTCTTCAATACGAAATTTCTAGTTCCTCTTTACTTTCTTTTACAGAAATCATAACAGAATGAGCCGATTAACTCGATCACACTGATGGATCAATTTTTTTGTCGAACGAAGCAAAGAAAAAGTTTGTTTCCTTCCAACTATATTTTACCGATTGAATTAATTATAGGGAAGAAGTTCTAAATACCAACTCACATGAATTGTGTAAATAAAACACAATGTGACATGATAAAAATTCATTTAAAACGAGAGTAATCTTTACCTTCAAATTTAGTGGTAGAAAGTTGGGCTATAGAATATGACTTTTTAGGCCAATACGAACTTTGAGGTCCTCATTTCCCATGTTTTTTTGTTCTTCTTGTATTTGTTCTGCAGAAGCCACTGCAGTAGGATGACATTCATCCAATTCAATCATCTCAAGTGTTGGAATATCACCAATAGCATAAGGGATCTCCTCTAGCATTTCACACGACCTTATTACAAGGCGTTGAAGACGAGGGAAGTGCTTTTCATCAGTTTCCCACTGTACAAAACGCATCTTTTCAAGTAGCAGGAATTTGAGTTGAGGGAACTCCCCTTCAACCGTCTCCCATGACGGGCCAGAGCACGCTTCACATCTCAGTTTGAGCGCTTCAAGATTTGACAATGCACCAATCATTCTCATGCTTTCCCAAGGAATTCCACAACCACTTAGAGTTAGTTTCTTGAGCTTGTGAGGGAATGCAAACTTTGGTGGATCACAGGAAATGTCTGATCCTAGATTATCACACGTGATAGTGATCTTCAAAGTCTCAAGTTGGTTTAGATCAACAAGGCATTCGAGCTGGTATATTGACCAATCTACAGAGCACGATACATGATACGAAATTCCCAATTTCTTCAGTTTTGGAATTCTTTTGATGATGCCTTTGCTCCATTTAAAGTTTTTAATTCCCATGAGGGTCTGTAAGTGTTCGAGAATGAAACTATTCCAGGGAACTCGGTAACAGAGAGGAGCAGACCAGTGGCAACCTGGGTTCACATAGAGATGCCTTAGATTTGGCATGCTCCAGATCACCCAAGGAAGTAAGGGATACTTGTGAAATGAACAATGATGATAAACAAGTGTCTCAAGTTCCTGGAGTTTTGACATGGATGGAGAAAGTAGACCATCATAGTGGAAAGCAAGATATCTTAGATGAACAAGTTTAACAATCTGATCTGGAAACTCACAAAAGTGAACTTCAAGCACATCTAGTACTCGGAGATACAGAAAGCCCAAGTAGACAACAGATGAATCTTTAATAGGCTTACTAGCAATGCAGAGGAAAGAACGGAGATAATTACATGAACTTATCAAGTCTTGTCTGGCATTAACTTGTAGAGCATCAGGATCAATGCTTAGTCTACGTACAGTCCGACCATGGCTTTCTTGAGTTAAATATCCACCACATCGCACAACATCAAGAAAATTTTCATCCCGAGCCTTTTGCAGACTAACAACCCTTAATAAATCATGGATGTTGCATGTTCTGACCTTGCCATTACAACTACTTTTACAAGCAAAAATCAGGTTCCGGTCAATGAGATCTTGCAGACAGTTCTCAGCCACCTCTTCTAAGCTTTTAAATGTACATGGTCTCAAAAATCCCTCTGCAACCCAGAGTCTGATTAGTCTGGATACAGAGATCTCAGTGTCTTTGGTGAAAACCCCCATATATAAGAAGCATGGTCTCAAATGGTGAGGCAGGTACTTATAGCTCAAACCTAGTATCTCCAAACATTCTTCTTCAGTTTGCCTCAATTTCGAATCTAAGTTTTCTGCCACATCTCTCCAGAATTTTTTCTGATTTTGCTTATACAGGAGTCCTCCAATTACAACAATTGCAAGAGGAAGTCCTCCACATCTCCGAGCAATCTCCCTTCCAATGGATTCCAATTCCAATGGACAACTATCTCCTCCAAAAACCTTTTCACGAAGTAGGTACCAACTGTCATCTTCATTGAGGTATTGCATTTGATGAATAGGGCTACTAGAGTCGATATAACTTGCCACATTTGAATGGCGGGAAGTCATAAGGATACGACTTCCATTATAATTCTCAGGAAAAAATAATCTGATGGAATCCCAAATCTTTGTGTCCCACACATCATCCATTACTATGAGATATCTTCTACTTATCAGGCTTTGGTAGAGATACAGTCCCAATTTGTTCTCATCATCTTCCTGCATTTCTTTTGTAAACATATTTGCAGAATTTAGAAGGCATAGCAGGACATGGCTCAAAGAATACTCTTGAGAAACTGTTACCCAGGCACGGATATCAAAGTAGGAATCAAGATCATTGTAAACTTGGCCAGCAAGAGTAGTTTTGCCAATGCCTCCCATTCCCACAATTGAGACAGTTAGAAGTTGGGAGGGATCTCGAGTCAATTGACCTTTTATCTGTTCTATGTCACTTTCAAGTCCCACTAGAACACTTTTTCCAGTGCCTCCCAAACCCCGTCTAGATGAAGAAGATGCAGCAGCAGGAGCCAAGTTGCTCGGGTTACCACATGCATCCTTAATCTTATCCAAAATTTCGCTGAGGTCGTTTATAATCAGACACAACTCTTCATTTTCCGGCCTCTCAGAACTATTAATTTCTGTCGAAAAATTAAGAAGACCCGAAACTAATGCTGAGGCAGCACAGAGAAAGGTATTTATAACAGAAATACGCAGCATAAGAGGTAGCAAAATAGGCGCCACTTGTGGAAGGCTCTCTAAAGGCCATATATGAATTCCAATCCAGATAAACATGGCAAGCACAAAACCACATAAAGCAAGAAACCATAAATTCACCGTTCTGTGGAAACATATTTTGGCCAAATCCAGATTAAACTGCGCAGGAATTTGGAATTCAATAATTGATCTTGCCTTATAAACTGCGTCTCTGATGGTTGCATCCGCTGAGTCAGTAGAAAATTTTTCAAGAAAAGGCAGTAACAAACATACCTTTTGGTGGAGGGATTGGAGCTGGGCTCTGTTATGCTCATTTCCATCAGAATCAAGGAGGGAATCCAGTGTCCGCCGGAGAGAAATGAGTGCCGCATAAGACGACATTTGTTCGGCCTCCTCAATTCTAATCACGTCCTTCACGATCACATCCAAATCATTTAATACCAGACGCAAGTCTTGAGTTTCCTGCGCACGTGAATCGGTACTCTCCAAATAATACTTTTTTATAATGAATAGATATGAAACACCAGCAACTACCAAGCAAATGATAACAGCATTAACGAAGAAAATCTTGATCCGATCAAGTATCATGGATCTCACAGGAATCTTATTAAATAATGTGCAGAGGACACAAAGGAAGAGATAAAGTATAGAGTTCATCAAACAAAGCAACCCTTTGCTGTGGCCATCCAGAACCCTTGATTTCTGGGATTCAATAATATCTTCTGCCTTATAAGCAGCCTCTCTCATCTTTGTTTCTGGAGCTGATATTTGGCTTGCCTCCTCATACGTAAAAGTAGAGTTTTCAAGAAAATCCAGCAACAAAATCACCTTTTCATAAATGGATTGGAGTTCAACACCGTTGTAAATCGGCTCTCTGCCTGAATCAACGATGGTCCGCAGAATTTGGAGGAGAGAAACCAGCGCAGCATAAGTCGACATTTCGTCTTAATTCACTTGCATCAATTTTACCAATTCAAAATGGAACTCTTAAGGGAACAGGGAGAAGGGATGGATATGCCAAGGTTTGCTAAATTCTAAGTAACATTTGAAAGACTCGCACGAGAAAGAAGAAAGCTCGGGTCGACATTCAATGCGCCTGCCCGTCTAGACGCGCAAGTTGGCCGGTAAATTCTAACGTACAGGGGATGCATTGCATCCCCTGCTTCTGCTGCCGCCATGTGTCCCATGGCCCACCATTTTGGGCTATTTGCAGCCCTTATTTTTTTTTGTCCAGAAACGAGAGTTTCGGCCAAAAGTTTCGGCCGGCCGAAAAAATCTATCGTGACACTTTAATTAACATATCGTAACATTTCAATTATTTATTGTGACACTTAAATATCTATTGTGACAGTCCGAAACTAAAATTATTTTATCGGCCGGGTCGATAAAAATTGGAAATAGAAAAAATGGGGTGCAAATAGTGGAGGGGATGCATTTACCCAAGTTGGCCCGCCAGTCATTAAAGCAACACTATCAAGATTGCCCTATTAATCTATTGATATAATTTAGACCTCGTCACCGTGACAAGAAATCTAGCCTTGCATAGTAATATGATTACTTATTTTTAGATTTATGTGTTTGATTTAATTTTTAAGAATTTTAAAAAATTATCAGAATTCTCAAAATAAAATAATTATTACAACTTTTATTGATTCTGAGTACCAACTTGAAAGTTGAAATAGGTATTCTGATTACTTATTTTAATGAATCTTGTGTTACACTATTTTTATTATTTAATTTTTTTTATTCATTATTTTTATTATTTATATAAATTATTATTAAAATTGTATTCATAATTTTTTAATAAAAAATTGAAAATTTTGAAAATGTTTTTTAATCTTAATTATTTTTGTGAATTATTATTAGTTTTTTTATTATGAAGTTTTGAATTTTAACAAAAAAACATGAAATTTTGAAAAAAAAAAATCCTACTAAAATTCGATTATCATAGTAATTTTTTTTTCTTTTGTAATTGGTAGTAGAAAAATAACAAACTCAAAACTATGAGTAGCTGGACTTTAGAATCAACAACAAAATTCGACATTAATAATAATTCATTTTTTAATGATGTAGACCAAATAATAATAATAATAATAATAATAATAACAACAACAACAACAACAACAACAACAACAACAACAACAACAACAACAACAACAATAATAATAATAATAATAATAATAAATTACTTTTGTAAATTAATGCAATTATTTTTTTTATAGTCAATGGTTTGCGTATCTTTGTATTTATACAATATATATATATATATATAATTTATCTTTATTTATTTATTTTCTTAATTTTTAATTTATTTTGAATTGGAGGAGGAGAGATGATCGAACTGAGACTATAAGTCTACAAAATATTATTAATTTATCTTAATAAACCTACTTGATTACTTTGATTAAAAAAATAATAAAATGGTGATGGTCCCGGACCAGTCTAATAGAGTTTAGAAGGGGGTTGGATAAACTCTTTTCAAAATTACTTTAAATGCGGAATAAATAAGGTCCTGACTCATTTTGATGTTTACCGGTTTTGTGCTATGAATCAGTTGAGATATTCAGTTCGTGTACAATGGTGATGTGTTTGTATGCAAATGAAAATAGACACATAAAATCGAGATGCGACACACGAGAATTTTATAGAGATTCGAAGCTTTGAAACTTCTACGTCCTCTCTTCCTTCTTCTTGAATAGAAATTCACTATATAATTTGAGATTACACTTTACAAATTATACAGAAATGTAGGAGCTGAACCTGGCAATGGTGGCTTACTCGACACGGTAACCTCAGCTGGCCGATCTCTCACACTTGCAGTCTCCGGCAGGTAGCTATTGTGGCGGCAATTTCTTTAGCGGCGGTTCACACTTAGACGGAGAGTTATGTGCTTTTGAAATCTTTTCAAAGTTTTAGATCTCTTTCGATCTTCAAGAAGGTGAGTCTTGAAAGGGTTATCAACTGATTGTGCTTCTTGTGCTAAGCAAGTGTTGATGACTTGATGATCAAGACGTGAGCTTTTACAAGAACTGATTTGTTAGAAACAAATTATAACTGAGTTATATTCTATCTGACTATTTCTAATGCTCTTGACGTGTGTGTATCTGTTTGAGATGTTATGATTTAGCCTTATGATATACAGATTTTTGCTATTATAATTACACTCTAGTTTTTAACACATACATTTTCCAATATACTTTTCACAAGTACTCTCTCTTCCACACCATTTTTACGCTCATGTATTTCATGTACAATAGATTCTCTTATTTATAGAGAAGTAATTTGAATATGACTGTTGGTCATTTTGTAATGATGGAACATATTACATATTGAGTGTGAAATTGCACACCCGTGTGAGAAGTATCTGTCTGCACAACATTCACAGAAAAGTTGATGAATGTTATAGATATGTTTACAATAAAGTTCAAGAACGTAATTGTGAACATTTAGACTATTGCAGAAAATAAAGTAAGGTTTGGTAACCCTGTTCGACCAATCGATCTACGTCAGGGGGACTTATCCAGTCTGTGGAAAATAATTCACTACCCCGGTGTTACGTTTACTGAGGATTTTACACACAGCTGACCTCCCATCATTCGTTACCCTCTACCCGTACACCCTCTTTCACTGAATTGAATTATGAGATCCCCTCATAACCTAGATATCTAACCTATCTAGTTCATACAGAAAATCTCTCCCGAGACTCCTTTTGACAGTATATGAACAAGTGTATTTTAATACACGATGACTAGAACACTAATCTCTAGTTTAAGACACTACTAAAACTATGTGGCTCAAAACAGTTAGAGCAGTTAAAACAATATCTGCAGTTCTTCTATTCGGTGTGTTCTCTGCACTCTCTAACATGTCTGTATCATAGGTTATTTATACAACATAGCCTTAACAAGGAAACAAGAGTCCTAATCCTAATCGGAATCTAATAAGGAAACTTTTCTAATAGAAACTAAAACCTAGGACTTTCCATGTTAGATATGTTCCATCTTTAGAATTCTGCCTTGCCTTTAATTACGTGCTCTCCAAACTGAATAAGACATCTTCTAAAACGATCTTGAATCTCCTCTTGGTTGAAAATTTCGAACAGCTTCAACGATCTTAGAAGGATAATCTAGATAAAAGATGTTCATGCAAATGTTCACGAACATTTCAATGAACATTGTTGATCTTTGAGTCTTCTTTTCAGATGTAGATGTCCATGTACTTTGAAATGTACATTGTTGATCTTGAAACTTCTCATCAGGTAGCACAGCAGAATCTTTTGTATGTTCACAGGCTATCTTCAAGCTATCACTCAAGCTAGCTGACAGTACATAGCATGATGAACAATCTCTGCTGTAGCACGATACACAACAGTCTCTTTCTCAGCTCAATCCAAACTCCTTGCGTTGAGCTATCTTCACGAAGTTCAAATCATATTCATGTACATTGTTATGAACATTGTCCAGACAATGAAAAATATACTTGGAAAAATTAAATACTGAAGTGATTTATGAATTTTCATAAAGATAAATGACAATCAACCACTTATAACAAGAGCAGTGAAGAGCTCTTGATAAATATACATAGTGCAGATAACCAAAAAATAAACAATGTGCATAGTGAAGGGCTTAAAATACCTCTAACGTCAATCGTGTGAGCTATGGCTAGGAAATTGTTCAAAATCATCTTCTCCACTTGCCATTCTTTTTTCCAGACAAACAGTCAGTACCAAACTACAACAAACAATGTAAAATTGTACAAAATTAGAAGAGTAATGAGCATGAATACATTTAGACCCAATACATTGCAAATAGACCAAACTTAAAAATCTCACCGTTCCTTCAATGGCCGAACTACGGGGCGACGATGGTGACCGGAGCAACTATGACAAGGGAGGTGATGGCGAGGGTGACGACGACAACGAGGGATAGAGAGACGAAAGACCGTGGAGGCGCTGCTCTTTCGAATAGAGAGAAGAGAGAAGGAGATCTATAGAATAAAGAGAGAGGAGAGAGAATTTTTTTTTTTGAATTATTTTTAACTAGAATAAGGGTATATGTGTAAATTTAGACAAAATAAATATTTTTTAAAATCTAGTGGCTAATTTTTTTTCTTTTTTTTACTGGCTAGTTCCCAATATTGTCACTTTTCTTATTGTATTTTAGTGCTAAAATAATTAGCACCAAAATACAATAAAAAGAGGTAATAAAAAAAATTAGAATAACAATGTAGTAAGAAAAGCATTAAAAACATAATAAACAAGTATGTTTTTACATCTATACATCAAGCAACAATCCTCATTTGGACCAAATCCTATATATTAATGTGTGTGTATATATATATATAACTATATTTCCATTATACAACTCTCTAGAAATTACAAGATGTAATAATAAAAGGGATAATGGACAAATAGCCCTCTCAACTTTTTTTTGGGCTTCATATTGCCCTTTCTTTAACTATTTAACAATTAACCCCCTTGACTTTTAAAAATTAACTATGATTGCCCCTTTTGTTAACCCATCAATTATGTTTCCTTTAACTCTCACTTTGTTTCTCCTCCACACCATCTTCTCAAGCCACTCAAGTCATAATATTTTTAAAAATATTTTTTGTTCAATTTTATTTGATTTATTTTACTAATTATTTATTTCACAATAAAAATTTTGATTTTAAAAATATTTAATCAATCGACTAAATTATATGTCCTGTTAGTTCAGAAAATGGATATTCTATCTCTATGAAATTTATAAAATTCTATGAGAATTTGAATTTCTTTTTAAAAAAAAACTTTAAATTTAAATTTATTCATCAATTAAAAATAGAGGGCGTATAGTATTTGGATTAATAAATGACCTTACATCTAACACAACAACTTGGCTCATCAATTTTAAATTGCGTTTCATTTTCAAAAATTATTAACTGCAAATTATTTATATATTTAAGGTGTAATGAAATACATACAAATGTTGTAATTAATCTTGCGATAGATGAAATACAATTTAATATTTTGAAACTGATGATATGGCATGAAAAAAAAAACCAAAGAAAAAAGAAGAAAATTAAAGCAATTTTAGCAGGTCTCCTTATAAAGCTTGACGAATCTGAAAATGATTTAGCAAATATTTGTGATTTTAATTCATGACTTTTTATCTAAAAATAGAAAAGTTTTTCTTTCCTGCCAAAATACTATAAAAAAGATTTTAAGTAAAAATAGAAAAGTTTTTTCTTTCCCTTAAAATGTCTTGAGAAGATGGTGTGAAGGAAAGAGTAAGTGAGAGTTAACATAAGAGGCAATCAGAGTCAATTTTAAACTTAAGGGAGATAATTAAGCCAAATAGTCAAGAATGAGGCTATGTGAGCTTTGTAGGATAGCCGAGGGGGCTATTTAGCCTTTATCCCATAATAAAATAAGGGAAAAAATTAAAGTGATCGAAATGAGGAAATAATTATTTTTTCTAACCAAGATTCTTGATCAATTCTTTTCTCATTAAAAAGGTGTAATAGTCTTTTTTAGCATTACTAAAGCATGGTTGAATGTCAAACACATGTACATTATGTACACAGTTCATACAGAATGTGTGCAAAATTAACACATTTTTCCCTTAGCTGTGTTCAAAATATGGGTGCATTTTGAACACGGTTCAGGGGAAAGTGTTCATTTTTCACATGCTTTTTATGAACCATGTGCAAAATGAAAACTTTACTCTGAACCATATTCAAAATATAAGTGCATTTCAAACACGGTTCATGGGAAAAGTTTTCATTTTACACACGTTTTATATGAACCATGTGCAAAATGCACTCGTTTCATCTATCATCTTAAAAATTCTATGCAAAATGTCTTAATTTTCTCATGTCAAATTCTAATTTGAACATATACATATCTAAATCACTAATTATAAGATGGCCTAGATAATGATCACACACTAGAATTCTCCAGGTAGTATGTAAGACCGTTAGATTAGCGGACATTGGTGTCTGTAAATATAGGCATTTATATAGATAGGTGAAGAGAAATGATTCAGAAAGAATGTGAGTATGGTGCTCAAGTGTTTATAAGAGTGTGTGTGCTCATGAAGCGTGTCTCAAGTAAGGCGAGATTAATTGGTTGTGAAATTCCCCTTTGGAGTGTGTTAGTTCTAGATATGAACTTGTAGAGAATATTGAGCAGAAAATAGAAAATGAAGAGAAAAGTAATGCAGCGGAAAATCACTACTCAATGTGTAGAGAGAATGGAATAATTCTTAACTGAATGATAAAATAAACTACAGATATATAGCTGCTAATCAGCCACTACTTGAACAGAAACAACAACTCCCTAAAAACTAGGAATAAATTTTGACTAAGTAAAACATAAATATTTAAAACAAATACTAGCAGATTCTAATGCAACTAATTAACACTCCTCCTTGGATTAGAAGCTGCATATCCCAAATTTCTGCCTAAGAAACTCAAACTTGTTTGCTGGCAAAGGCTTTCTGAATATATCAACAAGCTGATCTTCAAATTTACAATAAATCAAGCTTACATCTCCTTCCTTCTGCACTTCCCTTAAAAAGAACAACTTGATATTGAAATGCTTAGTTTTTCCATGAAAAACTGAATGATGAGATATTGTAATTGTAGATTGGTTGTCTACAAATACCTCTATGGATGTTTCAATTAACTTCTCTAACTTTAAATCAACTAGCAACTTTCTCACCCACAATGCTTGATTAACAGCTGCTATAGCAACAATAAATTCAGTCTCTGCAGTAGATTGTGCAACTATCTCTTGCTTCTTGCAACACCAAGAAAATACACCACTTCCTAGACCAAAACAGTACCCAGACATACTCTTCATATCATCAATAGAACCGACCCAATCGCTATCAAAAAATCCCAACAGCTTGAAGTTTTCACACTTCTTGAACTTTACACCAAGACTAACAGTTCCTTTGATGTATCTAAGAACTCGTTTTGCAGCTTTGAGATGAAATTCACTAGCACGGTGTATAAAATGAGAAATGATACTCACCGAAAATAAGATATCCGGCCTAGTAGTCGTTAGGTATATTAAACACCCAATCATGCTCCTGAAATATGCTTAATCAACTTTGTCAGCACCATCTTCTTTGCTTAAGTGCTCGTTTTGACACATTGGTATGGTTGTGGGTTTGCAATCCTCCATTTGGAACTTTTTCAATATTTTTTTGGCATACTTCTTTTGACAGATAAAGGTTTCTCCATTGCCTTGTTTTATCTCCATACCAAGAAAGTAAGTCATCAGACCAAGATCTGTCATTTCGAAGACCCACATCATCTCTTGCTTGAACTCATCAACAAGTCCCATGTCATTACCTGTTAACAAAAAGTCATCCACATATAATGACACAACAAGAATACTTGTTCCTTTTTTCTTCACATAGAGAGTGTCTTCTGATAGACTTTTCTCAAAACCTAAGCTCAAAAAATGATCATTGATCCTACTATACCAAGCAAGTGGTGCTTGTTTCAAGCCATATAGAGCCTTTTTTAGAAGGCACGCCTTGTCTTCATTCCCTTCTTCAACAAAACCTTCCGGTTGCTCTACAAAGATGTCTCTTTCTAAGATACCATTTAGAAAAGCAGATTTCACATCCAATTGAAACACGCTCCATCATTTTTGTGTTGCAATAGCTAATATTAGCCGAATGGTTTCTATTCTGGCAACAGGAGAAAATGTGTCTGAGTAATCAACTCCAAATACTTGAGCATATCCTTTTACAACAAGCCTGGCCTTGTGTTTGTTGATAGATCCATCAGTGTTGAGCTTAGTTTTGAACACCCACTTCACTCCAATAATTTTTCTGTCTGCTGGTTTATCAACTAACTCCAAAGTTTTGTTCTTTTTTATCATGAACATCTTCCCCTCCATTGCTTTCTTCCACTTTTGATCTTGAATGGCTTCTTCAAACCCAGTAGGTTCACACACAGCCACATTGCACCTTTGATAAATATTAGAGAGCGATCTAGTGCCACGGACTGGAGGATCATCAATCAGTTCATCTTCTAATAGAGTATTAGGATTTGTTGATTTTTGGACAGACAATAATTCGTGCTTCTTTTCTTGAGGCTGCTCCCAGTCCCATTTTTTCCTTCTCCATAAAAAACACATCTCAACTAACAATTAGTTTCCTATATTGCGACTGATACACTTTGTATGCCTTCGACAAAGAACTGTATCCCACAAAAATTCCCAATTCTGACTTCTTATCAAGTTTATCACGTCTAACATGTGGAATTTGGGTAAAACAGATACAACCAAACACTTTCAAAAATTTAAGTGAAGGTTTATAGTCATACCAGGCCTCAAATGGAGTCATATCCTTCAATGCTTTCGTCGGGAGTCTAAAAAGATAGTTGTACTTGCTGCTTTAGCCCAAAAATTCTTTGGCAAAGCTTTCTCATGAAGCATATATATATCTGGCCATCTCCATTATGTATCTATTTCTTCTTTTACTCACTCCATTTTGTTGTGAAGTGTATGGAGCAGTGAATTGGTGTTGTATGCCTGCTTCATCATAGAATGAATTAAATTTTTCAGAGGTGTATTCTGTGCCATTGTCCTACCTTAGGACTTGAATGTTGTAGCCACTTTGATTTTCTACCATTTTCTTGAATTTCCAAAATACTTCAGCAACTTTTGATTTGTGTTTCAAGAAATATATCCAACACATTCTTGTGAAGTCATCAATGAAGGTAATGTAGAACCTACTACCTGACAATGAAGGTGTTCGTTGAGGACCGCATACATCTGTATGAATGAGATGTAGCTTTTGAGTGGCTCTCCAACTTAAAACTGAAAACGACCTCCGAATTTGTTTACCATATTGACATGCATGGCAATTTGTTAACTGGCCGTCAAATGATGGTAAGCCAAGCACAAACTCATTATCCTTCATCAATTATATTCTTTTAAAGTGACAGTGACCGAGCCTTTGTGCCATAGATCAAGATTACCAATCTCAGTTGATGAGGCAGTGAGTTCGAGTTTGATAGGATTAAAAGAAAAACTTTTTCCTTTCATCTTCACCTTGAGCATCTCTTTACCAGTAGCATAAAAAATACGACAGAAATTGTATGCAAACAACACCTGAAAATGTTTCTCCAATAATTGACCTACACTCAATAAGTTTTGGTCAATTTCTGGAATGTAGAGAACATCATATACTGTTTTTGTGCCTGCAGCACCAGTAATGGATACAGTCCCTTTCTCTTTGGCAGGAAGGTATTTGCCATTGCCGATTTTGACTTTAGCATGATCAACAGGCTTCAACTCAAGAAAGGAGCTCCTTGTCATACGTCATGTGGTTTGTACAACCATTGTCGATTAGCCACCGTTCAAATGAATAACTACTTGCAAAGCCAGATGCCACACAGAGTTTATCTATATCCTCTTCTCCTGCAACTTAAGCTTCAACCTCCTATTGTTAAAACTTTTCTTTGCAGATTACTGCCTCATGTCCAAGTTGATTATACTTGGAACACTTAGCATCAGGCCTTTTCCAACACTTGAAAGCTGGATGAGTTTTTCTTCCACAATGTTGGCAAGGAGGATAAGACTTCTTTTGGTTCCAATCTTTTCTCCCTTTTGCATTGCCTGAAGCTGAACTTGAACTATTTCCATCAATGAGCTGTTTCTTTTTATGTTTGGCTGGAGAGTTGTTCTTATGTTTGGCTGCCAAAGCTCCTTCAATACATGTATCTTCTTGTATCTATCTTCTTTGTTCTTGTGCTTGCAATGCATTAAGCAATTCTGACAAAGAAATATTTACCATATCCTTGATATTCTCCAAAGAGGTTATTGAAGCTTCATACCTCTCAGGGACTGTTACAAGATTTTTTTGCAAAATTCTTGAATCAGTAAACTCAGATCCAAGAAGTCTCACCTCGTTGGTGATGTTAAGAAGCCTATCTGTATATTCCCTAACCTTCTCAGAGTCCTTCATCTTCTGAATTTCAAATTCTCTAATGAGATTTAAAACTTTCATCCCTTTGATTCTTTCATCTCCTGCATATTCTTCTTTCAAATAATCTCATATGGATTTGGCCGTCTTGAGGGACATGATTCAGGTAAAAATTATTGGTGAAACCGCATAAAAAAGATAAGTCTTTACCTTTAATTTTCTGATATTTCTCTCCTTCTGTGTTCTGTGCCACAGTAGGGTTTGCAGGGAGTGGGTGAACGTCGTAATCTTCTTCGACAACATCCCACAGATCCAACACTTCCAGATAAGTCTCCATATGTACAGCCCACATTTGGTAGTTTTCTCCATCAAAAATTTGTGGAGCCATTGAAGAAAAATTTGATTACCAGATTGTTAGTTCTAGATATGAACTAGTTGTAGAGAATATTGAGCAGAAAATAGAAAATGAAGAGAAAAGTAATGCAGCGGAAAATCACTACTCAACGTGTAGAGAGAATGGAATAATTCTTAACTGAATGATAAAATGAACTATAGATATATAGCTGCTAATCAGCCACTACTTGAACAGAAATAACAACTCCCTAAAAACTAAGAACAAATTTTGACTAAGTAAAATATAAATATTTAAAACAAATACCAGCAGATTCTAATGCAACTAATTAACAGAGTGTTTATTTGGTTGAGAGAGCTGGATGAAGTAGATTTGGGAAATTGAGAGCTGGATAAAATTGTTAGCGATGATCTGTTTCGTATTTCACCCAAATAATTGGCTTCTTGCTCTGAGTCTCTAGGAAGATTTCTTATTCTTTATTTGTGGTCAACTGATTCCATGACGTGCACCTTGTAGGAAATATTATAATAATATAAATCTTTAAAACTGGCTGGCCAACTTGCCCTAGCCGTCTTAAGGGGCAATCCATTGTCAGCTATTTCGAACGTGTCTCCCTTTTTTTGTCACTTTCTATAATACTTTACTTTGTAAACTTGGCAGTTTCATTCCTTCTCTCTATGTTTCCCTTACCCTTCCATTTTCATCTCAATTATTATAAAAATGTCGGCTTATGCGGCGTTAGTTTCTCTCCTGCAAACTCTGGGAACCATCCTTAATCTTGGCGGACTGCCGATTATTCATAACAGAGCTCAACTCCAATCTATGCATGAAAAGGTCGCTTTCTTGGTGGATTTTCTGGACAAGTCTTCTACTTGTAAAAAAACAAGCCAAATATCAACGCTTGAAACAAAGATGAGAGAGACAGCTCATAAGGCAGAAGATCTTATTGAATTCCAGATATCTAGGCGTCTGGATTCCGACAACAGAAGGTTGCGTAACTCAATGAAAATCACGTTTCGTGAATTCCTTATATTTTACCTCACCGTCATATATCTTAGATTTCGTGTGGACTTCTCAGAAATGGCACCTTGGATCCAGACTTTCTTGCTTTATATATTTATAATTTCCCTTGCTGCCGCGATCTGTGCCGTGGCTATACATCTAGCCCTTAAAGTATATGATTTCCATAAAACTAAACAAGTGCATCGGGTATTACATGATTTTAATATCATCATGAAAGATGTGATTCAAATTAAGGAGTCCCGTCGTGACCCGGAAATGTCGGGTTATGTGGCTCTGATTTCTCTCCAGAAGATTTTGGATTCCGATCTTGATTCTGGTGGACGGAGCTCTCATAACAGAGACCATCTCAAATCCCTCCACAAAAAGGTAAGTTTCTTACTGGATTTAAACTTACTGGATTTTCTACGAAATGCTTGTGCTTCTACCTCTATCTCTACTTGTATGAGAAACCAAGAATTGGCGCATCAAATTCTTGATGCAAAGATCAGAGACGCAGTACGTAAGACAAAAGCCCTTATTGAATTCCAAATGCCTAAGCAATTTTTGTGGATTCTCACACTGACACGAGTGGTTTCCTTGGGTTATTGAAAGTTTCGTTGATTGCCTCATTGCCTAAATTCCATCTTGCTGTCTTCTATGCCATCAGCATGCTTAGCTTTCTGAACGATCACCAACTGATCATGATTTTTTCTTCCCTCCCACATCCTTTTTGGATGCAAATTCTCGTATGCTTTTTTATTTTAGTTTCCATTAGCTTTGGCCACCTTGTATTATTTTCGATCATTTCTGATGTTGTATTTCAAGTTATGAGATCCCCAAATATTAATGAGATGAGGGAAATGAAGAGTTGCCTCAGGTAATAAATGATTTCAGTACCATCGTTAAAAATGCGATTGAGATCAAAGACGACTCCTGTAGAAACCCGAGTCACTTGCCTGCATCTAGACGGGACTTGGGAGGTAGTGGCAAGAATGATGTAGTTGGACTTGAAAGTGACTTGGAAAAGATAAGGGATCGTTTGAGTCGAGAATATTCATCTAAACTTGAACTTGCCTTCATTGTGGGACTGGGTGGCATTGGCAAAACTACTCTTGCTAGGCTAGTTTACAATGATCTTGACAGTGTTTACCACTTTGATGCTCGTGCTTGGGTAACAGTTTCTCAAGAGTATTCTTTACGCCATGTCCTGTTGTGCCTTTTGAATTCTGCAAATATGTTCACAAAAGAAATGCAGGAAGATGGTGACGATAAATTGGGAGTGCATCTTCACAAAAGCCTGATGGGTAGAAGATATCTCATAATAATGGATGATGTGTGGGACACACAGATTTGGGATTCTATCAGTATATTTTTTGCCTGAGAATTATAATGGAAGTCGTGTCCTTATGACTTCCCGCCTTTCAAATATGGCAAGTTATATCAACTCTAGTAGCCCTATTCATAAAATGCGATGCCTCAATGAAGATGACAGTTGGTAACTACTTCGTGAAAAGGTTTTTGGAGGAGAAAGTTGTCTGTTGGAATTGGAATCCGTTGTGTTGAGGTACAGGCCTAGCTAGGGGATTCACTACTTGTTTCCCCACCCCTTGCAGTCTATCATACTTGCTACTCAAGTAGTTAGACTCAAGGAAGCTCTATAACAATTGATTACAATCGAGAACAGTAAGGAACATACTTCAAATCTTCACAACGGGAATGAATTCTTCACAGGAAACCTCAGAGGTGAAGGTCGGTTGAACCTTCAAGGTTCTTCACAGGCTTTGGGGGCACCAATCGACAGATCTGAAACAAAGCACACAAGCCCAGTGAGTTCAGAGAGAGAGATAGCTATAGATCAAAGTGACAAGAAAAGACAGAGAGTAGTTAGGGGTGGGAAAAGTGTGCTCGGGGCACGGTGGCTCAGATTTTCCCACTGGAAACGGCAACAGCAACTCCGGTGACCGGAAAAGACCCAGACCAGGGAGCAGATGGAGAAATGATCACCCATGAAGCGCACTCAAGCTTTCTTTCTCAAAGAACAGCCCAAACGTCTACACTCATAGGCCAACAGGAATCGCAGACAGATTCCGACCAGAGAAACCGAGACCGGCGGCTAAAACACGGTGAGAGAGAGAGAGAGAGCTTTTCAGATTAGGGTTAGGGGATCAGTGAGTGGCTTGAGAGAGAAGGGGGCTCTCTCGCACATTTTAGAGAGTTCCAGAATATAGGGAATGATAAACAGCAATAATGCTAAGTAATGAGGGAGTTGGAACGACGGGTTAGGGTTAAGGGTTAATGGTAGTAGGCCGGGTAGAAAATAAATTAAATGGGCCTGGGGAGGGGAAAGGCCAAATGGGCCAACCTCAACATTTCCACCTTTGGCCCTGTTGGTCTTTCCCATCACCAAGGAGTTACCTGCCAAAAAATGAAATACAAGAGATTATCATCATTACCAAATATTTTTACTCTAATTTATCACAAAGACAAACTTAGAGAGGGTGAAGTAGATACTATGCGTATCTAATCCAGTCTCAACACAAGAGACCAACTCAAATATTGAAACAAGTCTCAGGTCTGAACAACTTGACCATCCCAGACTTAAATCACCTAGCTTAAGTACCAAGGGTAAGTCACCATTTGTTACACAGCCCTTAGGGCTCATTGATTACCCTGACAAAAGGTCAGGATAACCCAGCACATTCTCCCCTTTAGCTCAACCCAAGTCCATGTTCAAAGACTTTTTGCAGGCTTCCAGATTTGCAACTGGGAGGCACTTAGTGCCCATGTCTGCTGGATTGAACTCAGAGGGAATCTTGTCCAGTAAAACTTCTCATTTTTCAACAATATCTCTGATAAAATGATATCTCACATCTATGTGTTTGGTTCTATCATGAAAAACAGGATTTTTGCACAATTGGATTGCAGACTGACTGTCAGAAAAAAGCAGAGGTTTATCATCAATGAAATTGATTTCAGACAAGACACCATTCAACCAAATTGCTTCTTTCACAGCTTCAGCAGCAGCAATGTACTCAGACCTAGTGGAAGATAATGCCACAATACTTTGCAACTGAGACTTCCAACTAATGCATGACCCACACAAAGTAAACACATATGATGTAGTGGACTTTCTTTGATCCTTATCATTGGCATAGTTTGAGTCAACATAGCCAACACACTTAACACCATCAGAGAATTTTGAAAAAGTTAGACCATGAGAAGCAGTAGACTTTAGATATCTCAACAACCATTTCAGGGTCTCCCAATGAGGCAATCCAAGGTTAGCCATGTACCTACTCAAGCATGATACAACATATGCTATGTCAGGCCTAGTGCTGATTATTAGGTACATCACAGACCCTATTGCATTAGCATAAGGTATTCCAGACATATCACTCAAATCAATGTCACTTCTGGGACACTGATCTTTACTTAATTGAAAGTATGAAGCAAGAGGGACAGTTACTGGTTTACACAGATCCATATCAAACTTCTTTAAAACTTGCTCAACATAAGGTGATTGATGTAGTAAGAGTGTGTGTTTACTTCTATCTCTGTTAATGTTCATACCTAGGATCTTCCTGGCATCTCCCAAATCTTTCATGTTGAAATTATCACTTAGGCAGGATTGGACATGCTTTACAGTTTTCAGACAAGGACTTATCAACAACATATCATCCACATAAAGCAATAAGAACATAGGCACAGAGGATTGTATATAATACAAGCAATGATCAAATTTGCTTCTGGAGAAGTTTAAACTTTTCATGCAATTGTCAAACTTGATGTTCCATTGCCTGGGAGATTGTTTTAAACCATAAAGAGATTTTTTCAGTAAGCACACATGATCAGGATGATTTTTATCTTCAAAACCTTCAGTTTGCTTCATGTAAATGTTATTTTCTAATTCACCATGCAAGAAGGCAGTGGTCACATCCATTTGTTTCAATTCCCAGTCAAAGTGAGCAATTAAAGCAAGCATTATTCTAACTGTGGTGAATTTCACCACAAGAGCAAAGATTTCAGTGTAGCCAATGCCTTATTTTTGTGTAAATCCCTTAGCAATAAGTCTAGCTTTGTACCTTACATTATTGATCTCTTGCTTTATTTTAAATAACCATTTACATTCCACAAGAGAGCATGCATCAGGTTTTTTCACAAGAATCCAAGTTTTGTTGTCATGCAAGGATTTCATTTCACATTTCATAGCATCTATCCACTTATCAGATTCATCATATGAAACAGCTTCTTTATAAGTTTTAGGTTCAGAAGAATCAACATTGTTGAACACATTGAATGCATACATGGATAGGTTACAACCATCATACCTAGAGGGAGCCTTGATGGTTCTCGTAGGTCTATCTCTAGACAATTGGTAATTATCTAAGTTCACATGCTCAGAATCATGCTCAGTAGATTGATCAGGTTCAGATTCAGATACATTCATATGAGCATGCATGTCAGGATCAGACTCATGGTTGGATGCAGAATTAGAAGGATTAATGTTATCATGCACATGAGAATGATCATTTGGAACATTAATCTCAGGTAAGACTGGTGGAGGAGGGTCTACCTTAGACACAGTAGGGAAGAACAAGGGAGTATCAATTTTCTCCACCTCACAAGGAACAACAGAGTGTGAGGATTCATTTAGGCATGGAAAATCAGATTCATTGAATGACACATCTCTACTAATGCAAGTTTTGAAACCAGGTAATGTTTTATCCCACATTCTATAACCTTTGACACCATCAGGGTATCCTAAGAAGATGCATTTCCTAGCCCTTGGCTCAATCTTACTAAGTTTTTGGTGAACATAAGCACTGTAGCCAAAGACTCTCAAATTAGACAGGCAAATGGACTTGTTCAAGAACACAGATTCAGGGAGTTTGCCTTTTAATGGTACAGAAAGAGATCTATTAACCAAATAACAAGATGTCATTAGAGCTTCTTCCTAGAATTTTTTATCAAGGCCTGAACCAGCCAACAGGCTTCTGACTCTCTCAAGGAGAGTCATGTTCATCCTTTCAACAACCCCATTTTGCTGGGGGTTGTAAGGCACTGACTTGTGCCTTTTGATTCCCATTTTAGTACACAGATTGTCCATAGCATGATTGTAGAATTCTAAACCATTATCTGTTCTCAAATCCTTAATCTTTTTATTGGTTTGATTTTGAATCTTAGCAACCCATGTAGAGAATTTTTAAAATACATCAGATTTGTGTTTCACTAAGAAAACCCAGGTCTTTCTTGAGAAATCATTAATAACAGATAAGAAAAACATGTTTCCACCATCGGTTCAGACCTTTGCAAGTCCCCACACATCTGCATGAATGTATTCAAGTATGTTAGAGCTCAACTGAGCTTTAGGATAGGGACCAGACACAGGGAAATGCAACTTGTGTTGTTTTCCCATTAAACAGGGTTCACAAAAGGACATGCTAGAGACCTTATCATACTTGAATGCACCAGATTTACTCAAGATTTCTAACCCCTTATTGCTCATGTGCCCTAATCTTGCATGCCACAATGCAGTTTTATCATTTTGAACCAAGTTAGCAGATTGGATGGGCACAGAGAAAGCATGTACAGCATATAGATCTCCCTTTCTGGGGGCATCAAAGTAGAGCATGGAGTTCAATTTAAATTGAAAGCTTTTGTGATTCATAGAGCCAAAGAGCATTTGATCAGCCAATTTAGAAACAGATAGAAGGTTGAATTTTAATTTGGGAACATATCTGACATCATGAAGTGTAATCATGCTTTCATTTTTAAATTTTAGACACACATCTCTTTTTCCAACTATATCACAGTGCTGTCCATCAGCTAATGCAACTGATCCAGAGTTTAAAAGTTGCAAATTGTGAAACATGTGCTTGTGTAGAGTGACATGAAAAGTACAGTCAGAATCAATTAGCCACTCAGACTCATGCATAGATTTTGACTCAGCATTTGAGAAGTTGATAAATTGGAAATCACAGTCAGAATGCACCATATAAAGTTCACCATTTTCAAGATAGTCATAATCTTCATTTTTATAGACATGATTTGCAGGATGTTCAAAGTGCATCACATTATTAGCATGGTTATTCCCAAACCCCCTACCCCTTTTATGTTGTTTGCATCTATTTGAAAAATGTCCTAGTTTCCCACAGTTCTAGCAAGTCTTTTTGGGCTTGAAATCAGAGTTTTGGTGTTGGGGAGGGAAACTTTGGTTTCTGGGAAGATGAAGAGAGAAGCTATGACCAAAGTTTTGGGTTTGGCTTTGATTTCTAGGATGTTGAGCGTAGATTTCAGTAAGATTGTGAGTTCTGGTATGAGATGGGAGATTTTGTGCAGAGTTCATTTCTCTCCTATGCCTTTCAGCAGCAAGGACACTAGGATTCTCAGGATTTGGTCTATTGAAAGGTTTATTCCTGTTAACATAAAGGATTTCATTCTGCATGGGTTTTGACTGTAATTTTTTCATTTCATTTTCTTTTGCCTTTAACTCGGATACTATCATATCACATGTGACTTTGGACCCTCCATATTTCAAGGCAGATTTTCCTTCAGAAAAGACTTCAGGAATAGCACCAAGGAGAATCTGGGGGGCATATTTTTCTAGAGTGTGATCCCCAGCAAGTTTTAGGTCTTTCAAAATTTTATTAAAGTCATGCATGTTTAAATCAATATCTTTTGAATGATCCATTTGAAAAGTCATGATCTGGTTTTGTAAGAAATATGCAGACTCTTCAGAATTAGCAACAAATAAAGCAGTCAGAGCATCCCACAGATCTTTTGCACATTTATGGTAAGATACTTGTCTGACAACAGCACTGCTTAGGTTTAACAAAATTGTAGCTCTAGCACCAACATTCATTTTAACAAGATTTTTATCTTCTTCATTTTCATCAATTCTTTCAAAAATAGCATCTTGCAGATTTTCTTTTGTTAAAATACATTTAACCCTTGTTTGCCAATCACCAAAATCATCCTTTTCATTGAAAGGAACATCACTCAAATTATTCATCTTTTCACAGATTTACTCAGAATCACACAAAGAGCTCAGAACTTCACCAACAACACAGGTTTTACCACAAGCACAACAAGATCACAGAAATTTACCCAGAACAGGAGGAACCACCTCCACAGGCCCAAAGATGGGTACACCAGGGGAATCTAGAGCTGAGGCTAGCCAGTTCTCAGCACAGATTGATCTGTGGAGCAAGGGTTCACTCAGGTCAATCTCAAAACCCAACTAGGCCAATAAACCAGACTTAGATCACTAAGTCTATTTATAGGAACTCTTAATCCAGAGTTTCCAACACATATTCCAACAAAAAACAAGAATCACAACAAACAGAAAACCACAAAAAAAAATTCACAGAAAACTTAATGCAAGCCAAAACAACAGCAGGACCTTTTAATAACACAAGAACAACCCAGAACCCCCTTTTTCTACTGAAATCCCTTACTCAAAATTGCTATCGGGGCAACCCGCTTTGAGGAGACCCACAGGGGAATCCAGACGGTCCCGACCGTAAGCAAGTTTTGAGAAATAGCTTGGAATGCCAAGGAAAAGTCAGAGTCAAGAGTGGAAGCAAGTAAGGCACAGGATCGAAAGTACCACACAACAGAGTTTTAGGGATTAGGGTTTATACCAGAGCTGGTTCTTCCAGGTAGGGAAGAACCGGTTATACCTTTTTAAGGAGCCCAACGGGGACGAGAGAGACGCGGCTCTTACCGGCAGCGGGATGTGATAGATGGAGGCAGGAGAGTGCCCCCGGCTAGACTAACCGGGCTCTGATACCACTGTTGAGGTACATGCCTAGCTAGGGGATTCACTACTTGTTTCCCCGCCCCTTGCGGTCTATCACACTTGCTACTCAAGTAGCTAGACTCAAGGAAGCTCTATAACAATTGATTACAATCGAGAACAGTAAGGAACATGCTTCAAATCTTCACAACGGGGATGACTTCTTCACAGGAAGCCTCAGAGATGAAGGTCAATTGAACCTTCAAGGTTCTTCATAGGCTTTGGGGGCACCAATCGACAGATCTGAAACAAAGCACACAAGCCCAGTGAGTTCAGAGTGAGAGATAGTTGTATATCAAAGTGACAAGAAAAGACAGAGAGCAGTTAGGGGTGGGAAAAGTGTGCTCAGGGCACGGTGGCTCAGATTTTCCCACTGGAAACGGCAACAGCAACTCTGGTGACCTGAAAAGACCCAGACCAGGGAGGGGATGGAGAAACGATCACCCACGAAGCGCACTCAAGCTTTCTTTTTCAAAGAACAGCCCAATCGTCTACACTCATAGGCCAACAGGAATCGCAGACAGATTCCGAACAAAGAAACCGAGACCGGCGACTAAAACACGGTGAGAGAGAGAGAGAGAGATTTTCAGATTAGGGTTAGGGGATCGGTGAGTGGCTTGAGAGAGAAGGGGGCTCTCTCGCACATTATAGAGAGTTCCAGAACATAGAGAATGATAAACAGCAATAATGCTAAGTAAAGAGGGAGTTGGAACGACGGGTTAGGGTTAAGGGTAGTGGGCCGGGTAGAAAATAAATCAAATGGGCCTGGGGAGGGGAAAGGCTGAATGGGCCAACCTCAACACGTTGGAAGAGACATTGCTCGGAATTGTAGAGGACTTCCTCTTGCAATTCTTGTCATTGGAGGTCTCCTCTATATGGACAATCACATCAAAATTTGGAAAGATGTAGCAGAATGTTTAAATTCAAAATTGAGGCAAACAGAAGAGCAATGTTTGGAGATACTAGGTTTGAGCTATAAGCACCTGCCTCACCATTTGAGACCATGCTTCTTATATATGGGTGTTTTCCCCAGAGATTGTGAGATCCATGTCTCCAGACTCATCAGCTTATGGGGTGCAGAGGGGTTCTTGAAACCATGTACATCTAAAAACATGGAAGAGATGGCTGAGGACTATCTGTAAGATCTCATTGACTGAAACCTGATTTTAGTTTGTAAGTGGAGTTGTAATGGAAAGATCAGATCATGCGGTATCCATGATCTATTAAGGGATGTTTGTGTGCAGAATGCTCGTAGGGAAAATTTTCTTCATTTTGTAGACTGAGGTGGATATGTGAACGGAGAAAAGCCTGTTCGGACTCCACGTAGACTAAGCATTATTGATCCTGATGCTCTACAAGTTAATGTAAGGCAGAATTGGCTAAGTTCTTATTACTATGTTTGTTCGTTGCTCTGCACTGATAGTAAGCACATTAAAGACCCATATGTTGTCTGCTTAGGTTTTCTATATCTCCACGTATTAGATGTACTTGAAGTTCACTTTGGTGAGTTTCCAGATCAAATTGTTAAACTTGTTCATCTAAGATATCTTGCTTTCCACTCTGATGCTTCATTTCCTCCATCCATCTCAAACCTCAAGAATCTTCAGACACTAGTTCATCATCATTGTTCAATTTGCAAGCATCTCTTCCTTCCTCCGGTCATCTGGAGCATGCCAAATCTAAGATATATCTACGTGAAGCCAGGTTTCTGCTTGTCTAATCCTCTTGCTTGTGCACTTCCTAAGAAGAGTTTTTTTCTTGAACACTTACAGACACTTGTGGAGATTAGAAACTTTAAATGGACCAAAAGCATCATAAAAAAAATTCCAAATGTGAAGAAATTGGGAATTTGGTATGAGGTCATCCATTCAGTAGATTGGTCAGCAATATACCAGCTGGAATCCCTTGTTGATCTACACCAACTCGAGACTTTGAAGATCACTATCGAGTACCATGATCATCCAGGATCAGCCATCCCCATGATCCTCCAAAGCTTGCATTCCCTCAAAAGCTTAAAAAACTAACTCTTAGTGGTTGTCGAATTCCTTGGGTAAGCATGAAAATGATTGGTGCATTGCCAAATCTTGAAGCCCTCAAACTGAGACGTGAAGCATGCTCAGGACCGTCAAGGGAGACGGTTGAAGAAGAGTTTCCTCAACTCATATTCCTTCTACTTGAAGAGATGCATTTTACGCGCTGGGAGACTGAAGCAGCCCACTTTCCTTGTCTTCAATGTCTTGTTATAAGGTCGTGTGGCATCCTAGAGGAGATCCCTTCTGCTGTTGGTGGTATTCCAACACTTGAGATGATGGAGTTGGATGGCTGTCTTCCTTCTGCTGTGGATTCTGCAAAAGAAATCAAAGAATAACAAGAAAGCATGGGAAATGAGGAGCTCATAATTCGTCTTGGCCTAAAAAGTCACATTCCGTAGCCCAACTTTCTACCACTCTAAATGTCAAGGTAAAGGTTATTTCTCTCCTTTTAAATGAAATTTTATCTTGTCACATTGTTTTTAATTTACACACTAGCATCATGTGAGTTGGTGATTAGAACTTCCTCCGTATTATTATTTATTAATTATCGATAAAATATAGTTGGGAGGAAACAAACTTTTTATTTACTTTCCATCTTCTCTCACCGTGCTTTAGTTTACCATGCGTGTGAACATTTGATTCATGTCAGTTGGTAATTGAAATTCATCCTATTTAGAATTGATGAGATTAGTTTGCTATCTTTTTAACACCATCTTGTAGTTGGGTTTAATTTAGTTGGGACGGAAATTTTCTTGATAATTTTTTTTTCTTCTTCTTCTTCTCTGTTTTTCAGGTGGAGAGAGCTGGATGAAGTGGATTTGGAGAGTTTGGAGCTGGATCAAGGGATTTTAAGAATTGTGGGACATATAGTCATATAGATCTCAAACAAAAGTATAAATCGATGAATAACAAAAAAGGAAGTATTTCTGATGACCAATATTTTATTTGACGTTTCGCTAATTCCTGCAACCACGTTCTGAAACTAATATTTGAGATTCACGTTTTGATTTGATACTACTAGTATGTATGATATGCAATGATGAAAATATCGCGAAATATCACGGATATATCGCGGATATTGACATTGCGATATGGTTATTGGGGGAATATCTTTTTTCCGAGTATCGACGAGAAATCGCAATAGATATCGCAAAATATCGCAAGATATCGCAATATATCGCGATTTTTTTAATATTTCTATAATATATTTTGATTTTTATTTAATACTATATATTTTTGTGATCTTTTTTAGGTCTTCAATGTAATTATTTGAGTTGCAATATTTTTTGCTCGATAAAGACATTCACTTTGCAAAAAAATATAAGAGAAAGAAGACCGGGAAATCAACGGATGTCTTAGAAAGAAAAGTGAGATGCAGGTGCGCCGACTTTATTTTTTCATTTTTTCAGTTAGAGGACATGATGGACAAATCACTAAAATTTTTCTCCCCATATATCACACGAAATTAAAATCTAAGATTGAATATAAATTATTTGCCAAATGCCAACTAAAGTCTTTCAACGTTCCACCAATATATCATATGTGTGTTTGAAATCTAACAAAACTTCCAAATGTATGATAATGCATTGTCTTTTTGTAAAATATAGATGTAGAGAATCTAGAGATCACATAGTGTCGGATGTGCCCACCAATTATTTCAATTTTTTTATAAATTTTTTATATGATTTTTTTGTCTATAAAATAAACCTAAAGTCTTTCAACTTTCAACCAATATATCATATGTGTGTTTGAAATGTAATAAAGCTTCCAAATGTGTGATATTGCATTGTCTTTTTGTAAAATATAGATGTAGAGATCACATGATGTCGGATGTGCCAACCAATTTTTTCAATTTTTTTATAAATTTTTTATATGATTTTTTTGTCTATAAAATAAACCAAGCATATATGCATCACATTTCACAACGATTCATTCAATTTTTAAGGTATGAGATGAAAATCTCTCTCAACATATTTAATTAAATAAAATTTAATTATTCACATATTTATTTGTAATTTTCTTTTGTAATTGGTAGTGATGATGTGATCATGGGAAGGAATTGACATTCAATTTATCATTTTGAAGAGCTACAAATCAGGTTTGTAAATTTATAATTTTCTTTTATTTATGAATTGGTATGATGTTGTATGAGTTAATCTTAACAAAAATTTGTTGTGAAAATTGATGCATAAGCATGAATGATAAAATAATTTTAGAGGGATTAAAAGTGTTTTTTAATGCAATTTATTCTTCGTGTTGTTGCATTTTTATTCATTTATTTTACTTATTGTTTTACGAAAATTGTTGCATGTTTTTATTTAATTAATTAAACCTTAACATTATGCATGTTATGCCCTAAAAATTGTTTTCATATAATAAAGCATCCAATAGTTCGATTAAAATCTTGAAATAGAGCAACAATATTAATGGAAGCTTAATTCATTCATAACAAAATAATAAATTGAAGGGAAGTAATATAAGTCCCATAATTCTAAATCTTCTATGTACTATAGTGATTAACTTGCATTCGTAAATTCCTATTTGGTTCTTGGTTCAAGACCTACTCATAACATTTCTTTTTTCATTTTGAATTTTTTATTTTAAATATTTAGGTGGCTTTGAATATAATTTATATATTTTCTTCAATAAAACAATTCATAAGAGCGTAGAAGAAAGGATTCATAAAAAAATTAAGCTAAAATTGTGCGCATGTTAATTAATACCCATTTTGTTTGAAACATAATAAGTATTCAGCTCCATAACTATTCAAATATCAATCCATTTAAAACTAAATTAATGAAAAATTGATGTCATTCATGTCCTTTAATTTCAGTTTTATATGTTTATTTTTTTAATTATTGTCACTAAGGGAATTAGTTTTCATGGTGTCTTACATTTATGGTTATTTTTTATTTATATTGCTTGAAATTCATCTATTTACTTTCAATTTTATATGTTTATTTTTTTGTTATTATCATTGGGGTTATTGATCTTTCTTTACTAATATCATACATATAATTTGAAAAATATATATATACAAAAATCTTCTATTATATTTATTAATGAAATTAATAGAGTCGTCCAAGATGAATCTTTGTGCTTCTTTTTTTCTTAAATCTAATGCTCATCCCCATAAAAATTATGTATAAATTTTTAGGGCTTAGCTAACTTTTTTTTTTTAATTTGAAGTTACAAACGAAAATGAAAAGGGGAAGTGGTAGTGGAGAAGTTGACTCAAGACTTGATCCCGCATGGAAATATTGTAAACCAATTCCCGATAACAAGAATGGAACTATATGTAATTTTTGTGGTCTTGTACTTCAAAGTGGAGGCATTACCCGTTTCAAATATCATTTGAGCCATACAGATCCTCGGAAAAATTCACGAAAATGCTCAAATGTGCCTCCTGAAGTTAAGCAAGAAATTCGTAACTTGTTAAAAATGAAAGATCATGCAAAGCAACAAAAAGCTGAAAAGATGAAAGAAATTAGAGAAGAATTGCGTCAGGGCTTAAGAGATGAAGATGATGAAGAAGAAACAGATAATGAAGACGTGTTCATGTATCCTGCTGATCTTGATCCAACAGATCGAAAAGCATATCGTGTTGCTATGCAAGCTTCTAAAGCAAGTGAATGGGAAAGACAACAAAGACAGAGTTGGACCCAAAATAAAAGAGGTAGCTCAAGTTGAAGTGCAAATCCATCTTCTTCCCAATTTTATCGAACACAAAGTGTTTGTGAATCAGGCCATGAACCTTCTGCTGCACCATCTTTATACAAATCACAAGGTGCAAAACAGAAAAAGATCAAAGATATATTTTCTCGTGGCAATTTGAAAGAAAAACTTGGTAGATTGGTGAGTAAGTTTTTTATTTATGAGAATGTACCACCCAGCAAAGCATCATCACACCATTTCAAAAATATGATTACGGGTGTGCAAGAAGTAGGAACAGGAGTGTTGCCTCCGACTCCATACACTACTAGAAAAAAGCTGATAGACAACACGCTATAGACAACGGGTTTTTGCAAAACCGTTGTCTTTATAATAATAGACAACGGCTAGATACAAAACCGTTGTCTATATCTGTATTTTTTATTTATTTTTAATTTTTTTTCTAACAACGGTTACCAAAACCGTTGTCTATTTATTAATAGACAACGGCCGACCAGCGGCCGTTGTCTACCTCAGCGTTTTCTGATAGACAACGCGATATATACAACCGATTCTTTAACCGTTGTGGTTTTACAACGGTTATCACTCTCCGTTGTATGATTAATTGGGTGAAACGACATCGTTTCTTGGAGATTCACAATTAATTAGATTTTATCCCCAAATTATATTATATTTGATACAAAACATCGATAGATTGGAACCTCCCCCAATTGAATCGAATTAGCACCGCCGCCGTGAGCCTTCTCCCGCGCGTTTCCCGCTTGCATATCCTCTTCTCTGCTGCTCGATATCGTCTTCTCTGCTACAACTATGCCTTCTCCGCTATTGTTTCACGGTGGTTGCTATTTTTTGGTGTCTAGTTGCTCGCCAGACACCACCTTTTTCTCTCTCTCTTTGCCATAGCTTTATCTGCCTACGTTCTTTATTTCTTTTTATTCTTTCCTTCTCTCTAAATATTCATCTTCGCTGGCGTAGCAGGAGCCGGTAAAAATGGTGGGAACCACCGCTGGAAGACAGATTTTTCCATTTTGCCGGACTCTCAATCAGAAGCTCGGAGGTTCTATTTTGACTTCGGAGCTTCGGTAGAGAGGGGAGGGTAGACTTGAGGACCATTATTTTTGGGATAGGTTTCCAGATCTGTAAGAGAGAGAAGGCGAGGTTTTGTTGTTGTGTCTTTTGAAGATTTTCCTTTAGTAATTTTAAGGGGAAGGTAGGGGAGTTAGGTGGCAGTGTGGATGGTAGTGCGCAGAGGAGGAAGAGGTGGCGGGGCGGTGTGGTATGATAATGACGGCAGTGGAATGGTGATGGTGGTAGTGGCTGTGTGGAGGTGAGTTCTTCACATGGAATGGCAGATCTTGTTAGCAACGTTATGACATTGAGCAGGTATATTTGTTCTTCGATTTGTCTTCTAGTTGTGAAATTTAGTACTTTTCTTTAGGTGGTGTGATCTTTGGGGTAATTTATGTTTTTCTTCATCTTTCTGTTGATCAAAGTTAAGATTTTTGTTAACTCTTTAAAGAACAATATTGTTTTCTGCGTCTACTGTTTGTAAATTTGCGCGCATAATTGGTGAACATTAAACCAGTTTATTTGAATTTGGAGAAAATGCATCGTCTTTTTGGTTCAATTAAGTTTGCTCTATTCTTTGGCACTATTCTTCTGCACATCTTGTCTTTAGCATTGCTGATACTTCACTTGGCTCTCGAGTTCGTAATTTAGATTCTTCTTAGCACCCTTGACATTCAAATACCAGCAATCCATCGATTAGATCGTTTGGTCTCTGAACTTCTTATCATAGCCAGACGTGCTTCCAAGGCTGATATTTTCGGGCAACAGGTTAGTAAATTTGGGCTTATTTGAAATAGACATCACGTGTCTAATATACTGAGAATGAATTGACTGTCACATATTGAATGATCACCTGATTTAAAATCTTAAACTATCAGAGGAAAACCATTCAGAGTTAAATAATTCTGCTACCTGAGACTTGCCTATGTGTTCCTTATAAGATATTGAATAACCACATTATTCCTAACCTGTCAAATAAGTGAATCATATATTATTTAATAATCTGAACAATATATCATGGCACGTGCAAGTTGCAACAAAGGATTTGGATGATCATATGTTCATGTCTGGTGCTCTTGTGACTATTTTGTTTCAGATTTAAGAAGGAGAGGTCAAGAAACAGTATCTTGCAAGGGTGACATGAGTATTTCCTGAGGATGAGGTACTTAACTGCATGTTCTGATTGACTTATATTCTTATAATTTTCCTATTCATATTAACTATTGTTCACTATAGTGGGAATAGATCACATGCTTGTCTGCAAGTGTTAATTGAACTCGAGCTGGACTACTTTCTAAAAAAAGCTTGGTTTCGGCATTGAAAGAAGCTCAACATTAATGCATGTAAATGGTCTCTGGAAATCTTGGAAATCTTCTTTTGATGAGGTCTCATTATCATTGATCCAGCCAATAGTTTATTCACATACAAAGTTATGCAAACACTATAGATTTAAGTGATTAGAATGGTATCTAAACTGCATAGTACCAGTATTCCTTTTTTTTCTTTGGTTTGCCTTCCTGGCAGTATCATGACATTGAGAGTTACTTTTACAATCTCAAAATTATGTTGTCAGATAGGATTTTAATCTTAATATATGTATATCATGTATCTGCAGCAGCAAGCTTCATACCTTGTTACTTGCTTATACAACTTGGTATTTGTTTATGGATGGGATTACTTGATTTCTTTTCAACTGTAGCAACTAGCAGAAAGCTTTATGTCTTTATTCTTTGACAGTTTGCATTTACTCAACTGAGGGTATTGATTTTCTCTTTTTTGTCAGAAATTACATACCTATTATCTATTTTTTGGAAGTTGTATCAACTAATTATGGACTGACTTAAACTTATATATTGCTTTATTTAATTGTGCAGTAAATATAGATATGAACATCATAAAAAGACAAGGGACAAGAAGAAAAGTGTTGGTAAATACATCTTCTATTTTAGATTTTGATTGTATTTGCATTCATAATAAATAATTAGGAAATCTACTTGATTTATCAGGTTTACAGGGGAAAAGCTTGGGCGCCTGCTTTTTGTGTATTACAAAATCGAGGTATTTTTCAAATTAGCCTATGTTTCTTGGTGGATATATATGAGTATATGGTATTTTGACACTTATACAGCCAAATTAAAATATAAAAGTTAAAAGACCACATATATATGTGTGTGTGTGTGTGTGTGTGAAATAAAAGATTGGGTTGTAACTGCTAGTAGTTATATTTTCCTAAGGTTGCTTTAGCCTAATAAACTAAAGCAAATTAGGAGAATCGATGGGAAATTGAATCTGCCCAAGTGAGTTTTTTTTTTCCGGGTTTTTATTTTTTATTTTGTGTCATTGGTTAAGTTTTTTATGTACTTTCTTCAAGAGAATCAAGAGTGTTTCTATAACACCTTTTTTGTTGTTTTTCTAAGTATGTGTGTTTCTTAATTTTATTTCGAAAAAGTAAGTTTGCTTGTTTCTTGTTTTGTCTTTTTCATTACTTGGTTATAATTTTACAATCTGTATATTATTGAATAATTAGTGGTGATGTAAGAAACCAATATTATAGAAAATAGGTGATTTATTGACACTACTATTTGCCTTGATATTCAAAGTAGATTTTTCATGAAATGTTATATATTTCTTTTATTACAAAATTATCTTTAAGCTAATTATTTAATGTGTTATGTATTAGTTTTCCGAAGGATATACTTCATGAAGGAAATTAATGAAGTTTGTACATAATGGATATTGATTGAGTCCAAGATTTTACGGATTGACAATGTAAGTTGATATATTAACTTTGCTTCTTCTCAATATAAAATTGATGGATATTGATACTTATATTGTTTTTTCAGTTGATTTGTTGATGTGGTGATGCTTAAAGCGAGGAAAGTGAAGGAATGGAAGGAAAGGCTACTTGACCCTTTTAACTTATGCAATTGTTAAATACACTATTAGATATTACGATTTTTCATATTCATACTATTGAAGTTTACCTTTTATATCGTGTACATTGTATATTTTTATTTTATGGAATGAATTATTGTTGAGTTTTAATTATTTGTTGCTTTTAAATATGAAGCATATTGCCATTTTGGTGAATTTGACATAAAGTAGGGCTATAATTGTACAAAACAAAACTGCAAAAAATAAATAAATAAATAAATAAAAAACAACGGTCATAGTACATTGTTGTCTAATATAGACAAAGTTAACAACGGTCAAACAAAAGTCCGTTGTCTATTTGTTAATAGACAACGGGCTTTGCAAAAAACCGTTGTCTACCAAGAAAAAGACAACGGTTTTAATGACAGCCGCTGTCCATTTTTATTAAATCGGTATATTTTACAACGGGTATTTTCACCGTTGTCTATTTATATAAAGACAACGGGTATTTGACCGTTGTCTATCAGCGTGCGCTGATAGACAACACCCTTAATAACAACGGTCGATGTCTCTATAGACAACGGGGAATACCCATTGTCTATTACCATTTTTCTAGTAGTGATATGAGATTAAACATAAATATCTCGATATGGAGCATAAAGAAATGAGTGAGTATGTCGATGCCCAAAAGAAAAAATGGAAAATCTATGGATGCACGATAATGTCAGATGGATGGATTGGACCAACAAAGTTGTCCATCATAAATTTCATGGTCTATTGTAAGGGCAGAACCGTATTTCTTAAATCGGTTGATTCATCCAATAGAATCAAGGATCATAAGTATATATATGGTTTGTTAAAGGATGTGGTGCTGGAGGTTGGTTTTAAGAATGTTGTACAGATTGTTACTGATAATGGTTCCGCTTTTGTGAAAGCAGGAAAAAAACTCATGAGTAAGTATGATCTGTATTGGACACCATGTGCTGCTCACTGTATCGACTTAATATTTGAAGATATTGGAAAAAAAGAGACTGTTGCAAAGGTAATTGCAAAGGCTAGACAAGTAACCAATTACATTTATAACCATGGTTGGCTACTTGCACTCATGCGGGAGATGTGTCAAGGAGATATTGTACGCCCAGGAGCTACACGTTTTGCAACAAATTATATCTCATTGGACAGTCTTCTAAAGAAAAAGTCAGGCTTGAAGCAGTTGTTTACAAGTGATGAATGGGGAAATAACCGACTAAGTCAAACAGCTTTGGGCAGAAAGTTAGAAAGACAAGTTCTTGATCAATCTTTCTGGGATGGTGTAAAATATGTTGTTGATTTTTATGAGCCCTTATATCAAGTTCTACGAGTGGTGGACACCGAGGTGGTTCCTACTATGCCCATATTGTATGACTTACTACGTGTTATGAAAGAGAAAGTTGAACGCTTGAAAGGATCACAATGGATATTGAACATAATCGATTCAAGGTGGGACCGTACACTTTCTCATCCATTACATGCAGCAGGTAAATAATTTTTCTATTTACATGAATTGTTTGCACATTTATATTATATTCATGACACTCTAAGTCTCTAATAATTTTTTTAAAAATTTCAGCTTATTACTTGAATCCGCGATTCCAACATCAGCCAGGAGTTGGTGATGATCCAAAATTGATTAAAGCAGTTCATGATGTTTTTAACAAGTTAGACCCGAACTCTAATGGTGTAGCTCAATTTGGAAATGAGGTAACATAATTTTTCAATAGTAGTTATCATATTTTTGTTTTAAGATAAGATATCATATTATCATATTAGTTATTATATTTTTGTTGTATTAAATGTGAAGCTTACATATTTTCGTGACGGGAGAAAAGGATTTGCTGATCGTGCTGCAATTGCTTCTCGATCTACTATGGTCTCATGTAAGTCTTTTACTTAATATTTTCAAATATAGCTTGTTTAAATAATTTCAAATCATATCTTCAATGAATAAATATGCATTGTATATTTATTGTTGTTTCATAATGGCAGCTGAGTGGTGGGTTATGTATGGTCATTCATCACCTACAATTAGAGATTTAGCTCTGCGGATTTTATCACAAACGGCATCATCTTCTGCATGTGAGAGGAACTGGAGCACTTTTGCCTTAATCCACACAAAGCAAAGGAATCGACTTGCGTATTCAAAACTTCAACAATTGGTCATTTGCTATTATAATATGAAGTTAAGGATACGAGATATGGAAGCTGAAAATGATAAGGTTGCAGAGCAAGAATATCTAGATCTGGTAGATATAACAGCTGATGAAAATGATGAAGAAGGAAATCCACTTTTTCAATGGGTTCGTCCTGCACACTTAGATGATAATGAGGAAAATTCTGATCCAAAAATAGCTGCTATGGCTCGTGATTATGGCATTGATGTGAATCAAGTATTACAAAACGAAGTGGGTAATACTTCTCGTGATTCAAAAACAGATAGCTCAACAGAGGATGGGGGAAATAGTGATGGAGGAAATGATGAAAGTGGTGGAAATGGTGGGAACAATCAAGACGATTATGGTTCAAGTCATACGTTATTGAGTCCATTCAGTTGTGAGGCCAACTTCACTCATGCAACACAAGATATGGACCACGGAAGTAGAGCTGGAGGTTCTGGAATAGGTGCAATAGGAAATGAATACATAAGGAGACATGCATGGACTCAAGAAGAAAGTCCAATGACTGATATTGAAGAACTTTCTACCAATTTTGATTCTATGAATATGGGTGGCACTGATCATAGTGATATGTTCCAAGATTCATATGCTTCTTACACATATGGGAGTTCACAAATTGATTGGACTGCTCAAAATGTGTATCAACAAAATAATTGGGTCGGTGGACATTATCCAATTCATGGTGAAGCTGTTGGAAGAAATCAAGAAACATATCAAGCGCATGTGCATAATTATATCCATAATTACTTGAACGTGATAAGTTGGTACCAATATTCTTTAGAACAAGATGGCATTCCATCTACTATATTTGAACCTCATAGATCCTCATTTTGGTATTAATTGTACTTTATAATGTTTATTTAGTCATTTTATGTTGTATTATGTATTATTTTGTCAAATGTATTGTCTCAGACGGTATTTATATAATGTATTATTCATATATTAGCTTTCAAAATACAATTCTATCAAAAAAATTAGTGGAATATGTGCATAATAATATGTCATAATAATTCCTAAAATTTCATGCTAAATTTCCAAGATTTTAATATGATTTCCGTCATTTTTTTCAATTTTCTGCGATATCGATATGCGATATCGATATATCCGTCGATATATCCGTAAAATTGAAGTTGCGATATATGTTGCGATAGCGATATTTTCATCCTTGATGATTTGAGCCGAGGCCCGCTCATATAGACTGACTATATTACAATATTGTAGTTCTTCTGTTGCAGCGAATCCTCTGTGCAGTTTTTTGGATAGAAAGTTGTGTTTGACACAAATGTTTGATGTTCTAAAAGCATATTTAAGGGCTGAGACATATATAAGTTGGGCTAAATAACCAAATCAAAGTCAAAGTTTTGTACGCTTTTGAAACGCCCCAGTCCCGGAAGAATAGTGACAAGGGACCGGTGCGCTACTAGGGGAAGGGGGAAGAGGGTTGTTGCATAAAGATAATTAAATGAAATAACTTTGGAACAAGAATAGGTTATATTTCCCAGAAATTTGGGCAGCATAACCTCTGTAATTGTAATAGAACCACCCACTAATGTGTTTAAAAAGAACCTGAATAATATATCAATCATCAAAGGGAACTTATCCCACCAAATAACTATAAAGGAGCATCATATGAATATGCAAAAATCATAACATACCATAAACCAATGAAGACAAGCTGTATCAGAGTTAACGGAACAAGCGTGGAGCATCTTAGTAAATTATTTCAAGTACTTAATTGATTTAGAGTATCTAAGATTTCTGAAAAACACAAAAAGAGCAAACATATAACAAAAAGCCAGCCCTTGCCTCAGCTCCATCATCTTCCAGGCTGCCTCTCAACCTGAAAATATTTTAGAAAAGATTTGGGTTGAGTACTAGCATACCCAGTGGGCAAATTTTGATAAACAGTTCACAATCATTTTATAAATATGAATATCGTATCCACACAAGTATAACAATGGAAAGGTTTCAAATCTCAAAAGCATTCCATGTATACAAAGCTTCTTTTAACCTTACTTGCACTCTCTATCTCAACTGTCCCTTCCTACAGTGTCTTAACTTATATACACGTCCTCCAGCCCAGCTGTCTAATAAAGGATAGTGTATACGGTCCCAAAGCTTTAAGGATCCGAACTCGAGTCTAGTTAAGCACTCAATGTTTTCGTAGAATACTGGCGAACGTGAACAGTGAGCTAAATCATTTTGATACAGATATTCATGCTATACAGTTGATAAACAGTTAAGCTTATTAGCTGAATATAATTTGAGAAAAATGTAACCCACCTGGATGATGAGCACATGGCGGCACAATAACTTCAAAAATGGTTTCATTAATCCTATCAGGCTCTGTAGGTCCTACAAGGGTCGATATTCGACTCAGAATAATCGCTATATTTTCAGGAATTAATATACTATAATTCGAGCTATTATTTAAATTTTATTCTTTTCAAAAATATATTAAGCGACTCTAGAGAACTCGTGTACATTTAACGCAGAAGGAAATAAATTCTAAAATATTATTCTTGATTTACTGGGACCAACCGATTTGATAGAGGTCTCTTTCCAAAACTTGCCATTTTAATCAATTTTTATCAGATTTGTACCACGATACTTTTTAACCGTTCAAAAATTACGAAAATATTCAAGAGCCATCCTATATATGCCAAGACTATAGTTTGAGAGTTTTAGAATTTTTCAATAACACATGCTTCCGGTACAAAAATAACTGTATAAATTAAATAATCGAGATTTTTCAAAACTCGTCCAAAAATTACGAAATTCGACAGGCATATAGGAAATATTATTTAGAGCGACTTTCGTGAACAAACTTTTTCGATTTGAGGAGCCTAAAGGGCCTGAATTTAACAAAATAGGGGCAGATCGGTTCTTATATTAAATTTCAGTTTTCCGGCGATTTCAACGATTTCCGGCCGTCGGACGGCAACGAGTTCAACATACGGAATGTAGAACACATTTAAATACACGACATATTAAAATTTGGACTAAAAAGGACGAGAAATGGACCGATACGATAGCCGCGCGACGTGGCAGCAACGTCGCCACTTTCCGGTCACATGGCAGCAGCTCCGGCGACTTCGGCGGCGCTCCGACGACTGCGGTGGCGGCGGCAGGTGGTGGTGGCAGGTGGTGGTGGTGGAAGCTCCTCCTCCTTCACTCTCTCTCTCCCTCCCTCTCCCTCTCTCTCTCGCATCTCTCAATCTCGCTCAACTCTCTCTCTCTCAGTCCTCTCTACTCTCCTCTCTCTCTCTTCTTTTTTTTTTTTATTTACACGGCAATTGCCTACTCAAGGGGAGGGGGAATGGTTAAATAAGAATCAACGGTGGGGCGGTGGAAATAAAAAAAATGAAGGGGGGTTGATTATCTAGAATCAATGGGGGAAATTGATAAGAATCAACGGATTGAGGAAAAATTATAGATATGTTAGGATATTTTCGGATAAAATATTCAAATATAAAATATTGATAAAATACTTCCTTTTTTTTAACTCGATTAAAAATTAATTTATTTCACCGAGAGTTCAATTGATCTCGCATTATAAATTTTAAAAAAATACCGGGAGGTTCATTGGGTTATTTTTCTCTTAGATCAATTCAAAATAATATGCCGAAAATATCATTTGATACTAAATCGAGAAAAGATTCATTTTTAAATTGAATAAAAAAAATTACTATTTATTTTACCAAAAATATTGTCGGGAGTTCGTTTGACCTCTAATTAAAATTATAAAATTATCATTGAAATTCTCCGGTCGTTCTATGTCCACAAAAATTATTATTGACCACACATAAAAAAAAATATTCCAACTATATTTTTTTAATCTTAAATAGTACCTAAAGTCGCGTCTTTTATTTATTTTACTTTATTTTAGCTCCAATAATATTTTTGCCTTCTAAATAAATTTAGAAAACTTTTAACTATAATCCAAAAAATACGGGGTGTTACAGCTTTAGTGAAGTCCATTATTGGTAAGCTTGTATTAATCTAGGTGTGCGTAACTAACATTGGTAGTGACAGATTTCAGAAACACAGGATAAAAAAAGAGAACAGGAATTTACTATTAGAAAAAAGCAAAAATCAAGAAAATTTAAACATAGTCACATTTGATGATCCGAACGACTGTGCAAAAGATTAGGTGGAAATGGGCCAAACTAGTCACTTAAACTTTTAAAATTTTTATTTTAACCACTAACTTTTTAATATACGTTTTTTACCCAAAATTTCCCATATTGCCCCAGATTAATTAATTACACTTAAAAAGAAAAGAAAAACATTGAAAAAGTACATGTTCTATCTCTCTCTCCCCAAACGGTAATTCTTCCCTCTCTCTTTCTCCCCACAAATTTGAACAGTAAAATCCGGCGGATGCTACAATCAAGACACATTACCATCGCAAAACCTACATCCTTGTCGTCCATTGTTGAGCAAAGGTGAGATTTGAGTAGTTGATTGAGTTTGCGTAGGATTTGAGTATTTGATTGGATTTGAGGTTTGCGAAGTTGAATATGTTCTAGGGCTTTGGGTCTGGTTTCTTAGTACATTACTTCGTGGGTTCGTTTATTAACATTAATACATTGTTGTTAATTGTTGTTCTGTTTTGAAATTTAATTTTCGGGAGAAAATGTCAAATACTGAAGAACGTCATGAAGAAGGTCCTCTGAGTAAGAGACGTGCAAAGATGTTAGAGGTATCTCAAAACATACTCTATTGAAATTGCTCTATGAAAAAAATGAAACAATTTAAGTTTGTTTTAATGTAGACAATGTAGCGCCCCGATCCCGAAAGATTGTGAAAATGGACGCCACGGGGGTAGGAATTAAGAAGCGGGAAATAAATGGGGTAATTAAATTAATGACGGGGTGTTAATCTAAAAGGATTAATGTTTGGAATAAAATTTAACAACCGAGTATGCCAAAGATAGGTTATGCCTTCTGAAAAATTAGACAGCATAACCTCTGTAACTAGAGCGAATCCCTGTTTATAACGGCTTATAAGAGAAGAATGGAAGCTGTAACAATTCAATAAGCCCTTTCATAGGCCAAACAGAAACAAATAACCAGATACCAACAATCAATAGACTCATTCATAGGTCGACAAAAGAAACAGACACCAATATACTGAACAAATGAAGCCCTTCCATAGGCCAAAATGAATGATCAAATAGACATAACGAAAGACAGGCTTCCTCCCCTTGGAATAATTATGTAGCTAAGCATATGATACATGTTAACTAGTAAGTCAACAAATATTCAGAATCAGAGAAGCAGAATCATATTAACAAAATACCAAGATCAGAGTTCTTAACATTTAGCAAAAGAATACTATAAGTGCGAAAGCTCAATTCTTAACAGAATACTAAGAAAAATGGACAATGGAAAAATATGTAAATCATAATAGCCCATATCTCATCCTCGTCATCTTCACGCTCCAGCCTACTGACCTGAAAATGTTTGAAAAGATTTAGGTTGAGTACTAATGCACTCAGTGGGCAAGTTCTCACAATTTAAGTTATGCAAATCATTTTATAAAAGTAATCTATCTGTATTCATGCAAGTAGTGAAGCTTAGGAGGTTTAAAAGTTGGAAGCAACCTAAGTTCACCAAAATATTTTATCGTGAAGCGCTTAAGAGTATAACCCGTCACTGTCCGCAACCCAAACTACATCACCAGGGCATAACGTTGAGTATGGCCATAGTATACCCAAAGAGTATAATCAATAAGTGTTTCATTTTAGTCTCACCAACAAGGAGTAGGGCAGGACAAATAATGCATACATACTGTAGCTACTCACATTGACACAACGCTGATATATGAGACTCCGACAACATACAGTAGCATGTAAATATTTAACACTGATAGTCACATATATAATTTTAGCAAAGCAGAGCTTAATAACTCGAAAGATACAATTTGCAAAGATAGTATAGTATAACCCACATTTCTCGGGATTCTGAAAAGCTAACTCCTGAAGAATCAACCCTGATACTCTTTTTCTAGCTCAGCTGGTACTACAGAAGGTAAACTTTAACTTAGGATAAATGCTATATTTTCGGAAATTAATCTACTATAAGAGGAGCTATAATTAATTCTATTCTATTCTAAAATAGATTGTGCAACTCTAGAGACTTCGAATAATTTCGACGAAGAAGGAAATAAATTCCAAAACGTTATTCTTGCTTTACTGGGGTCAACTGATTTGACAGAGTTCTCTTTCTAAAACTTGTTATTTATCCAAAGTTTACCAGATCTACGCCACGACACTTTTTAACCGCTCGGAAATTACGAAAATATCCAAATTCTTAGCATTTAGCATTAGTGATACTTTTGTGATACTTTCTTCTATAATTAGTGATACTTTTATTCTAATTAGTGATACTTTCTTCTGCAATTAGTGATACTTTTTTCTAATTAGTGATACTTTCTTCTGTAATTAGTGATACTTTTCTTTCTAATTAGTGATACTTTCTTTCTAATTAGTGATACTTTCTTCTGCAATTAGTGATACTTTTCTTCTACTTAGTGATACTTTTCTTTCTAATTAGTGATACTTTATTCAGCAATTAGTAATATTTTTCTTCAATTAGTGATACTTTCTTCTGCAATTAGTGATACTTTTTTCATAGTAATGAGACTCCACTCCACCCCATAAATAACGATAGTCATATGTGAGTTAATAATACTTCACCTCATGAATAATGATACTTTGATTAATGATATATTCCACTCATAGTTAATGATACTTTACTTTATAATTAATGATACTTCTTTTTTTGGCTCAATAATTAGTCAACCGTCAGGAAAAAATATATATATTTAAAAATAAAGGTATGTCTTGAGAAGACTATATTATAATTAATTTAAAAAAAAGAAACGAAAGCAAAAGAAAAAAAAAGAAAAACAAACGAAAGAAAAAAAAAAGAAAAAAAAAGAAAGTTGAAAGCCTAAAAAAAGAAGAAATGAGAAAAAGGGGTAAAAAGGCCCAACAATCCAACACGACCAGCCGCCGATGAAGCAGCAGTTTTTTTTAAAAAAAAAGTTGTTAGGCGCGTGCGTTTCATGCGCCGCACGTAAGGGCGCGTGGGCGCGTGCATTGCACGCTCCTGGCGTGGAAGTGGGCAGGTAAACGGGTTTTGGGACGAGTTTTGGATATTATTTGACCCGTCTAACGTAAGAGATCCGTTAGACAGTATGATACAAGTTTTTGTCAAAAAAAAAGGAAAGAGGGAGATCATTGAAAAAAATCAAAAAAGAAAAGAAAAGGGGGAACCACTTTGATGAGTTAAATAATACGTAAGGAATACGTTAGACTGTCTCACAGAATTGTGCCCCATTTTGGATTAATCAGCCATAATATCTTCCTAAAAAACATCAATCATGATAATCAATTATATTAATTAAAAAATAAAAATTAATTAAATTCTATAAAATAATTATAAATCATAATTGGATGTAATAAAATTTAAATTAAACTAAATCGATAGAATTAAAATTTAAAGAAAAAAAAGGGAAAAAAACTACTCCCCGTTCCATTTGCAAGGTCTACTTTCTATTAAAATAGAGAGAATAAACAAAAAAAAATGTGGACTTTGCTGACGGGGGAATAATAATTAGAGGATTCATGTGATTAGCGGAACTCTAGTAATGTCAAACTCTTTCGCACATAATTCTTATCCATACAAAACCCCAAGCTAAAAAGAGAAAAATAGAATTCTTACCTCAAAGCTACTCGACGTGTAAATCAATCCAACAAAAATGTCGTCCCAGAAAAGTCATCCTATTTTGAACAGTAAAGATAGTTTCAGATATATAAGAAACTCCAGAATAATCTCGTTATTGCCTTGCACAGACGCCGGCGTGGGTGGCGGAGCGGCAACCGTAGCAGAACCTACTGCTTAATTAACTTGCACCAATTTTCGCAATTAAAATTTAAAATGGAAATGGGCCTGTATAATATAAGGGAAGAGAGAGAAGGAATGGAACTATGAAGGCAGAGAGAATATAAGTCGATGATTGAAGGTTTTAAATTTTTTTAATATTCTCCTTTATTTTAATTTCTTAAGCGTTGATTTAATTTTCCTTTCCTTACGATAAGATCCAACCAGGTTTAATTTATTATAATCATTTAATATTTATTTTTTTTAAATAATTAATTAAA
This sequence comes from Perilla frutescens, assembly GCA_026008535.1. Taxonomy (NCBI): domain Eukaryota; kingdom Viridiplantae; phylum Streptophyta; class Magnoliopsida; order Lamiales; family Lamiaceae; genus Perilla; species Perilla frutescens. The sequence continues at coordinate 3,846,375 of BRKX01000014.1, read as the reverse complement.
AATTATATATTGATAAATTATAATATATTCTAGTTGGATATGATAAATTAAACTCTACGTAACAAGTGTACAAAAAATGAAAATTTAAGAAATTAAAATTAAAAATAAATCATACTAATAGAATGCAGTACATGAATACACGATCAACGTGTTGATCTGGTCAATGCGTTAACCAAAAAACTATCAAAATCTTTATTAATCGTAACAATAAAAATTAATAGTTAATTCTAAATTAAAATTTTAAAACAACAAACAAAACAAATTAATTACTGTTTTAGAACAACGGAACCGGGAAAGTAAAGGACAAGATGTTTCGGGTTTCATTTGGATATTAAATTCACGTAATGGTTGACTTCTTGCCAATTGATTCTGAGTAGCTTTATCAAGATCTGAAGCAAATTGTGTATCTGATATATAATATATGAGGTGGACTTGCGTGCAATAGGGGTTATTTCCGCCTATTTGAGGCGGTCACGTGGTCCCACGCGGGCGTGCCACGTGGCACATGGTACTTTTTATTGTAGTTGGAATGATGATAATATTAATCTCAGGTAATACATTTCTTTATCGTACTTGATACTTTTCTGCTTATCACATGGTACTTTTTATTTTACCGAACTCAAGTTTTGCTTTACTTTGCAAATTCTTGGAATGATGATTGTTTTATATTAATCTCAACACATACAATATAAAAACTGAAAAAAAAAAATCAGAATTTGAACTAATTAAACTTATATAAAATAACTAGTAGACCCCTTACTTTTTAATGATACAGATGGTACTTTTTGAATGTTTTGTGATACTTTTTAATAGGAAGGTTGGTACTCACTTTGGACAGTTTTTTTTTATGGGTTGACCCAGTCAAAGCGGGTTGACCCGCGTTGACCGGGTCAAAGCGTGGGTTGACCCGCGTTGACTGGGTCAAAAGCGGGTTTGACTGACCCGTCTCATATAGTGTTATTTACATCATGATGCATGCAAGTGTTTGCCATAATATATTACCCCAAACAGTTTGACTTTAATAGATATATATATTTTTTAATTCTCCCCCATTTTTCATTACTTCTTGTTAAAAAATTGGAAAAAGTATGACATCAACAAATTGCTATCATCTAATATTTTAATAATACATTAATTGCTAATTATATTAAAATTAATGCTGTCGTTATTATCTAATAGTAAATATTTAATAGTAAGTAATATTAACAATTATAAAAACTAATCAAAAATTTATCAGCATATATATTGACTATCACGAAAGATGGAAAAAAAAAAGTTTTGATTAATTTTCCGACGTTGAATAACAGCCGGTGTCCATTTCTTCTACCGATTTACAAAAGATTCTTATAAAAAATGGCCTTGTTCTTACTAGCTACATCATCTATCGTTGACTTCATTCAGCCTTCTTCTACCTCTCCCTAAAAGTTTAATTTCATTTCCTCTCAATCGCTCGTTGACTTGAATTCAATTCGTACACTGCAACTGGAAATGGTGGCTTATGCTGCTCTCGCTTCTCTGCTGCAAATTCTCGATACCGTCCTTGTACCAAGTGGACCTCCAGTTTCTCATGTCAAATTCCAACTCCAATCCCTCCACGAAAAGGTAGTAGTGGTTCTGACTACTAGGCTGAAAACTGTGGCTCTGTATACCGGTTCTCTTCATCAGATGCGTTTTCTGAATCAAGACGAAAGTTGGAAGCTCCTCTGCAGTAAGGTTTTCGGAGAAAAGGATTGCCCCAAGGAATTGGAAGGAATCGGAAAGGAGATCACACGAAAATGTGAAGGACTTCCTCTGGCAATTGCTGTAATAGGTGGTCTCTTGTCCAAGGTCAGTAGAGCAACAAAAACTTGGGAGACTGTGGCAGATAATTTGAGTTCGATAGTAAGTAAAGATGAAGAACAGTGTATGGAGATACTATCTTTGAGTTATAACCACCTCCCACATCATCTGAGAGCCTGCTTTCTGTACATGGGAGTGTTCCGAGAGGATTATGAAATCTCAATCCCCAACCTCATCCGCTTATGGGCTGCAGAGGGATTTCTGAGACCAAGCCAGGAAGAGCTGGGAGAGGAGTATGTTGAAGATCTCATTGGAAGAAATCTCATTTTAGTGAGAAAGAGAAGTTTTGATGGCAAGATCAAAACATGCAACATCCATGATTTGTTAAGGAACTTGTGCATACAGAATGCTAGGAAGGAAAGTTTTATTCGTGTCATCGATTATTATGATAATACTCTTGAAGATGGAAACTGCCCCCGCATACTAAGTGTTCGTCATCACAACGGATTTCCCATCTCTGGTGCACACTCTCTTCTATTAACAGTTCCGGATATTAGTTCTGTGTTTGGAAGAGGGAATTTACCTTACTACTTAGGTGATACTTATAGGCTGCTTCGGGTACTGGATTTACTTATGATAACATTCATGTGCTTCCAAGATGGGATAACTGATTTAGTTCACCTGAGATACCTTGCTTTGTCATATAATGATGAACTTCCTCCATCCATATCCAAGCTCTTTAATCTTCAAACACTTGTTTATCACATTACCAGAGATTCCTCATGTCCTACTTTGCCAGTGGAAATCTGGATGATGCCGAATCTGCGCCATCTATTCATCACTCGAGGTTATTTGCCTGATCCTCTTTCTTTTGTTCTAGACAATCTCCAATCACTTTCGGAAATTAGGAACTTCAAATGTTGTAAACAAGTCCTTGAAAGAATTCCACATCTAAAGCAGCTGAAGCTTCTCTATGATGTCTCCCCTTCTGAAAAATGGTCAGATTATCAGCTTGAAGCTCTTATCCATCTGCGTGAGCTTGAGAGGTTGAAACTTTTTATTAAGAATCCTGATACTACGTCGTCGTTGGAAATTCTATATCCACCGAAGGTTGCTTTCCCGCAGAAGCTCAGAAAATTAACTCTAAGTGGTTGTGGGATTCCTTGGGGAAGTATAAGTATGATGATTGTTGGAGATTTGAAGGATCTTCAAGTGCTCAAACTGCGCAGAAATGCTTGCCGAGGCGCCAAGTGGAAGCCCGTTGAGGGCCAATTTTGCAGGCTAAAATACCTGCTACTCGAAGAGATAGATCTCGTAGAATGGGAAGCTGATAAATCTCACTTCCCCATTCTTGAACATCTAGTTATCAGATCTTGCTACAAGCTAGAGGAGATTCCTTCTGGCATTGGTGAAATACCAACGCTTCAAATGATGGAGTTGGTTGACTGCCACCCTAGTGCACTGGCTTCTGCAAAACAACTACAAGAGGAGCAAGAGAGCATGGGAAATGATGAACTCATAGTTGTTTACTCTGAGCAACGACTCGACAATAAATATTACAAGTACTCCGTGGTTGGGCAGAAGGTAATACTTTGTATGCATTATTGTTATATATACTACATCCATTTTGAAATGTTTGTTGTTTTAATTTTTTTTTTTTCAAAATGTTTGTTGTTTTATATAATTCGACATCCTCTCTCCCAATTTTAAACCTCTCAAATCCTACAAGATTTCTTGATTCTAACTTACCTACAACATATAAAGAGAGAAAAATATATGGAGAGATAAAATATTGTTATTTTTTAGGAAAATATAGATGAATTAGATTTTATGGCATATATGAGGGATGGGTATATTTGTCCACAAAATTAATTCTTAATTCCGGATAAAAAAAAACAAAACAACAAACATTTCGAAATGGAGGTAGTATATATATATATATATCAAATATTCACAACTGCTATCAGTTAGTGTGCGAATGGTAGGTATCTTAACCTAAAAGCAAAAGGTATAGGTGTTAGTCGAGTATATGATAATAGACATACAAATTAAATTATCAGACTCTACAAATAGACCACCCATCAAGTATGTTTTATTAGATGTTTGGCTGGAATGCCAATTGTGCATGACACGGAAATCTGAAAATTATTAACACATTTGCTTACCAAGTTAGACCATGCATAAGAACACGTTCAATTATAATTGTAACGCCACTTTACTTTTAACAAAAAAGGGAGTGTTGATGTTTGGTGACCCAAATTTATTTGAGTTGAGCCCGAGAGGCTCGCAATGCAACAAATCTTGAATTGTCTCTGTACCCGTTTTTCGACTCATAATGAAATCATCCTTTGTCCGTGGTTTTTCACGTAAATCTTTGTGTTGTTTTGTTTCTTCGTATTTGCTGCTCTTGTCATAATTCTATAACATAGATCATGATCAATTAGGGATCTGGATTACCAGAATTCGCGAGGAATCGCGGATTCGTGAGGTACTCACATGAAAACTAGAAATTCCAGCACACATCCAACAACTGTATAAGCTGGGAAAACCAGAGCTAGAAAAGTTGGATGAAACGATCAGAGATGCAGCTTTTACGGGAAAAAAACTTCAAATTCCCAGCGGGAGAAGTTTCTATATATGGGTTAGGGAAAGTCGTCTCATTGCTTGCCATCTTCTCCATCATCATACTTGGTTTCATGAACTATATATCAACTGATTTTTACAAGCTTCACACGACTGATACAAGGTTGCATCCAAATAGCTAGGTTCTTTTATTATACTTGGTAAATAAATGAAAATCTTCTCTGTCACCTTAGAATTAATTTGATTCATTTTTCTGTTTTGTTTCTAGATTGTTTTGTAGCTTGGAAAATTGTGGTACTATGCAATTTTGGTGTTGTTGGCTGGATACATGCAAAATGCAAAAGTTGTGCACTCATCAAAATTTTGTTTTGTAATTTCTTGCACAATGCAAGAAATCTATTGATTGACGTCGAATTTAATTTTCAGCTTCAACCGTCACTGCCTTGATACTTATGATCATCATCAGCCTAATGGGGGCTGCATGGTATGGTTTAGCTCAACCAAATTACATCAACCATTGATTAATCATTCATTCACTTTTGGGATTTGTTCAGAAAAACAAAATATCACTTTTGCTGCGATTTTCTCTGAGGCAGTGTCCGAGTAGTGAACATGCTAGGGAGAGCAGATGCCAAAGCTACAAAATTTTCAATCAAAATTTTGTTGAGCACTTCATCTCTAATATATATGACTATTCTTTTTGATTCTCTGTTAGGTTTTAATTTCACTTTCACAAACAAAGTGGAAGTTGCAGAGACCGTCTCTGATCTCTCTCATTGCATTCAAGATGTTGCTCGGAAATATTTTATGATTGAACTTATAATTAGTATATGGGCAGGTCATATGTGCACTAGATGCACAATCAGACAGTCAATGCGTTGACCAAAAAACCCGTCAAAATTAGTATCAATCGTAACACTAAAAAGTATCACTCAAAAGCCCAAAAGTATCACTTGTATAATTAAAAAGTGTCGTCAGAAAAGAAAAAAAAAAAAAAGAAGCTATCCAAATCAGTATCAATCATAACACTTAAAAGTATCACTTAAAATTTAAAAAGCATCAATATTTGTGATTTTAATTCATGACTCGATATCTAAAAATAGAAAAAAAATTCTTTCCAGCCAAAATACTATCAAAAACATTTCTAAATAAAATATTTCTATTGAATATAATTACAAAAAAAAAAACACTTTAAATGTCTTGAGAAGATGGTGTGAAGGAAAGAGAAAGTGAGAGTTAACGGAAGAAGCAATCAGAGTCAATTTTTAAACTTAAGGGAGCTAATTATTGAGCCAAATAGTCAAGGATGGGGCTACGTGAGTTCCGTAGGATAATTGAAGGGGTTATTTGGCCTTTATCCCATAATAAAATAGGGGAAAAAATTAAAGTAATCGAAATGATAAATTAATTATTTTTTCTAATCAACATTCTTGATCAATTCTTTTCTGATTAAAATGGTCTAACCGTCTTTTTTAGCGTTACTTAAACATGGTTGAATGTGAAAATATGTGCATTTTGTACACATTTCATATGGAATGTGTGCAAAATTAACACGTTTTTCCCTTAGCTGTGTTCAAAATATGGGTGCATTTTGAACACCGTTAAGGGGAAAGTTTTCATTTTCACATGTTTTTTATGAACCATGTGCAAAATGAAAACGTTACGGTGAACCATATTCAAAATATAGGCACATTTCAAACACGGTTCGTGGGAAATGTTTTCATTTTGCACACATTTCGTACGAAACATATGCAAAATGCACTCGTTAAATCTATCATCCTAAAAATTTGAGGCAAAATATCTTAATTTTCTCATTTCAAATTCTAATTCGAGTATATACATATGTAAATCACTAATTAACAATACTTAAACATATGCCCATCAATTAATTAAATATGATACATGCATTATGCATGTTTAAATCAAAGAAAAAATTGAAAATGATGATAGAGTGACGACAACTCTGAGTTCGATATCGAACCTGATGAATCGCGGAGTGTTTATTTGGTTGAGAGAGCTGAATGAAGTAGATTAGGGAAATTTAGAGCTGGATCAAATTGTTGGCGATGATATGTTTCGCATTTCACCCAAATAATTGGCTTCTTGCTCTGAGTCTCTCGGAAGATTTCTCATTCTTTATTTGTGGTCAACTGATTTCATGACGTGCACGTTGCAGGAAATATTGTAATAATATAAATCTTTAAAACTGGCTGGCCAACTTGCCCTAGCCGTCTCAAGGGGCAATCCATTGTCAGCTATTTCAAACGTGTCTCCCTTTTTTTTTATCAGTTTCCATAATACTTTACTTTGTAATTAACTTGGCAGTTTAATTCCTTCTCTCTCGGTTTCCCTTACCCTTCCGTTTTCATCTCAATTATTATAAAAATGTCGGCTTATGCTGCGTTAGTTTCTCTCCTGCAAACTCTGAGAACCATCCTTAATCTTGGCGGACTGCGGATTATTCATAACAGAGCTCAACTCCAATCCATGCATGAAAAGGTCGCTTTCTTGGTGGATTTTCTGGACAAGTCTTCTACTTGTAAAAAAACAAGCCAAATATCAGCGCTGGAAACAAAGATGAGAGAGGCAGCTCATAAGGCAGAAGATCTTATTGAATTCCAGATATCTAGGCGTCTGGATTCCGACAACAGAAGGTTGCGTAACTCAATGAAAATCACGTTTCGTGAATTCCTTATATTTTACCTCGCCGCCATATATCTTAGATTTCGTGTGGACTTCTCAGAAATGGCACCTTGGATCCAGACTTTCTTGCTTTATATATTTATAATTTCCCTTGCTGCCGCGAAATGTGCCGTGGCTATACATCTATCCCTTAAAGTATATGATTTCCATGAAACTAAACAAGTGCATCGGGTATTACATGATTTTAATATCATCGTGAAAGATGTGATTCAGATTAAGGAGTCCCGTCGTGACCCGGAAATGTCGGGTTATGTGGCTCTGATTTCTCTCCAGCAGATTTTGGATTCCAATCTTGATTCTGGTGGACGGAGCTCTCATAACAGAGACCATCTCAAATCCCTCCACAAAAAGGTAAGTTTCTTACTGGATTTTCTACGAAATGCTTCTGCTTCTACCTCTATCTCTACTTGTATGAGAAACCAAGAATTGGGGCATCAAATTCTTGATGCAAAGATCAGAGACGCAGCACGTAAGGCAAAATCCCTTATTGAATTCCAAATGCCTAAGCAGTTTTTTGTGGATTCTCACACTGACACGAGTGGTTTCCTTGGGTTATTGAAAGTTTCGTTAATTGTCTCATTGCCTAAATTCCCTCTTGCTGCCTTCTATGCCATCAGCACGCTTAGCTTGCTGAATGATCACCAACTGATCATGATTTTTTCTTCCCTCCCACATCCTTTTTGGATGCAGATTCTCGTATGCTTTTTTATTTTAGTTTCCATTAGCTTTGGCCACCTAGTATTATTTTCGATCGTTTCTAAGGTTGTATTTCAAGTTATGAGATCCCCAAATATTAATGAGATGAGGGAAAATGAAGAGTTGCCTCAGGTAATAAATGATTTCAGCACCATCGTGAGAAATGCGATTGAGATCAAAGACGACTCCTGTGGAAACCCGAGTCACTTGCCTGCATCTAGACGGGACTTGGGAGGCAGTGGCAAGAATGATGTAGTTGGACTTGAAAGTGACTTGGAAAAGATAAGGGATCGTTTGACTCGAGAATATTCATCTAAACTTGAACTTGCCTCCATTGTGGGAATGGGAGGCATTGGCAAAACTACTCTTGCTAGGCTAGTTTACAATGATCCTGACTGTGTTTACCACTTTGATGCTCGTGCTTGGGTAACAGTTTCTCAAGAGTATTCATTACACCATGTCCTGTTGTGCCTTTTAAATTCTGCAAATATGTTCACAAAAGAAATGCAGGAAGATGGTGACGACAAATTGGGAGTGTATCTCCACAAAAGCCTGATGGGTAGAAGATATCTCATAATAATGGATGATGTGTGGGACACACAGATTTGGGATTCAATCAGTATATTTTTTCCTGAGAATTATAATGGAAGTCGCGTCCTTATGACTTCCCGCCTTTCAAATGTGGCAAGTTATATCGACTCTAGTAGCCCTATTCATAAAATGCGATGCCTCAATGAAGATGACAGTTGGTACCTACTTTGTGAAAAGGTTTTTGGAGGAGAAAGTTGTCCATTGGAATTGGAATCCGTTGGAAGGGACATTGCTCGGAATTGTAGAGGACTTCCTCTTGCAATTCTTGTCATTGGAGGTCTCCTCTATAAGGACCATCACATCAAAATTTGGAAAGATGTAGCAGAAAGTTTAAATTCAAAATTGAGGCAAACAGAAGAGCAATGTTTGGAGATACTAGGTTTGAGCTATAAGCACCTGCCTCACCATCTGAGACCATGCTTCTTATATATGGGTGGTTTCCCCAGAGATTGTGAGATCCATGTCTCCAGACTCATCAGTTTATGGGGTGCAGAGGGGTTCTTGAAACCAAGTACATCTAAAAACATGGAAGAGATGGCTGAGGACTATCTGAAAGATCTCATTGACCGAAACCTGATTTTGGTTTGTAAGCGGAGTTGTAATGGAAAGATCAGATCATGCGGTATCCATGATCTATTAAGGGATGTTTGTGTGCAGAATGCTCGCAGGGAAAATTTTCTTCATTTTGTAGACTGGGGTGGATATGTGAACGGAGAAAAGCCTGTTCGGACTCCACGTAGACTAAGCATTATTGATCCTGATGCTCTACAAGTTAATGCAAGGCAGAATTGGCTAAGTTCTTATTACTATGTTCGTTCGTTGCTCTGCACTGATAGTAAGCACATTAAAGACCCATATGTTGTCTGCTTAGGTTTTCTATATCTCCACGTATTAGATGTACTTGAAGTTCACTTTGGTGAGTTTCCAGATCAAATTGTTAAACTTGTTCATCTAAGATATCTTGCTTTCCACTCTGATGCTCCATTTCCTCCATCCATCTCAAACCTCAAGAATCTTCAGACACTAGTTCATCATCATTGTTCAATTTGCAAGCATCTCTTCCTTCCTCCGGTCATCTGGAGCATGCCAAATTTAAGATATATCAACGTGAAGCCAGGTTTCTGCTTGTCCAATCCTCTTGGTTGTGCACTTCCTAAGAAGAGTTTTGTTCTTGAACACTTACAGACACTTGTGGGGATTAGAAACTTTAAATGGACCAAAAGCATCATAAAAAAAATTCCAAATGTGAAGAAATTGAGAATTTGGTATGAGGTCATCCATTCAGTAGATTGGTCAACAATATACCAGCTGGAATCCCTTGTTGATCTACACCAACTCGAGACTTTGAAGATCACTATCGAGTACCATGATCATCCAGGATCAGCCATCCCCCATGATCCTCCAAAGCTTGCATTCCCTCAAAAGCTTAAAATACTAACTCTTAGTGGTTGCCGAATTCCTTGGGCAAGCATGACAATGATTGGTGCATTGCCAAATCTTGAAGCCCTCAAACTGAGACGCGAAGCATGCTCAGGCCCGTCATGGGAGACGGTTGAAGGAGAGTTCCCTCAACTCATATTCCTGCTACTTGAAGAGATGCATTTTACGCGATGGGAGACTGAAGCAGCCCACTTCCCTCGTCTTCAACGTCTTGTTATAAGGTCGTGTGGCATGCTAGAGGAGATCCCTTCTGCTGTTGGTGGTATTCCAACACTTGAGATAATTGAATTGGATGACTGCCTTCCTTCTGCTGTGGATTCTGCAAAAGAAATCCGAGAAGAACAAGAAAGCATGGGAAATGAGGAACTCATAATTCGTCTTGGCCTAAAAAGTCACATTCCGTAGCCCAACTTTCTACCACTCTAAATTTCAAGGTAAATGTTATTTCTCTCCTTTTAAATGAAATTTTATCTTGTCACATTGTTTTTAATTTACACACTAGCATCATGTGAGTTGGTGATTAGAACTTCCTCCGTATTATTATTTATTAATTATCGGTAAAATATAGTTGGGAGGAAACAAACTTTTTATTTACTTTCCATCTTCTCTCACCGTGCTTTAGTTTACCATGCGTGTGAACATTTGATTCATGTCAGTTGGTAATTGAAATTCATCCTATTTAGAATCGATGAGATAAGTTTGCTATCTTTTTAACATCATCTTGTAGTTGGGTTTAATTTAGTTGGGACGGAAATTTTCTTGATAAATTCTTCTTCTTCTTCTTCTTCTCCTCAGGTGGAGAGAGCTGGATGAAGTGGATTTGGGTAGTTTCGAGCTGGATCAAGGGATTTTAAGAATTGTGGGACATATAGTCATATAGATCTCGAACAAAAGTATAAATCGATGAATAAAAAAAAAGGAAGTATTTCTGATGACCAATATTTTATTTGACGTTTCGCTAATTCCTGCAACCACGTTCTGAAACTAATATTTGAGATTCACGTTTTGGTTTGATACTACTACTAGTATGTATGATATGAGGCCCGCTTATATAGACTGTATATGACAATATTAAAGTTCTTCTGTTCGCTTTTTATACATATATAAGTTGGACTAAATAACCAAGTCAAAGTCAAAGTTTTGTACGATTTAGTGAAGTCCATTATTGGTAAGCTTGTATTAATCTAGGTGTGCGTAGCTAACATTGGCAGTGACAGATTTCAGAAACACAGGATCAAAAAAGAGAACACGAATTTACGATTAGAAAAAAGCAAAAATCAAGAAAATTTAAACATAGCCGCATTTGATGATCCGAAGTACCGAACGACTCTGCAAAAGATTAAGTGAAAATGGACCAAACTAGTCACTTAAACTTTTAAAAAAATTATTTTAGCCACTAACTTTTTAATATACTTTTTTTACCCAAAATTCCCATATTGCCCCCAGATTAATTAATTACACTTAAAAAAGAAAAGAAAAAAATTGAAACAGTACATGTTCTATATATCTCTTTCTCCCCAAACCGTAATTCTTCCCTCTCTCTTCCTCCCCACAAATTTGAACAGTAAAATCCGATAGCTGCTACAATCAAGACACATTTCCATCGCAAAATCTACATCCTTGTCGCCCATTGTTGATCAAAGGTGAGATTTGAGTTGTTGATTGAGTTTGCGTAGGATTTGGGTATTTGATTGGATTTAGGGTTTGCGAAGTTGAATATGTTTTAGGGTTTTTGGTCTGGTTTCTTACTACATTACTTCGTGGATTCGTTTATTAACATTGATACATTGTTGTTAATTGTTGTTCTATTTTGAAGTTTGATTTTCGGAGGAAAATGTCAAATACTGAAAAAAGTCATGAAGAAGGTCCTCCGAGTAAGAGACATGCAAAGATGTAGAGGTATCCCAAAACATACTCTAGTGAAATTGATCTATGAAAAAAATGAAACAATTTAGGTTTTTTTTAATGTGCACAAAAATCTGAAAATGTAAAGTTCTTAGGTGTGCGCGCGTTGAATTTGCGCATGATCATAGTGTGCAGTTTCCGCCTCGCCTAGATGTGCGGAAGGCTCATTAGTGCGCACTCGTCTGCGCATATAGGTCGCACTAGGCCGCGCACAGAGTTGTGCGCGCAGGAGTATTGTGCGTAGTAGTTGTGTGCGCATTCATGGCAAGCATCGGCAACATTGACAAGCCTTTTTTGGCACATTGGCAGGCACTTGCCCTGCATTCCATTGCACCCCTACATTGTTTTCTTTAATCTTACATACACATATACATTTTTCGCTAGGATAACCTTATATTTTTTTATTATTGAGTTGAAATACTTTGTTCATCTATGCATTGGCATAAGTTTTGTTTTGTTGATGTGTTGAGTTTTATGTTATGCAGGATGGATGGGCATGGAAAAGGAAGGATATGATGAATACGTAGTACACGATCAGTAATCATGATCGCACGAGCTATATCGGCGATATCAAAGATGTACTGGTGGGTTATGGTGAGGATATATATGGCGAGTTGCGAAATTCGTGCTTTGGTTTGTTAGAAATTCCAAGCAAGGTAGAGAGATGCAACAAGGCCATTCATCATTTCCTCACACGTGAGATAGTGAAAAAGGATGGCAGAGATAACACCGAGATATGGTTTAAAATAGGAAAGAAAAAGTTAAGATTTAGTCTGTCTAAATATGATTTGACGTGTGGTTTGAATTTCGGAAGGTCAAATTTTGATCCACATAAAGATTGGAAGCGTTAAATTCTTGTCCATAAGTTCCAAGCCTAAGGCATGGGCATGCCTTATTTATAATAAATTCCTGTAGCATGATAGCATGAGCTTTAAATCTCCTTCATCCAAACTCGGTCAAATACTTATATTTTGACATTTTTTTTCATAAACTATCAATATTCCCTGACAAAACACAAAATATAATTAATTCTTACAAGTCATACATCAAAGCTTAACAAAATGAGGTCAAATCACCCAAATAAAAGTGTAAATATACAATTCACAATTTTCTTGTAGTATCCGACGTTAAGTTAACGTGTGCACAGTTTTATTGATTGCGCAAGGTTGGCTTTGGTTTACAAGATTTATGTGTCACACAATGTTGGAGTTGACTGATTGACATTGTTTTGCTTACATGAATGTTTAATTGGATGTGGTTGCATACACAGTTGATCAGCTAGTTACTTTAGCTCAATCATAATGTTTGTCTACTAAGAAGAATCGCGCTTGGCTGAACTCGATGTTATTAAATAGCACAAGTATGCTAGCTAAAATTTTGCATCTCCCGAGTTCCAAAGCAAAACTAATTACCAAATAGAAGGTTCCTTGTTCATCACATCAAACAAAGATCATGTCTTGAATCTCTACAACGTCCATCACTAACCAAAACACACGATTTGCCAAAATAAATGATAATCATAGAAACGCACAAATCGCACCAACATAATACATTAATGTATATATGAGCCTCCATACCAGCACTATACCAACTGGAGGGGAGGAGGGGGCCAAAGGAAATGAAAATGCATGTACATATCGGCCATCAGAAAAAAATTCTTTTTCCTTTATTTATCTTCCTTTTTCTTTTAGGTGGTCTGGTTCGAGATCTCTGTGTCTCCAAATTCCCCAAAATGTCATCTATTTCTGTCCACCTGAAAAACAGATTTTAAATCAGGAAAAGTTTTCTATGGACAAGCATGTTATAAAACAAAGAGATCATCTTATAATTTTACCATCTCATTGGGGGCTCTATTTCAATATGAATTTTGAGACCCTCGTTTCCCATGCTTTGTTGCTCCTCTTGTATTTCTCTTGCCGAAGCCACAGCAGAAGGGTGGCAATCAACCAACTCAATCCTTTCAAGTGTTGGTATATCACCAATACCACAAGGAATCTCCTCCAGCTGTTTGCACCGCCTTAGAATCAGGCGTTGAAGACGGGGGAAGTGGGTTTCGTTACTTCTCCACTGCACAAGATCTGTGCGATCAATCAGAAGGAACATAAGTCGACAGAACTCCCCTTCAACCGGCTCCCAGTTTTGGCCTTGGAATGCATAGTTTCTGAGTTTAAGCACTTGGAGATTAGGCAATGCACCAACAATCTTCATGCTTTCCCAAGGAATTCTGCAACCACTAAGACTTAATTTTTTGAGCTTCTCAGGGAATGCAAGCTTGGGTGGATGCACGAGTGCTGATGTTGGTTTGTATTCCACAGCAATCTTCAAATTCTCAAGTTGGTGTAGATTGATAAGAGATTCAAGCTCATATGGTGACCAATCTTCAGAACAGCGGACACTGTACGAAATTCCCAATTTCTTCAGATTCGGAATTCTTTTGAGGACATCTTTGGTACATTTGAAGTATGATATTCCCACAAGCGTTTGTAAGTTCTCCAACACACTACTGTTATGGCAATCAAGAGGATCATGCAAAAAACCTTTCGTGAAATAGAGATGCCTAAGATTCGGTATCCTCCATATGCCCCATACCTCCACATGACCCCAACTATCACCATGAAAAACAAAGGTCTGTAGATTAGAGAGGCCTGATATGGTTGGAGTAAGCAAGCCTCTACTACAACTGAGACCCAGGTATCTAAGATGGAAAAGTTTTAAAATTTGATATGGAAAGTAATTCAAATGTTTTGCAACTAGATCTAGTACTCGGAGAAGTCTAAAACCTGAATAGAATTGTTGTAGATCGCCATAATCACCTCCAAAACATATAAAAGAATGAGCCATGCAATAAGAACCTCTGGAGTCAGCACTAACTTTATCAGCAGAACTATTCTCAGGCCCATCCCGGTTGCCCAAATTAAGAAAATTCTCCTTCTCAGCATTTAGCAAGCAAACTTCCCGTAATAGATCATGGATCTTGCAGGTTCTAATCTTGCCATTACACCTCCACTTACCAGCCATAATCAGGTTTCTTTGCATAAGCTCTTTGAGATACTCCTCTGCCACCTCTTCCAAGCTTTTAGACTTACTTGGTTCCAAAAATCCCTCAGCACCCCATAACTGGAAGAGTTTAGTCACACGAATCTCCCTGTCTTCGGGGAAGGCCCCCATATACAAGAAGCATGGTTTCAGACGGTGAGGCAGCTGCTTATAACTCAAACCTAGTATTTCCAAACATTGATCATCACCTCTACTTAATATTGAATTCAAATTTTCTGATACACGTCTCCAGTCTCGCACTGTTCTGCGTTCATTATACAAGAGACCACCAACTACAACAATTGCTAGAGGAAGCCCTCTACAATTCCGGGCAATCGTCCTTCCAATGGCTTCCAGTTTCGGTGGACAACCTTCTCCTCCAAAAACCTTTTCACGAAGTAAATTCCAACAATCACCATCATTCAGAAATCGCATTTGAATACAAGGGCTACCTGCCGAGTCTGAATAGGAGGCGACTTCTGATAGCCGAGTAGTCAAAAGGACTCTACTTCCATTATTATTATCAGGAAAGAATATTCTCACCAAATCCCAAATCTCTGTATCCCACACATCATCCATTACTATGAGATATCTCCTGCCCATCAGATTTTGGTAGAGATGCCTACCCAATTTCTGATCCAAGTCACCATCACACTCTTTGTGATTCTTCAATATTTCTTCTGTGCCTACCTTAGCTGAATCTAAAAGGCTTAGCATAACACGGCGCAAAGAATACTTTTGAGAAACTGTTACCCAAGCACATATATCAAAATGATAAGCTTTGATATCATCATGAACTTGTCTGGCAAGAGTAGTTTTACCAATGCCGCCCATTCCCACAATTGACAAGATCTGAAGCTCGGATGGATATCCAATCAAACGAGCATATATCTCATTCAAATCACTATCAAGTCCCACCACAGCATTCCTCCCTATATCTCTGAAATCACGTCTAGATAAACCATCAGCAGAGTCGTCAACACTCTGTCCTGAATCATTGCAGGCATCCTTAATCTTAATCACCTCTTCCATGATCAAACTGATATCATCAATTGCTCGTCCCAAATCTTGATTTTCCGGCTGAGAAACATATAGCCAACATCTTGCCCTAAAAAATCTCCCTTTAAGAACTGCTCTATACATTACAGGTTCAGCCCAACAAGCAGAGATAATGATTAATAGGAAAGGGACACAAATAACAAATAAAATCCGCTTCCAAACAAATACCACATTCTGGAAGCTGACAGTTAAGAAAGATTGGACTGAGATAGGTATAACACTACACATGACAGGAATCAAGATTTGGATCCAAAGAGCCATTGCTTTCTGGAAAACCACATTAAACAGTTTCCAAATCCGATCAAGTTTTGAGCTTAGGTAGAAAACAATAACAGGCATACATTGAAAATCGGCAACCTTCTTTTCTGCTAGAAGCTGGTTAGAGATTTCAGATGCAATAATATCTTCTGCCTTGTATGCTGCATACCTGATCTTTCTTTCCAAACTTTCTAATTCCGGATCTTTGCGTTGAGAAGAAGAACTTTCAAGAAAATCCTCCAAGAAACTGACCTTTTGGTGAAAGGATTTCAGTTGAGTTCTGTTAAAATAAACCCGCCACCCGCTTGCAGATGGATGACGTATGCTGTCCACAAGTTGCAGGAGAGAAATCACTGCCGCATAAGCCATTTCCAGTTTCTGGACACAAATTTACCAAGTTAAGAGACAGAGATAGTAGGAAAATTTGGGATGGTGAGACTGGAAAAAATAGTCCATTGTTGGCATATGCAGAAAACGTTGGCCTCGATTTCTTGATTCTTTTCTATTATAATACAACATTATATATGAACAAATGTCCTTTCTTAAAATAGGCTACATAGTAGTGATAATTTTTAAAAATTTTTATACAAAAAATTGGCAAATCATCATTCATCATTATATCGACAAAAAAAATTAGGCAAATCATCATTACATCGACAATGTGTACGCTTTAGATAACTGCACCATTTCTTAACAGCTTAATCAAGCTTGAATCTGTAAATTCATCGTTTGATACATGAGTAATGCACAGATATACGGTTAATTCTCATTAGTGTTCATGAGGATTGGAAGGATCTCTCTCCCCACATCCACAGACATGCACAGTTGTCTTTAAGCAAAGGGAAGCTCCAGAAATTAGCATCAAAGTGCAAATAGCGGTAATATTCAAAATTGGTGAATCCCATTTAAATCTTGAAAACCACTTGTCGTAACAAACATTTTGAAGCAAAATATGATTATTATTTGACAGATTAGGGAAACAAACCGCAACTACAGGTAGAAAAAATTATAACTTCTCGATTCACAAATGATGAATAAAAGAGAAATGCAGGGCTACCTTCAATTGATTTTGCTGGATATTTGTTTACAGAACTTGATGACGATCAGTAAATTACTGAGACCCGCCGGAAAACTCCATTTTCCGGCAAGACTCCGGTGAAGGGCCGGCGACTTAAGATGCGATATGAATGAAGAGTGGATTCAGATGGCTTAAACAACATTAAATCTTGTTTGCCATCATATGTAGGATGCTAAAGACACTCACACACACCCACATGTAGCCCTTTCCAGTTGTTAAGAGACAGAGATAGCAGGAAATTTGGGATGGTGAGAAAAGATGGGAAGAAAGTAGTCGTTGTTAGGCAGAAAAGGTTGGCCTCGATTTCTTGATTCTTTTATATTATAATGCAGCATTATGCCAATGTATTTTTATGATTTTTATTGGAACAAATGTCGTTTCTGGCGGCAAATATAGATAGTAGTGATTATTCTTTCAAATTTTTTACAAAATCCTAGGCAAATCATCATTACATCAACAATGTGTACGCTTGACTCATTTCATGCTTGGTGACTGGTGAGAGGTAAATTCCACCGACAACCTCATGCGCTACAAACTCCTCTCGAATTTGTAACGTGTCTGTTAAATTTTTAAGGTAAATAAAATTAAGTATTTATTTAATTCAAAATTAAACTGCCGTTAATCTTTATTACATGGCATGCTTTTACCAAAGCTCCTAAATCAATGTAAATTCACAAAATCTTGTTAAATTATAGCATAGATTATTAGCAAGATACAACTATACACCGTCAACATATCGAATAAAATGATTAAATTATGGAAAAAATGTAAAATACTAATATTTATGCTAATAAGTATTTTTAAATCATCGAAAAATATATATTTATAAATTTATAATTTTTTATTATTTATATAAAATGGTTAGAATCATATGGATCATATCATTATTAGTACGTATTTCTTTAATATGCATAATAAAGTAGGTAATATAGGAGTTTTGGTAGAAAATGTGGATAGTAGAATAGATGGATAGTTCAATTTTTCACCCAAATTAATTAAATTGACCAATTTTTTTTTTCATTTTCCAAAAAAAAAAACCTACTTCGCAAAACCTATTATTTTCATCGCCGTTACACATCGAGTATTATAGTTTTTCTTTCCTTTTTCTATTTAGTTTTTGCATCAGCAACGTAAACGCACTCGCAAACACCTCTTTTTAAGCTTACTTTTCATGTGAAATGTGTAAAAACTAGCATTACACAATTAATATGCAATGTTGATCATAAGTGAAAGAACATGATTAGTATACTAGCCTCTCATTTACGATCAAAATATGTTTCTTCAATATGAAATTTGAGATCCTCGTTTCCCATGCTTTGTTGTTCCTCTTGTAATTGCATTGCGGAAGCCACAGCAGAAGGGTGGCAATCAACCAGCTCTATCCTTTCAAGTGTTGATATCTCACCCATACCACGAGGAACTTCCTGCAACTTGTCGCACTGCCTTAGGATTAGGCGTTGAAGACGGGGGAAGTGTGTTTCATTACTTCGCCAGTGCTCAAGATCTGAGTCTTCAAGAAAAAGGAAAATAAGTTGACAAAACTCCCCCTCCACCGTCTCCCAGTTTCGGCCTACGCATGCATGATTTCTGATTTTGAGCACTTGAAGACTAGGCAATGCACCAACAATTCTCAAGCTTTCCCAAGGAATTCTGCAGCCACTGAGACTTAATCTCTTAAGCTTTTGAGGGAATGCAAGCTTTGGGTATGATGTTGAAACTGAAACACCATGCTCTGCAGTTATCTTCAAAGCCTCAAGTTGGTGTAGATTGACAAGAGACTCAAGCTGGCATTCTGACCGACCATCATAAGAAATTCTCAGTTTCTTTAGATTTGCAATGCTTCTGAGGATGCCTTTGGTACATCGGAAGTCTGATAATCCCACGAGCGTTTGCAAGTTTTCAAGAACAGTACTAGTATTGGGGAGAAGTTGGAAACGAGGAGGATCAGGCAACAAACCTCTGTGAGAAATTAGAGCTTGTCATGGCTGAAAATTAGCTGATAATAATCAAAGGCGAATAAAAATTATATAAGGGGAGTTTGTGAAATTTCTGATATATTTCGAGAGAAGCTGTTACTGCAGCCATGACTATACAGAGCTGTGAATATACAAAGAGAAGAACACTCTAGAATCTATACGTGTACATATTTGATTGGCTAAACAATTATGCTGGGAATATACTATGCTTGCTATTCAAGCTGGTAGTACACCTAACGCCCGTCAAGTAACTTCAATTCCGTCATCTCTTTTACGTTTATTTGTCGAGTCAGCGTGACTTTTATGATGTGTAATTATATGGCTAACATCCCCCCTCAATCCGAGGGAGGTTAAAGGCAATACATGTAGAAGATTGCGAAACCTGCCAAAGGATTGACCGGAGAGTGGCTTGGTAAGAACATCAGCAATTTGAGCATCAGAAGGAAGATGCAATACTTGAATCAAGCCCTTTTGAACCTGCTCACGGACAAAATGGAAGTCAACCTCCGCGTGTTTGATGCGGGAATGAAAGAGCGGATTAGAGGATAAAGCAACGGCACTGAGGTTATCCAACCAAACGGTGGTGGGCTTGGAAAAAGGGATACTGAGTTCCTGCAATAAGGATTGAAGCCACAGAACCTCACAAGTGGCTTGAGTAAGGCTACGAAATTCTGCCTCAGTACTCGAATGTGAGATAGTCGATTGTTTACGAGCAGACCAAGAAACAGGATTATTTCCTAGAAAAATGCAGAAGCCGGAAGTGGACTTGCGATCATCACGGTCAGATGCCCAATCAGAATCTGCATAGGCAGTGATGTTCAAGGAAGAGCACTTAGTCAAATGCAAACCATGAGAAATTGTGCCAGCTAAATAGCATAGGACGCGCTTGACAGCCTTCCAATGGAGATCAAGCGGAGTTTGCATGTACTGACTGAGTTTATTCACACAGAAAGCAATGTCAGGGCGTGTGATGGTGACATACTGGAGAGCACCAATAACACTGCGATAATGGGTATGATCATTCATAGGAGAACCTTCAAATTTGGAGAGTGGTGGAGAAGTCACCATGGGGCTGGCAATGCCCTTGGCATCCGCCATATTGGCTTTATGAAGAATATCCAATATATACTGACTTTGTGTTAACATAAGCCCAGAAGAAGTAGGTTGAAACTTGATGCCAAGAAAATGGCTAAGTGAGCCGAGGTCTTTAAGAGAATAGTCGTGCTGGAGGCCTCGAATCACCTGATCAATAGCATCCGGATGACTGCCAGTTATGACAATATCATCAACATATGTCACAATGATAAGGAACGAGGAGGAAGTGCGGTGAAAGTAGAGGCAGTGATCAGCTTTCGACCTCTGAAATCCGAGGCGAACAAGAGTAGCTATAAGGGCGAGATGCCAAGATCGATAGGCTTGTTTAAGGCCATAGATTGCTTTATGAAGCTTACAAACAAGACCTCTGGTAGAAGGAGTTTCAAAACCAGGAGGTTGTTGCATGTAGAGATCTTCAGACAAAACGCCATTGAGGAATGCATTGTCAATATCAAGTTGTCTGATATGCCAGCCTTGAGACACAGCGAGGGAAAGAATAGTGCGGATGGTAATCGACTTAGCAACCGGACTGAAAGTTTCATTGTAATCAAGGCCGAACGTCTGAGTGAAACCCCGAGCAACTAACTGAGCTTTGTGACGGGCTATGGAACCATCAGCATGGCGTTTAATTTTGAAAATCCACTTGCAACTGACAATCTCCTTTTGAGGGGGAAGTGTACACAAAGTCCAAGTCTGGTTGCATAACAGGGCTGCAATTTCTGTATTCATGGCCTCCTGCCATACCGGCAAGTGAAGAGCATCAATATAGGAACTCGGCTCAGTAGCATCAACAGATAGAGTAGCCGAAAGAGCTTTGGGTTTGAATATTCCAGCCTTAGCACGAGTGATCATAGGATGTCAGTTAAGTGGCTGTAACGCCTCATCAAAACCTGCAGAACATGTAGGAGACTGAGCATGTATATTAGAAACAGGCAAGGGAGTATCTTCTACAGATGGTGAATCAATTATATCAAACCCGCAAGGTCAAGGTGGGAGAGAAGGAGGCGAAGATGGTGAAAAATGAGATGGTGGGAGTTGAGACGAAGAAGAAGGACTGGGAGGGCAGACAATTGGAGGACCCTGAAGAGATGAAAAATTGGAAGGAGAAGAACTTGCGGGAAAAGTAGTATGATGAGTCTTGTTTGCAAAAGGAAATTGAGATTCACTAAAAATAACATCACGAGATACAATGACTCGGCCTGAAGGAAGCAGCACTCTGTAGCCTTTGTAAGAACTACTATATCCCAAAAAGGTGCCTTGTTCAGTTCGAAATTGAAGTTTATTAGAGTTGTATGGTCTAAGGTGTGGAAAACAGAGACATCCAAACACCTTTAAAAAATTATAGTTTGGTTTTTGAGTGGTCAATGTCTCAAAGGGAGTTTTGAATTTGAGTAATTTTGTAGGGGTTCTATTAATGACATAAACAGCTGCAGCAAATGCATCATCCCAAAAGGTGGTAGGCATGTGTGAGTGAGCAAGAAAAGATAACCTAACTTCAACAATTTGCATATGCCTCCTTTCGACAAACCTATTTTGCTGAAGCGTATAAGGACAAGAGATTCGATGTGAAATTCCATTATCAAGAAAAACTTTGGCCAAAGGCTTGTATTCAGAGCCTCCATCACTCTGAATAATTTTGATCTTTTTGTTGTACTGATTTTCAACTAAGTTCTTAAAATGAAGGAAAACTGTAGGAGTTTCTGACTTAGCTTTCAACAAATATAACCAAACATATTTGGAGGCATGATCAACAAAACTAATGTAATAAAGATAGCCATTAGAAGATGGAAAGGGAGAAGGTCCCCAAATGTCAGTATGAATGAGAGCCAAGATGTCAAAACTTTCATTACTAGTTTCATAAGGTAACCTATGACATTTGGCTTGTAAACAAGAAACACATGGAATACTAACATCATCCATGGAAAAAGAAATACAACTAGAGTTTAAAGCTTTCTTAACAACGTCATAAGAGGCATGGCCAAGCCTCGAATGCCAAAGACTAAGGGGTTTCGTTTTCTTGAATGAGCTGACAAAAATAGAAGGAAGGTGCTGCTTCGAAGGAGGTGGAGGCGGAGATGGAAGCTTAGTAGAAGTGGACGTCGACACAGGAGTGATAAGGTTGAATCTGTAGAGGCTATGCTCAACATTCCCTTTGAGGAGTGTGCTGCCGGAAACTCGATCCTTCACAAGACAAAAAGTTGGATGAAACTCAAAAAACACTTGATTATCTTTTGCAAACTGAGAAACACTTAAAAGATTTTTCTTAATATGAGGAACATGAAGAAGACCTTTTAGGAGAAAAGTTTGTTTGGAAGGATAAGAAGCGGATTTAACAATTGAATCACCAACATGTAAGATATTCAAACCTGCACCATTGCCAACTTGAAGTTTCTCATTTCCTTGGTAGTCCATAGCTGAGTTCAAGTTGTTGTAATCATAAGTAGTGTGATGACTTGCACCTGAATCTGGATACCAACTCATCTGAGAACAACCATCCTGATCACCATTGAGTCCATTGAAACTGGCAACATTTGCACTAGCATTTCCCTTTCCAAACTGGTTTTCATCATAGTAGTTGGAGCTGTTATTGTAATTGTTGTTCCTTTGTGAGTTCCCGTTTCCCCTATTACTATTTCCTGGGGTATAATTCATGTTCTGTCGCTCATAACACTTATCTGCTGTATGCCCAATGTAGTGGCAGATTTGACATCTTGGTTTCCAGTTCCCATTCCTGCCTCCTCTTCCTCTACCTTGCCATCTCTCACGGTTTCCACCATTTCCACCTCTGCCGCCATTGTGATTCTGTGAGTTTCCATTTCTACCTTGCTGCGTTTGTGTTGCAGTATTTGCAGTAGGTGAAGAGCCATCAGAATTAAGGCTGGGTTGCTCGAACAACTGGAGTCTGCTTTCATAGCTAAGCAACAAATCCTTAGCTTCTCTCAAGCTGCAGAGCTCAACGCGAGAAGTAATCGATATCATAACTGGATTGTACTCAGCCCCTAGACCTGCTAAAATATGCAGTACATGGTTCTCATAACTGATTCTCTCGCCTGCAACACCCAAGATATCACAACACATTTTCACCTTGTTGAGATATTCACTCATACTCATATTTCCCTTTTTCAACATTTGCAACTGGTATTTAAGTTGCATCAGTCTTGCCCTTGACTGACTAGCATAATTGGCCTCTAGAGTTGTCCAAATCTCCTTCGAGGATGTCAAACCAACAATAGAAATTAAGACATTGTCGGTCATTGAGGCTAAGAGCCAGGAGGTAATCAACTTATCTTGCCGATTCCACGTAATAAAATTAGGATTTATGACAGTCCCATCATCAGAAATACCTGATGTAAATTCTTTAGGTGGTGGGAAATCTCCAGTCAAATAGCCATCGAGTCCATAACCTCCAATTGTGGCTAACACCTGTTGTTTCCAGAGTAGATGATTTGTATCATCTAATTTGATGGAAATCGGTTGGCTTTGAAGAAGTACAACCTGAATTTTAGATCCAGCAACCCCTCTCAAGTTTGAAACAGCCGACATCGGCGTGCTCTCCATGGCAGAAACCCAAAATTAAAGATGAAATGAAGAGAAGATTGGAAACACAGTAGAAAATAAAAAATAGGGCAGAGGCAAGGATGGATCAACCTGCTCTGGTACCATGTGAGAAATTAGAGCTTGTCATGGCTGAAAATTAGCTGATAATAATCAAAGGCGAATAAAAATTATATAAGGGGAGTTTGTGAAATTTCTGATATATTTCGAGAGAAGCTGTTACTGCAGCCATGACTATACAGAGCTGTGAATATACAAAGAGAAGAACACTCTAGAATCTATACGTGTACATATTTGATTGGCTAAACAATTATGCTGGGAATATACTATGCTTGCTATTCAAGCTGGTAGTACATCTAACGCCCGTCAAGTAACTTCAATTCCGTCATCTCTTTTCCGTCTATTTATCGAGTCAGCGTGACTTTTATGATGTGTAATTATATGGCTAACAACCTCCCCTGAAAGAGAGATGCCTCAGATTCGGCATGCTCCAGATCTCCACAGGAAGCCAAAGGGCCCTGCCAAATCTCCTGCCACGATAAACAATCGTCTGTAGATTCCAGAGTTGGGATATGGACGGAGGGAGGAGGTAATTATAAGTGAGACCAAGGTATCTTAGATGGAAAAGTTTCAAAATTTCATCTGGAAACTCATGCAAAGTTGCTGCAACTATGTCCAGTACTCGGAGGAGTCTAAAACTTAGATAAATTTGTAAAAGATCATAAAACATTTCATCAGCACATATAAAAGAACAAGCCATGATGTAAGAATTTCTAGAGAACTCATCACAAGCATTAGCAAAATCGAAGAGAGTGCTCAATCTATGCCTAATCTCAGCCCCATCATGATGTACCTCCCCAACCCAGTTGTAAAAATACAGAAAATTTTCCTTCCTAGCATGTAACCAGCAAACATCCCTAATTAGATCATGAATCTTGCATGTTCTAATCTTGCCATCACACCTCCACTTAGTAACCATAATCAGGTTTCTTTGGATAAGATCTTTCAGATACTCCTCTGCCACCTCTTCCAAACTTTTAGATTTACTTGCTTCTAAAAACCCATAGCTGGAAGAGTTTAGTCACACGAATCTCCGTGTCTTCTGGGAAGGCCCCCATATATAAGAAGCATGGTTTCAGACTGTGAGGTAGGTGTATATAACTCAAACTTAGTATCTCCAAACATTGCTCATCATTTTTACTTAATATTGAATTTAAATTCTTTGATACATGTGTCCAATCTTGCACTGTTCTGTGTTGATTGTACAATACCCCACCAACAACAACAATTGCTAGATGAAGGCCTCTACAATTTCGGGCAATCGTCTTTCCAATGGCTTCCAGTTCCGGAGGACAACCTTCTCCTCCAAAAACCTTTTCACGAAGTAGATGCCAACTATCACCATCGTTCAGAAATCGCATTTGAATACAAGGGCTACCAGAATTTGCATAGGAGGCAACTTCTGATAGCCGAGTAGTCAAAAGGACTCGACTTCCATTATTATTATCAGGAAAGAATATCCTCATAAAATCCCAAATCTTTGTATCCCACAAATCATCCATTACTACTAGATACCTCCTACTCATCAGATTCTTGTGGAGATGCTCTCCCAATTTTTGACACAAGTCATCATTTGATTTGTGAGTTAGCTGTAGTATTTCTTCTGCACGTATATTAGCAGAACCTAAAAGGCCTAACATGACACGTCGCAAAGAATACTCCTAAGAAACTGTAACCCAAGCACATATATCAAAGTGATCAATGATACGAGGATCATCATGAACTTGTCTGGCAATGGTAGTTTTACCAATGCCCCCATTCCTACAATTGACACGATTTCAAGCTCGGATGGATATCCAATCAAACGAGCATATATCTCATACAAATCACCATCAAGTCCCACCACACCATTCTTCCTTATAATTCCTGTTGGGCTTCCTAGCCCATTTGGTTTGGCCCAAACACTGAAGGCCCATCTCCCTAATTGATGTTGCTGTTGACCCGCCCCATTGTTGTTCCCTAGCCAACCCTTCATTAATCTAGACTCTTCTATTAATGAGTGAGGCTCGAGCACTATTCACTCATCACTCACATTCAATCTCTCTCTCTACTCTCTGAGTGTTTCTTCTATCTTCCTCTTGCGATCCCTTGCTTCAAGATGTTGTGCTTGAGAGCTTTGTGCTCTGCTGAACTAGCTTACGGTCCCAGTTCGTCTGGATTCCATCTTGGTCTCCTCGTGCGAGTAGCCTGGGATAGCTAGTGTTCAGTCGTGGGCTCGCCAAAGGTCTGAGCTTGTTTCTGAGAGGTTCTGTGTGTTTGGTCGCCGTTCTTCACCTTCTTCTGGTTTCGGTGTGCTCTCGGTCACTGTGTCATTATAGCTTTGGGTTCAAGGAACCCTGAGCCTTCGCTGCTTCTCCGGCCACACTCTCTGTCCATTGAGGGACACACGGACCGACTGCCGGCGATGGAAAACAAGAGGTGTAACCTGTAGGGTATCAGAGCCATGGGGGTAAGCTCTCCGGAGGCACCCTCCGTCGCTCTTTGGGTTTCCATCTGACCGCCTGTGTGATTTAATGATTGGTAAGCCGAGAATCCCAACTGCGGGGGTTCTTGCTCTGGTATTGTACTCTTAACCCTAGATTTCTTAGGGTTTTGGTGCTCTGTGCCTGGATCTGTGTGATTCGTGCTTGATTCTTTGACATCTGTGTGGTCCTTGCTCGATTCTCTGTGATTCATTCATTTGCCCTAATTTTCTATCTCTGTTATTCGGGTAAAATTTGGGTTCAATTTCTCTGTGATATTGGGTATCCTGTTCCTGGCTCTGTGCTAGGCTCACTACTTCCGCTCTTGTCTCTCTTGGCTCTTGTTTTCTGTGTGTATGTTGGTTGCTTCACTGTTCACACACAAAAAGGACCCAAGGAACCTTGTACGACCGGTAAATCAGCTTGTAATCTAGGCTCTCCTTGGCATTCCTCACTACCTGTGAGAGTGCATTGATTTTTATCATCTCCCCACATTCTTATTCTTGGCTATCTCTATCTGCATGTGCATTTCTGAGTGATTGTTATGAGTTCTGCATATCATACTACCCCTTTTGATGGTAAGAGTGATTTTCAAATCTGGAAAACCAAAATGGAATGCATTCTTATCAAAGAGAAAATCTATAATGTTGTCTTGCTTGGTTGTGACACTTCTGAAACTGATGAAAAAAGGCTTGAAATGAATGCTAGTGCAAGGTCTTCAATTTTGTTGAGTCTACATGATTCTGTGATGAGGCAGGTTGTTGGTATTACTTGTGCTAAACAATTGTGGGCAAAATTGAATAAATTTTACACCCAAACATCTTTTCAGTCTCTATCTTTCCTGCAAGAAAAGTTTTTAAAATTCATGCTTGATATGTCAAAAGATATTGATGCAAATTTGGATGATTTTAACAAACTAATCCAAGCCATGAAATTGTGAGGGGATGATACAATTGAAAAGTATTCTGCTACTTTGCTTTTGAATGTTATTCCTGATAAGTTTAATGATGTCAAATCTGCCATTAGATATGGTAGGGATATGGTTACCTATGATATTGTGGCAAATGATCTTAAATCAAAAGAACTTGACATGAAACATGGGTCTAGCAGCAGTAGTAAAAATTCTGGTGAAATTATGCATGTTAGGGGGAGAACATATGAAAGATCTAAGCCTAACCATGCATCTGATAAGAAAAAGCCTAGATCTAAATCTAGGAATGGTAACAGTAAGTGTTACAACTGCAATGAATCAGGTCATTATGCAAACAAATGTGATAAGCCTAAAAAGTTCGAGAAAAGAGGTGAAAATTCCAGTGAAAATCATGCTAATTTGGTTGTTAGGTCTGAGAATTATGGTGATGCTCTTATGGTCTCTGATCTATTTTCTGAGCCCTTTGTGAACTCTGTATCTAATTCTCTGTCTAAAACTGAGTGGTTAATTGATCCTGGATGTACTTTTCATATGTCACCTTGTAAGAGCATGTTTTCTAATCTAAAAACTGTTGAAAATGGCTCTGTGTCTATGGAAAATGAAAAGAAAAGCCCTGTTATTGGAATTGGTGAAATTTGTTTGAAATTTGATTCTGGTTCCTCCCTTACACTGAAAGATGTGAGATATGTGCCTGATTTGAGATATAATTTGATCTTTGTTGCCTGCCTGACTGATGATGATTTGCTTGCTAAAATTGAGAAAGATGGAATGAAATTTCTTAAGGGTGCTATGGTGGTGTTTAAGGCACCTAGGCAACATAACTTGTATGTCTACAATGCTAGTCCCTTGAATTTAATTCCTTATGTGGCTAATTCTGTGCAAGGTGATAAAACCATGTTATGACATGCAAGATTAGGGCATATGAGTCAAAAAAGATTAAAAATGTTGCATAAAAATGGTGTCTTTGGTTCTGATCACATCTCTGAAATGCCTTTATGTGAGAATTGTGTAATGGGTAAACAACATAGGGTTCAATTCCCTGTTTCAGGATCTAATAAATCTAATGCTAGTTCTGAAATACTTGAATACTTGCATGCTGATGTTTGGGGTTCTGCAAAAGAGTCCACTCATGGTGGTAACTGGTATTTCCTGTCCATTATTGATGATTTTTTCAGAAAAGTTTGGGTCTTCTTAATGAAAAACAAATTTGATGTCTTTGATAAATTTTCTGCATGGAAACTTCAGATTGAAACCCAAACTGGAAAAAGGGTTAAAACATTGAGAACGGATAATGGTCTTGAGTTTTGTAATGCTCATATTGATGATCTTTGTGTGGAATATGGGATTAGGAGACATAAAACTGTCTCCTATACCCCTCAGCAAAATGACATTGCTGAAAGGATGAATAGAACTCTTCTTGAAAGAGTTAGAAGTTTACTTGCATCATCTGGTATGTCAAAAAGATTTTGGGGTGAAGCAGTTGCTACTGCAACCTATTTGATAAATAGGTCCCCTTCTGTGCCCTTGCTTGGTAAAATTCCAGAATCTGTGTTTACAAATAAAGAAATTGATTTCTCAAACCTTAAAATTTTTGGTTGTGCTGCTTATGTTCACCAAAAGCATGACAAATTGGATCCTAAGTCTAGGAAATGTGTTTTCCTTAGCTATCCAGAAGGTGTAAAGGGTTACAGACTCTGGGATAGAAGTGCCCCTGGTTTTAAAACTTTGATTAGCAGGGATGTGATCTTTAATGAAAATGATTTTCCTTGCTTGTCTGATTCTGTGCCTGTGACTGCTCCAAGTGAGGTGGAGCATTTGCCTATCTTAAGTGAACTAGATAAGCATGCCTCTATGCCTGAAAATGATATTATGCAGGAGAATGAAAATGTGGATCATCCTGATATTATCCATTGCAGCCCTTTTGAGCCGAAAATGAATAAATCCCTGGTCAAGTTCTTTCTTGAAAACCACAAAAAGATCATGGGCACTAGGAGAGGATAAATCTGATGTGTTACAAGGCATAAAATGCCAAGGAAAAGAAAGAAAAAGAAAAAGGAAGAGGTCGAAATAAAAAGAGAAAATGAAAAAGAAACCCCAAGAAAATAAGAGTACAAAATGCCCACAAAATAAAAAATTTGGGACATGTGCTTAATAAAATGGACACGGTGGCAAATGCCAGTAAGAGTCAAAAGAAGTCTCCCAAAGGAAAAATTCGACTAAAAACTGAGCCAGATCCAAATATTTCCTACCTTGAACCCATAGCCCCATTACAGCCTTCAAGACCTTAGCATAAGTGTACCCATTGTTCCAACAGTTGGTGAAAGAACAAGAGAAATTGCAAGCCTATAGTAACCCTCGGTTCAATTATGTCTTTCCTTGAGCGTAAACACTTAGCCGAACACTTGAGTGAGAAAAGCATGAGAGAACAATCACTTAGTCATTTTGATTTGCAGTGAGCATTATGTATATTTTTTATTGTTTATATGCTGTTGATTGTGATCAGATACCTAGGTCTCTGTGCCCGCAAGGAATTTGCTTTTACATGCTTGATTTGTCATGTCTTTGTCTTGAGTCTGTCTTTTCCTCCTTTTGTTTTCTGTTTTTTTCGTTTTGGGCACGTTATACCCACATACTTGAGGGCAAGTATGTCTAAAGTGGATGGGTGTGACAAGTTCAAATTCTCTCATATTTTTGTGTCTTTTTCTCGTTCTTTTATCCTTTATTTTTTGTATTTTTTGAGTCGGAAAGAGCCAGAATGGGCATAAGGGCAGCAGGAGGCAGGAGAATCACTTCTGGAGAGCATTTTGATGCCAATGATACCAAGATGGGCAACAACTTCTCGACGGAAAGCTCTCTCTTGAGCCTGGTGGAAATCACCCACCATTCCAGCAAAAGCTGAAAGAGAAGTTCGTGATCGTGCCCACAACAACCCCAGAGTGATTGAGAGGAGAAGGAGGGGAGACAGAGCACAAGAAAAGCAATTACCAGCTAAAGCAGGAGCAATGCACCATAGCCGCCGAAGGAAAGAAGAGCCGCGAAAGGAAAGTCAAATCTTCCAGAAGGAGGATCGGCTCTACAAGGAAAGTTGCATGCCGGCGATACTAGGACACGGCGAGTACAGAATCTGTGACACAGGGTCTTATAAATAAGGAAAGAATCTGCCAGATATGGAAAGTCTTGGGCATGGCGGCTGCGGATTGGGCTGAAGATCCCCCGGCCTGTGGGGGAAGCTACCTTGTGTTTTGTATTCCTATATATATGTTTTTCATGGCAGAGGCCGAGGATATACATAAAACAAGAATTGATGCACCATAACACTTATATTTTATTTTAGTTTTATTTTACTTTTCTGCATTCAGTCTCGGGCCTTATGCCCGCAGACACTTAGGATTTCCAGTTTATGTTATTAAGTCCAGCGTTGGTGTTGGATTACTTTTGATGTTTAATATAAGTAAGTTTTCGTTTAAATTATGTCTTCTTTTATTTCTTTTAATTATTATTATTATTTTAAGTCTAGCATGAGTGGCTAGACTCGTTATTCCGGATTGAACAAAGATAAGAACTTAATGAACACGTAAGAACCGTGAGGTTTATGGGCATAAACTGTGTGAATCACTACAAAAAAGTCCATTCTAGCGACGGAAACTGACGACGGGGCCGACACAGGTCGCCACTAGCGACGGGAAATCTTGCGACGGGGCTAGCGACGGGGAATCCCGTAGCTAGATTTTAAAATTTTAATATATCATTATTTTTATAAATCTAGCGACGGGGGTTCCCGTAGTTACAACTTAGCGACGGGGCTAGCGACGGGAACCCCGTAGCTTTTTTTTTTTTTAATTTTTTAATTTTTTTAAATTTATTTATTTATTTTTTAAAATTTTATTTAATTATTTTTAAAATAATTAAACATGATTTCAATCTATTCTAGTACAAATATTCTCCCTATTAAAATCATTTTTATTCATTTATTTTAATTTTTGAAAAAATAATATCACAACTATACACATTTATTAATATCACATCTTTAAATTTGTATTATTTCCTTATTAAATACAAATCTATACAAATTAGCTTTATTACTATTCTCATATATAAACTAATTAGTATATTATTACGTATTTAAAAAAATGTATTAAGTTTAACATAATATTTATTATAGTTACTACTACAAGATAAATCAATTATACATTAACAAACTAAAATATACTATGAAAATATATACATAAATATATACTAAATACCTAATTGTCAAAAAATCCAAACCTTCTTAAGTTTAATGAATTTTAATTAATTATTTAAAAGTGTTCAATTTATCTTATATTGTCTCATTAGTAATAATAAATTTTTGTGACTAATATAATAGTTAAGTATCCATTATATTTAATAAATAATAATTCATATTTATTATTTTTAAATATTATTCATAATTAATTAATTAATTATTTTCTAATTAATAATTAATTGTACTTTTAAATAATAATTATTATTGTATTATAATTTTATATTATTTTACACTTAATATAGAATATAATGTAATAATTTATTAAAACTTAATAACTTAAACATACAAATTAGTTATCAGTATGATAAAAAATAATTTCTAATTAATATTCAAAATAATATAGTATATAATGGATTTTAATTTTTAGTTATAAACTATAGTTATTTATTATGTAAGTAAAAATAATTTAATTCATCATGATATTTAGTATGAAACACAAAGTAAGACTATTTAACCACATTTTCACCATGATATTTATATATATATATATATATATATAATTTTTAAAATAATTTAATTAAATACTTTTATAATCTTTCTCCATATTAAATTTATGTTAGAGATATAATTTTTGTATGCATGGATACTTAATAAGTATCACCTTAAATTATAGTTCTTATATACAGATATATAATACAATATAATATCAATATTATATATATATATATAGGTTTTGGTTCAAGTGAGAAAACTTAATTGGCGTGAGAAATGAGAATGATTATTGACTATTGGATCTGGTAAGATTAATGGTGGAGATTAATTTCCTGATTTGAATTAAATGTTGATGCAATTTTACTATGGAGGTCAACTTTGTAATTTAAGTTTCATGGATCCATAAGAATCGTTCATTTCCTTTAATAATGTGATATTTATTTGGTAGATTTCATATAACAATATTCGTTCATACTCTAACATAATCTATGATTTTTTTTTTCTTTTCATCTTATTTGTTTTTGCGGTTCATCATAATTTTCAAATTCATAATTTTTGGTACGTCTCTCGATTTGTGCACAAATAGATATAAATATATTAATAATAATATAACACTTTTAATTTATAGAGATGAAGAAAAATAAATTATGAAAAAAAATCGTATAAGTATATATATTATTTAAGCTATCAATATAACATCAATTGAACTTGTCCCAATGGATCACAGGTTCGAATCCGGGCTAGTTAATTGTGGCTGATCACGCTAAACTCAAAGGATAGATTGGGTAAGTGAGAGAGATCCGTTGCCTATACCAGATAGCTTTTTTTTTTTTGTAGCTCAACCATTCAACTAATCAAATTAATTGTATCCTTTAACTGAGCTGCCTCTCTCATATGTTTCAAGCGCTGATATTTTGTTTGTCTTATAATTAGAAGAGTTATCAAGAAAATCCAACAAGGAAATGACTTCTTCATACAAGGATAGGAGTTGAGCTCTATTGTGAATGATCAGCGGTAGATGATAAAGAAATGTTCCCAGAGTTTGCAGGAGATAAACCACCGCTCCATAAGCCTACATTTCTTCAACCAATCACATATACCGATTTTAGCACATCGGAATTGAAGGATTGCATAGAAATTGAGTAAAGCAATGGAACTGCAAAGAAGAAACAGAGAAAAAAATGCACTCATGAGTCTCCTTGTTAGCTAGTGTGTAGATTAAATAACCATGTGCGAAGATAAAATGCATGTTACAAAGGAGAGAAATAAACTTTACCTTAAAATAAAAAGTAGTGATAGACTTGACTGCGCAATCCGCTAGTTAGTACGTAAGCCGTTTATCCTACAGAAAAAGAAAAAAATAAAAGAAAAGGATGTCAGCCAACAAAGTATTCATAAAGGCTATAGCCCATTTGAAGTGGTATAGTTAGTGTAGTAATGGATGAAGTCGTGATGGAAAAATCATAAGCTAGAGTAATTAATCAGAAGTAACCAAACGTTAGATCACAAATTATAAAACCAAAACAAATCTCGTTCTAGGAGTGTATGTATTCTCCAAATTATAAAACCAAAACCGTCTTCGAATCTAGTATTTTTGTTGCTATCTTATTTCTATGAAATTAAGTTACTAAATATGTATGAAGTAGAAATCGCCAGATTTTAGGTTTATGCTTGGGATATTAATAAGAAGCTCAAACCTTGATGATGTAGTGTGGACGAGAAATGAAACGAACTTGAGGGGTATCATTTCCCGAACTTTGTTGTTCCTCCTGTATCTGTGTAGTTGTTATAAACCCTAAAAATACTCATGCAATAGAGAGTAAGAGAAAAAGATCTGTTATATTTTCAATAGTTCATATATCAATTTGAAACATACGAGTTCTTCTTATTTATATACAAAGATAGCTTGCATTGAAAGCTAGAATCCTACAGCTATTAAGCTTGATCCTAACAGATGATCCTACGGCTCTTAACTACTGCATGGTGGTCCTCCAAGGATCAATGCTCCAGCATCC
Source organism: Perilla frutescens (assembly GCA_026008535.1). Taxonomy (NCBI): domain Eukaryota; kingdom Viridiplantae; phylum Streptophyta; class Magnoliopsida; order Lamiales; family Lamiaceae; genus Perilla; species Perilla frutescens. The sequence continues at coordinate 3,812,436 of BRKX01000014.1, read as the reverse complement.
ACGTGGCAAGACTCTCCTTAGCAAGTGTTGTCTGCATGTGATCTATTGTATGTGAATGAGTGGGAAAGTTGTCTGCATGGCAATAAGAACTTGGGAATTCAACATCCCCCCTCAAACTCGACCCGGTGCACATCACGCAGCAAGAGTTTGGACAGGAGAAGCTTGAACTGAGGAGCACCCAATGACTTGGTGAATATGTCTGCAAGCTGCCACTTGGTAGGAATGTAGGAAGGAATGAAGAACCCATTTCTGTAGTGGATCCTGGCAAAATGACAGTCAAGATCCAAGTGTTTAGTTCGCTCGTGAAAGACCTGGTTCTTGGTAATTTGAAGAGCAGCTTTATTATCACAATATACAGCAATTGGTTGAAGAACGTGTATCTGCAAGTCAGTGAGCATGTATGAAAGCCATAGCAACTCTCTAACTGTGAAGCTTAGGCTCCTGTACTCAGCCTCTGCGGTGGAAAGTGCTACTGTGGTCTGCTTCTTACACCTCCATGAAATCATACACTGTCCTAGGGATATACAATATCCTGATAAGGATCGTCTAGTATCAAGGCATGTACCCCAGTCTGCATCACAATGTGCTTCTAACTTGAAATGTGCTGAGCTAGTGTAATATAAACCCAGAGATGGACAGCCTTTTAGGTATTTGAGAACATGAAGGGCTGCCTCCCAATGGACCTTGGTGGGACTATTAACAAATTGACTTAGTTGTTGGGTAGCGAAAGCAATATCTGGTCTAGTGAGATTTAGGTACAGCAGCTTCCCAACAATTTTTCGAAAGGAATCAGGCTGTGACATTGCTTCCCCTTTGTGATGGGAAAGACTTAAACCTGGGGGCAAAGGTGTCATAACAGGCTTGCTCCCTAAAAGTCCAGCCACAGACAACAAGTCCAATATGTATTTCCTTTGGCAAAGAAATATCCCATCTTTGGATCTTGCTATTTCTATGCCAAGGAAATATTGTGCCTCCCCTAGGTCTTTGATAGTAAATTTATGATCCAAGGATGTCTTAACAGCTGTAATAACTTCAACAGATGGTCCCAACAAAAGAATATCATCCACATATACTAGCAAGGCTAGAAAAGAGGCACCTCTGCCTTGAGTGAATAAGCAATTATCATTCTCAGATTGTAAAAAACCAAGAGAAAATAAGTGCTTACTAAATTCCTGGTTCCACTCCCGTGAAGCTTGCTTCAAACCATATAAGCTCCTCTTAAGCTTGCAAACTTCCCCTGCACGTCCTTGTGTATATCCCTGTGGAATTTTCATATATATTTCATCAGTCAAATGCCCGTGTAAAAAGGCATTATTAATATCAATTTGATGAATACACCAGTCAAATTGTGCTGCCAAAGCAAATAATAATCTCACTGTAACTGACTTAGCGACAGGGGAGAAAACCTCATTATAATCGATGCCAAACTCCTGGTTGTACCCTTTAGCCACGAGCCTGGCCTTATATTTCTCAATAGACCCATCAGATTTAAGCTTCACCTTATAGACCCATTTGGATCCAACAACATTCTTTCCAGCAGGTAAAGGAACAATGTCCCAAGTTTGGTTTTCTTCCAAAGCAGTGAGCTCTTTATTCATAGCATCAACCCACTCCTTTGTTTGACAAGCTTCCTTGTAATTGCCTGGTTCTTTGATGGACTGTACACTCATGAGAAAAGCTTGATAAGTAGGGGTAAAATCTCTGCAAGTAGTATAAGGAAAAGTGGCTGGAGTATATTTCTGTTTGACAGAGGTATGACACACAAAATCTTGTAAATAAGCAGGTGCTTTGACCTGTCGAGAACTCTTCCTGATTCCCTGTGGTTTTGGCACAGTAGCTGGGATATCATTATTATTTATAAGATCTGAATGTGATACTGGTTGTGAATCTGGGGAGGAATCAATGGTTGTCGAAGTGTGCAGATCAGATGAGGAATCATTATCTGGGGTAGAGTGATGTTGCTGAGAAATGTGATCTGGAGTAGAATGATGGTGCTGTAAGGGCAATGGGTTATTGATAGTAGGGATGATTTCAGGATCAAAAGAAGAATCGTGATCAAAAGAATGAAAAGGCAGTGTTAAGGGATCAGAAGATTGTAGTGAAAATATGGAAGGGCAAAATTCAACATCCCAACTGGTTGTAAGTGACTTAGAAACCAGATCATAGAGTAAAAAACCTTTGTGCTGTGGTGATAATCCCAAATATACAGATTGAAGGCCTCTAACAGCAAACTTGGATTTATGAGGATGAATATTGGCTCTATACACCAAACATCCAAAAGGATGTAATCCAGAAAAATCAGGGGCTTTCCCGAATAGTATCTCAAATGGAGATTTCCAATCCAAAACCACAGATGGCAATCTGTTAATGATCCAAGTCGCATGCAATAGGGCATAACTCCAGAAAACACTAGGAAGTTGACTTTGAAACATTAAAGCCCTTGCTACCTGAAGTAAATGCTTATGTTTGCGCTCCACAATCCCATTTTGTTGTGGAGAATAAGTGCAAGAGCGTTGATGAATGATCCCATGATCTGCCAAAAGCTGTTGCATCTGTAAATTGACAAACTCAGAACCATTATCTGTTCTAATGCTTTGAACTTTAACATTAAATTGTGTCTGAACCATAAGCAAGTAGCTCCGGATAATATTCCAGACCTGTGTCTTATGTTTGAACAGATATATCCAGGTTGCTCGGCTGCAATCCTCTACAACAGTTAGGAAATAAGGTGTATTGGATAAGGAAGCCTCTTTGCAGGGACCCCAAACGTCCATATGGACTAAGGAAAACATCACTAAACTTCTTCGAGTTAGCAATGGAAAAGGACTTCTTTGCTGTTTAGCTTCATGGCAGACTTGGCAATGTTTCAATTCATCAAAACTCTCTGATCTAGCTCTTTTATAAGGATGAGATAGATGCTGCATAGTTGATATTGAGGGGTGTCCCAAGAGGCTATGTAAGTCCTGAATTGTGGGTAAAGTCTGAACACTGCAAGCGTGTAGAGTACTCTGGCACTGTTGTGGGAACACATAGAGAGAACCCTTCATTTTGCATATCCCAAGTACCTGGGCAGTGTCCTTTTGTTGTACTATACAATGAGATGCCAGGAATTGTATGTTACCTCCAATGTCCTTGGCAAGCTGACCCACAGAGAGTAGGTTGTGAGTAAATTCTGGAGCGAAGAGAACATTTTGCAGAGTAATAGCATTGTTAACTTGAGCTTTGCCTGCTAGAAATGCCCACAAAGTACTACCATCTGGGAGAAAGATTTGCATGGGTTGTTTCAGTCGTTTCAGATCACTAAGTAGACTCAGCTGGCAACACATATGGTTGCTTGCGCCGGAGTCTACAATCCATTCATTATTCCTTATAGATGCAGCTAAGCCAAAGGCATAATGTCCTTGAAAAGTCTGTGTAGCAGACCCTATATCTGTATCAGCAAGGTTAACAACAGCCCCCTCTCTGTCTTCATGCAACCCCTTTTTAAAATATGTAGCCACATGCTTGGCTATTTCAGACTGTATCAACTTACCAACTTCTCCAAGAGAATCTGCTCCATCGAAACCTTTATGCTCTTCTCTCATTAAATTTGGAACCATACCAGTACTTTCTCCTTGATTAACTGCACAATGTGCTCTTCCTTTTTGTTTATCACTCTTAAACTTCTTGTACCAGTCCGGGATCCCAATCAGTTCAAAACAATCTCCCTTGAGGTGTCCCATACCTCCACAATGCTCACATTTGAGCCTAGCTTTCTCCTCTTTGGTTAGTCGTTTCTTGAATTGTTCCTTGTAAGGTCCCTTTTGTTGAGAGTACATAGCACTCTGGCCAGGGGAATCAGCAAAATGAGTTGAAACATTTATTTGTTCTTCTACTCGAAGAACCATCGAATAGGCTTGGCTAACATTCGGAAGAGGATCAAGTATAAGAACTTGCTGTCTTATACCTTCAAAAACATCATTTAAACCCATGAGGAATTGCATCATCCTCTCCTCTTCTACATCTTTCTGATTCTCAACCGCCGCTTCACAGGTGCACACTTTTGAGTTCTTAAGCAGACACAAATCATCCCACAAACCATTTAGGTTATTGAAATAAACCATAACTGATTGTGTTCCTTGTGTGTAAGTTGCAATATCTCTACGTAGTTTATACAAAAGTGGCCCATTTTTCTTCCCAAAACGTTTGTGTAATTCTTCCCATAGTTCCTTTGAGGTTTCCAAACTCTGAAATCCCCTACATATTTCCTTAGTCATAGAATTACTAAGCCAATTGAAGACCAAGTAATCGACACGCATCCATTGCATGTAGTCAATCGATCCTAGTATAGGTTTACTCAGGCTACCATCAATGATCCCCAATTTATTTCTGGACAACAATCCCCTCTTAACAGCCTGACACCAGTTGTGAAAATTGTGTCCATCAAACAAGTCGGTTGTAAGGAGCATACCTGGATGCTCGCTCTGTGAGATATATAGAGCATCGTTAGCGAGCGCGCGATTGTTGCTGTAATCAGGTTGAGCGACACTCATCGATGACTGTTCCTGCTTTCCGCCATTGAAGCGCAAATTTGTTGGCGTGAGCAAGTGATCTTCTCGCTGTGAGGAAGTCCTCCTCTCTTCCGGCGCTGCACTCGTTTCTGGAGGAAATTGAGATCCAGCATTGACAGTGTATCCAAGCTCATCCTCTCGTGCTGCTCGCCAGGAAAAATGCTGATTTTTCTTTGTCATCGTAAGCAAATCGGCTAAAATGTTCAATCAATCGGATAGATTTGAGGTGATTCGAAGCAAAATCTCGAAGATTAGGCTCTGGATACCATGTTATAAACCCTAAAAATACTCATGCAATAGAGAGTAAGAGAAAAAGATCTGTTATATTTTCAATAGTTCATATATCAATTTGAAACATACGAGTTCTTCTTATTTATATACAAAGATAGCTTGCATTGAAAGCTAGAATCCTACGGCTATTAAGCTTGATCCTAACAGATGATCCTACGGCTCTTAACTACTGCATGGTGGTCCTCCAAGGATCAATGCTCCAGCATCCACGTGGCAAGACTCTCCTTAGCAAGTGTTGTCTGCATGTGATCTATTGTATGTGAATGAGTGGGAAAGTTGTCTGCATGGCAATAAGAACTTGGGAATTCAACAGTAGCCCAGTTCTTCACAGCTTCCCCACAGCCATAAACCTCAATGAGTTCAAGTGTCGAAATTTCTCCAATATCATCCGAGATCTCTCTTAGATTTTTGTAATGCTGGAGCCGTAGGCACTTGAGCCTTGGTAAAGCACTGTCATCTTCAGTAATCAAGGCCTTGAATTGCACCAGTTCACCAATCATGAGAAATTTCAGCTGAGGGAACTCGTCTCTGCCTATCTTCCAGGAACTGTGGTGAATTTCAAGTGAGCACTCCCATAGTTTAAGTACTTCAAGATTCGGCAACAAACTAATAGCTTTCAACATAAGATGAGAAAGGTTGCGTGCACCCTCCAATGTAAACTTCTTCAGCGAGCATGGAAAAACTGCATCAGAAAAATTTCCAACGTAGAAAAAAGTTATCTTCAACTTTTCAAGCTGGTGTAAACATTCAAGATGGGCAATGAGATTCGCTCCCCCGGCCTTGCTATTAGAAAAGATTCCAAATTTTCTTAGGTTCGGGATCCTTTTATGTAAATGTGCACTATTCTTCTGATTGAATACTTGCTTGAGAGTTTGCAAGTTTTCTAGAGCTGCAGTTGGTTCTTCAGGATCAGGCAAGGAGCCTCTGAATATAAGATGCCGTAACTGTCGCATCTTCCAAATTGAAGATGGCAATGTTATGAGAAATAATTCAGAAAAGACTAAGGTTTGAAGATTCTGAAAGTTGGATATTTTTGGAAGATCCTCGTAACAGAAGAAAGCAAGGTACCTCAAATGAAATAGCTTCTCGATTTTCCATGGGGGCCACTCCTCTCTCAATTTAAACTTGGGCACATGCAAAACCCTGAGCAGTTCAAAATGCTGGAGAGAGCCTTTAATGTCATCAAAGCACAATATAGAACGCATACGTGTATCTCTCACAGTATTGTGGAGGCTGAGATCCCTAACTTGTCGGAGATTATTTTCTTCTTGTAAGAGCTTTGTACATGTATCTCTCACCATATCGTGGAGGCTGCAACTTTTGATTTTCCCATTAAACTTCCTTTCATTTACCAAAATAAGATTTCTTCCCACAAGATCCTCCAAATACTCTTCTGCGCCTTCTTCCAAGCTCTTTGACCCATTTGGATGCTTCAAAAATCCCTCAGCTATCCATAACTTGATGAGTTCCGTGACGTGGATCTTGTAATCTTCTGGGAAAGCTCCCATGTATAAGAAACACGGCCTCAAATGATGAGGCAAGTGATTGTAACTTAATGACACTATCTTTTCCAACCGCTCATCTTTTGCAGCAATTGAGTTTACTTTCTTGGCAAATTCCCCCCATGAAGCTGGGGTCTTACTGATGGTGGATACGACTCCTGCAACCACAACTAAAGCAAGCGGCAGTCCTTTGCAGCTTCTCGTGATCTCCTTTCCGATCTTCTCAAGTTCAGGAGAAACTCCATTTTCGTGTGGAAACACCTTGTGTCGAAATAGATTCCAGCTCTGATCTTCATCCATCGAACGCATCACATGAGGATGGATTGAAGAATCAGCATAAACAGCCACGTCGGAGAGCCTTGTTGTTAAGAGGATTCGACTTCCATTACCATTATCGGGTAAGAAATTCCGTACATCATCCAAAAACTTTGTGCTCCATATATCATCTATTACAATGACATACTTCCTGCCACATAAGATTTGATACACTCTATGCCCCATCTCATCGATGCTCTGCTGTTCAACGTCCTGTTCAGATCTTCTTGGGTCAAATTCTTTCATTGAATGTAGGAGGGATGAAAAAGTTCCTCGAGCTCTATAATCTTGTGAGACTGTGACCCAAGCACGAATATCAAAGTACTCTTGGATTAATTGATCATCATATGCATTTTTGGCAAGAGTGGTCTTGCCAATGCCTCCCATTCCCACGATGGAGAGGAATTGCAGTTCGGGCGATATTCTAGTGAGCCGATCCTTTATTTTCATCAAATCATCATCAAATCCAACCATATTGATATTTCCAAGTCCTGATGATGAACTAGCAATAGAAGAATCACTGAGTTGGTTGTCTTTGATAATGATACTATTCTTCGTCTTCACCATCTCTGCAGCTATTATGCTCATTTCTTCTGCTACTATTTTCAGCTTGCTCTCAAACTTATTTCCAGCAAGCTCTGCCTGTTTTTTCGACATGGACTTCAACTCCTTCACAAAACCAAAAAGTTTTGATCTAACATGAGAAAGATGACCTGTTTGCCTGCTCGAGTATTCGTGAGATGCCTTAATTTGTTTCAACATGAAACATTCAATGATATCTTCTGCTGCAGTTGCTACATCCCTCATTCGTACTTCCAAATTGTTGGCTTTCTCTGGAAAATCTTCAAGAAAGGCTTGGAGCGAAATAACGTTTTCATGAAGGGATATTAAGTGAGGAGAAGTGGAGTATGGCTCTTGATTCAGGATTTGATTTATGATTTGCTCAAGTGAAACAAGAGCGGCATAAGCCATCCCTCACTACAGAATAGCAACAGAGGACAAAAGGAAGAGTTCAACGTCATTTTATAATTGTTTATTGTTAAAAATAATTATTAAATAATAAAAATTATCTAGTATTGGAGTTGGTTGACTACACATTTTTTCATAATGAAAGGAATAATATGTTATAATTTAATTCAATCCAACACTTTAGATAAAGTTAGATATTTTACTTTATTGAGCATGATTTTGTATAGCACTTAAAAAAATCTTTTACAATTAATACATGTTTCTTTTTCTTAACTAAATCAAAAGAAATTAACTGAAGAAAAAAATGACAAAAAATTAATAATTTTAATGTTGATCAGATCTGCACTTTAGAGTTAATTTAGACTAGAGGATTCATGTAATTAACGGAACTTTAATTTAGCAATGACAAATTCATGTCCACATAACTCTTATCCATATAAATCCCAAAGCTAAAAAGAGGAAAATAGAATTCTTACCTCAAAGCTACTAATTTGAACAGCAAAGATAGTTTGATATATAAAAGAATTCCAAAGTAATCACAGTATTGCGTTGCACAGAGACCCCGGCGGGCTTTGGCGGAGAGGCAGCCGGAGCAGAACCTACTGCACCAATTTTTCCAATTAAAATTTAAAATTGGAAATGGGAAGAGAGAGAAGGAATGGAACTACTGTGAGGGAAGAGAGAACATCATACTGGAAGCCATCGGTGACTCCTTAGCAAAAGTCACAGGAAAAAGACAAAATTTGTAAAAAAAAAAATAAAATTCAAAAGTCACATTTATGTGTGAGATTACCCACAATGCACAATGGTAACATTTGCCCAAAAATCACCACAAGAAAATAAATTTTATAAAAAAATAAATAAATCAAAAGTCACCATGGAGCGTGACTTGAGTCGGCTAGCAGACTTGAGTCATTAATTGCATGACTTGCCATGTAGCACCCTCTAATTGGGTGTTACATGTATATATAGTGTAATGTAATTATAAATATTTTATATAATTATAAAAAATTAAAAAAAATTATATCAAAATTCATAAAAAAAAAATTATCTATAAATAGAGCATAATATTGATATGTATTATATTAAAATTTCATGTGTCTCTTTGTAGTTTATTTAATTATATTTTCATTCTTGTAATTTTTATTTTGTTGTGAAGTAAATTATGAAATTATAATTATATGGTAATTTTTTTATAATTATGAATTAAAAAAATCTAATAAAATAATTAATATTTTTTTAAATGCAAGAGAAAAATATTATTTTAATAACATGTTCTTATTAAAAAAATAAAATGATAAATATTTTATATAAGTTGAAAGAAAATGAAAAAATAATATTTTATTTGAAGGTTGGATTGGATGACTGATAGGGCTGAGCAGATATATAATTATAATATTAAAAGGTCTAAATAAATATTGGGAATTTGTTGTTAGAGTGTTTCGAACACGGCCATTAGGAGTGGAAAGAAGCAGCAAAACCACCTGGGCTAGCAACCATTAATGTTAATAGTGGGCCACTTAATATATTTAACTGCATCAATTTGTTTTTGAAAAAAAAAAAAAAATCAATAAATCGACCGAACCTAACCGAAATTTTAGTTTCGGTTTCGGTTCGATGCTCTCCCTGATCGATTCAGTTTCGGTCCATGTAAATTCGGTTTCGGTTATGTTTGATTTTTGTACTTCGGTTCGGTTCGGTTTGGAACGAATGCTTACCCCTAGTTACTGATGAGAGTATAAATTATATAAAGTTGGAGGTTGTGGATGTGGAGGAGAAAGAAATTAATATTATGTATGCACACTTCCTTAACAAATCATGGATGCTGCATGTTTTGATCTTGCCATCAGTACCTCTCTTTCTCACTGAAATGAGATTTCTTCCAATGAGATCTTCAACACACTCCTCTCCCAACTCTTCCTAGCTTGGTCTCAGAAATCCCTCTGCAGCCCATAAGCGGATGAGGTTGGGGATTGAGATTTCATAACCCTCTCGGAACACCCCCCATGTAAAGAAAGCAGGCTCTCAGATGATGTGGGAGGTGGTTATAACTCAAAGATAGTATGTCCATACACTGCTCTACATCTTTACTTAATATCGAACTCAAATTATCTGCCACAGTCTCCCAAGTTTTTGTTGCTCTACTAACCTTGGACAAGAGACCACCTATTACAGTAATTGCTAGAGAAAGTCCTTCACATTTTCGTGTGATCTCCTTTCCGATTCCTTCCAATTCCTTGGGGCAATCCTTTTCTCCGAAAACCTTACTGCAGAGGAGCTTCCAACTTTCGTCTTGGTTCAGAAAACGCATCTGATGAAGAGAACCGGCATAGAGAGCCACCGTTTTCAGCCTAGTAGTCAGAACCACACGACTGCCATTGTTATCATCTGGAAATGAGGTTTTCACTGCTTCCCAAATCTCAGTATCCCATATATCATCCATTATGATGAGATACCTTCTGCCTTTGAGACTTTTGTGGAGGCACACTATGAGTTGTTGTTCTTCACTATTTACTAACATTTCTTCAGAGAGTTCTCCTACTGTTTCTACAAGGCATAGCAGGACTTGACGTAGCGAATAGTCTTGAGATATTGTCACCCAACCACAAGTATCAAAGTGATCCACAATAGACCGATCATCATATACTTCTCTAGCAAGAGTAGTTGTGCCAATTCCACCCATTCCAACAATAGAGATAGTCTCCGTCTTGGATGAATGTGAAGTTAGCCTAGTCTTTATCTCGATCAAGTCGTTGTCAAATCCCACCACCGCATTCTTTCCAAATCCGCCCATATCACATCTAGACGACGAGCTAGTAAGCAAGACATTCCGGTGCACCGGGTCTTCTCTTGCACCACATGCGTTCTTAATCTTGATCACCTCTTCAGTGATGCGACTGATATTATATATTACCGGACGCAGTTCTTGATATAACCAAAATCTAAAAACAAACCATATCACATTATAAACTGGAGCATGCAACACATATGTTACCTCATCAATCCGGCAGACGAGTAAGGCAGGAGCGATAGCATAAACGATGAAGGGAGTAAAAATGACCATAACAAATATTAGATTATGAAAACCGACCGGTGCAAAAGATTGAAGTGAGATAGGTTTCACATTGTAGTGAATAGATGTAATTTAATACTTTAATGTAAAGATATTGGGATTTGATGTAATTTCTATATATAAAGGTGGGAACTTGATAACAAGAAATGGGAGAATATTAGAGAAAAATGGGTGAGGAAAAGGGAGAAGTTGAGGGAGAATTTAGATGCTTTTCATTACTTGCCGTTTACCGTTATTACATTGATATTTATAATACTCCATAAAGTGGAACTATAACCCTAGAGTATATATTAAACTGGAATATGAAATAAAGATAATTGGGCCATTAAAACAGTTGGGCCGCTTGATTAAAATAAAAAGACTACCAATTGCCTACTGTTCTGGCCCACTACTCACGATCCACTTCCTGACCCGACCTAGCCGCCTTCTTACCAGCAATTTCAATAACATCTCTTGCCAAAATTCCCAATTCAAGATTCAACCTTTCGTTGCCACTTCGAACCCTAGCCCCCAATTCGCTGAATCCAATCTGGTCCATGACATTACCCCTTCCTTTCATGGATCCTTATCTGCAAGGATCAGTCTTTCCAAAGGCCCGAACCAGAAATTTCAAATCTTCCCAGGTAATCATGTCTAATTTAGATTTACCCTAAAGAATTGATTTTTGCTCAATTTCTGCTGATCCTCTACTAATCACTCGTTCTGCTAGGACTGCACCGGGCTGGACGATGAAGATCCCGTCATCATCGTGAGCAGGAAGGGTTTCCGAGGGTTGAGCAGATTTTCCCAAAACCTTCTTGAGCAACGACACATGGAAGACCGGGTGAATCTTCACCCCTTCAGGTAACTCCAGCCGATAGGCTACCTTTCCAATCTTTTCCACTATGCGATAGGGCCCATAATACTTAGCAGATAGTTTTAGGTTCTTTCAAATGGCCACTGAACTCTGTCTGTAAGGCTGTAGCTTTAGGAACACATATTCACCCACATCGAATTCCCTCTCAGTTCGTTTGAGGTCAGCGTAGACCTTCATCCGATTTTGAGCCGCATGTAGGTTAGATTTCAGCTCTGACAAGAATTTTTATCTTTCCTCCAATACCTCATTGACTTCTGTATTTGCTGTAGAGAAATAAGCCTGTAGGGAATGTTGGGGAGGGGGTAGCCATATAGTGCCTCAAAAGGGGTAGATTTCAGGCTGTTATGGTAGTTGGTGTTGTACCAAAACTCTGCCAATGGTAGCCACTTAGACCACTGCTTAGGGTGTAGATGAACCATACATCTGAGATAGGTCTCAAGACATTGATTGACTCTCTCAGTTTGCCCATTAGACTGAGGGTGATAGGAAGATGTCATGTCCAGACTGGTGCCCATAAGCTTGAATAGCTCTTTCCAGAAAGAGCTTGTGAAGACCTTGTCTCTATCTGTCACTATACTCAATGGCTGCCCATGCAATATGTAGACATAATCTAGGAAGACTTTAGCAACAGACTGTGCAGTGTATGGGTGTGATATGGGAATAAAGTGCCCATATTTAGTGAGTCTGTCAACCACCACCAAAATAACATCTTTTTTGTAAGACATAGGCAACCCTTCAATGAAGTCCATAGAAATATGTGTCCAAGCTTGACTAGGGATCTGCAGGGGTTGCAATAAACCAGGGTAGAGTCTTCCTGTAGATTTGTTGACTGCACAGGTAGGACACTGGTTCACCCACTGAGTGACATCACCCTTTATGTGTGGCCAGTAGAAAAGCCTCTTTAACCTCATGTAAGTTCCATAAATGCCAGAATGTCCCCCATAAGGAGAGTTATGCATCTCTTGTAGGAGTTGTTGTCTGATGTTAGTGCCACTGCCAACCACAATTCTACTCTTGTATTTGAGTAAATCTCCCACCAACTCATAGTCTGAGTGGGTATCCTTGTCAGGCATCTTAGAACTTATCACTTGAGTGTACTGCGTGTCATCTTTGTAGCTGTCTGTGATCTGCTGCATCCAAATAGGCACTGCAGTAGAAATAAGGCTGCATTCATCTGTAGGGTAGGGCCTCATGGACAAGGCATCTGCAGCCTTGTTATCAGCCCCTTTTTTATACTGAATTTCATAATTCACTCCCAAAAGTTTTGGTATCCACTTCTGCTGCATTGGTGTCATGATTTTCTGGTCTAGGAGGTGTTTGAGGGCTTGTTCATCAGTTTTTATGATGAATTTATGCTCTTGTTGATAATGCCTCCATTTCTGAATTGCCATAAGAATAGCCAGAAACTCCCTCTAATAGATTGAGAGTGCTCGATTCTTGGAGTTCAAGGCCATGCTCATATAAGATAAGGGCCTTCCCTTCTGCATCAACACAGCCCCTAGGCCTTTGCCACTTACATCTGTCTCTAATATGAAAGGCAGTGTGAAGTCTGGTAGTGCCAGGACAGGGGTGGATACCATAGCTGCCTTGAGGGCTTCAAAAGCTATAGTGGCCTCCTCAGTCCATTTAAAGGCCCCCTTCTTTAACAGGAAGGTCAAGGGCCGACTCAAAATTCCATAGTTCTTTACAAACTTTCTGTAGTAGCCTGTAAGCCCTAAGAAACCCTGAGCTGCTTGAGAGTGGTAGTAATTAGCCAGCTTGTCATACTCTCTATCTTGGATGGGTCAATAGTTACTCCTTCAGCAGAGATAATAAACCCCAAATACTCAAGCCCAAAGTGACATTTACTTTCCTTAGCATAGAGCTGGTGTTGTCTCAATAAGGATAGGACTTCCCTTGGGTGCTTCACATAGTCATCCCAAGTGGGTCTGTACACCAGTATGTCATCAAAAAAGACAAGCACCGTTTTCCTGAGCTGATGTCTGAATATCTTATTCATCAGTGACTGGAAGGTTGCAGGTGCATTGCTGAGTCCAAATAGCATCACTAAGAATTCATAGTGGCCATTGTGAGTACTAAAGGCAGTAAGATACCTGTGTTTAGGTTTCATTAGAATTTGGAAATAGCCTGACCTTAGATCAATCTTGGAAAAGAACTTAGATCCATACATCTCATCTAAAAGCTCATCAATAATGGGTATTGGATAGTCATGCTTAACAGTTAGACTGTTAAGATACCTATAGTCTACACACATCCTCCAGGTCCCATCCGTTTTATTAACCAGCAAAACAGGAGAGGCAAAAGGACTCCTGCTATCTTGTATCAGGCCACTACCCAATAGTTCTCCTACAATTCTCTCTATCTCAGCTTTCTGATCATGGGATACCCTGTAAGGGTACTTGTGCTTGGGTATACTCCCAGGTTTGAGCAATATTTGATGCTACACATCTCTGGTAGGTAGCAGGTCCTTAGGTTCTTCAAAAACATCTTTATAGCTCTCCAGGAGTTCTGCCAATTCTTGATAGTGATCATAATGGTCTGCCTTTAATCTGATCATATATGCCTCCTCAAATTGCTCAAGCTGGTGTCACATCTTGTATAGGGTGTGTTCAGAAATCAGATGGCACTCTCCTATTTGTGTTAGGGCTTGGATCTTGATCCTTTTTCCCAGCCAGCTCACAGTAAATTTCATCTTATCATAGTCTAGTTCTATAGGAGTGCAGGCCTTAAGCCAATCACACCCTAGGATCAAGTCACACCCTTTTGTGGACAGTGTCCTGGGTGAATATGAGAATTGGTGACCCTGTATTGTCCACTGGAACCCATTGACCCTAGTAGAGTTGACCATCATATTACCATTTGCAACCTTAACCAGTAGGGGTCTAGTAGGCTCTAATTGGCACCCCGATTCCCTTGCTGTAGCTTCCCTAATGAAGCTAAGGGTTCTCCATGAGTCTATGAGTATGTGCAGTTTGTGAGAGCCAACCTGCCCATACACCATCATGGTAGTAAATCCCCTTTCTCCTGAAATAATGTTTAATGCCATTTGTACCTCCTCCATCTCTACATCTGATTTTGTCATGTCTGAAGCTTCCTCATTAGTGGAGATAGATTGTAAGTAGGCCACTTCATCCTTCTCACTCATTATCATGTAAGAAATTCTGGCCTTACACATGTGTCCCACTGAGAATGCCTCATTACAATTGTAGCATAGCCCTTTCCCCCTTCTAGCAGCCATTTCTGCTGCAATAAGGAATTTGAAAGGTGGCTTGGTTGGTGCATGGGGTGTTCTTTGGTTGTAGGGATTGTTGATAACTTCCCTCATAACTCCCATGAAGTTAGATTTAGTATTGCCCTTAAACTTTTTTGCCATAGCTTCCAAGTTAAGTATCTGTTACTGTCCCAACTCAATGGCATGCTTAAGTGTTGCAGGCTTAAACATATGGATTAGGGGATAGATTTCTTCACATAGTCCACTGATAAAGTTGGCTATATAAAGTGATGTGACTAATATCATATATTACCGGACGCAGTTCTTGATATAACCAAAATCTAGAAGCAAACCATATCACATTATAAACTGCAGCATGCAACACATATGTTACCTCATCAATCGGGTAGAACTGTAGAAGAGTAAGGTAGGCGCGATGACATAAACGATGAAGGGGGTAAAAACGTATATAACAAATATTAGATTATGAAAGCCTACCGGTGCCAAAGATTGAAGTGAGATGGGTTTCACATGAATAACAGACAAGAAAAGCTGAATACAAACAATCAATACCCAATGAATGAGCACAGGAACCGCATTAGAGTACAGGCTAGCTAGAACAAGGTAGGAAATGAAATCGAAATAGGATGATAGACTAGAACGTTTGTATTCAGGTTTTGCAAGAAGCTGCATAGAGATGTGGGATTCAATAATGTCTCCTGCCCCATAAGCTGCGTCCCTGATCTTTTTTTCCAGACTTTCCACTGCTGGTTCATTTCTTTTTCCATAAGAAGACGAGTTTTCATGAAAATCGAGCAAGAACCTGACCTTTTCGTGGAGGGGTTGGAGTTGGGATTTGACATGAGAAATTGGAGGTCCACCTGGTACAAGGACGGTATCAAGAATTCGCAGCAGAGAAGCCAGAGCAGCATAAGCAACCATTTCCAGTTGCTGTGTACGTATTGATTTCAGCAAGTCAACGAGCGATTGAGAGGAAGTGATGAAATTAAACTTTTAGGGAGAGGTAGAAGAAGGCTGAATGAAGTCAACGATACATGTAGCTGGTAAGAACAAGGCCATTTTTTATAAGAATCTTTTGTAAGTTGGTAGAAGAAATGGACACCGGCCGGCTGTAATTCAACGTCGGAAAATTAATCAAAACTTATTTTTTTAATCTTTCGTGATAGTCAATACATATAAACTTTTGATAAGTTTTTATAATTGTTAATACTATTACTTACTATTAATTATTTATTATTAGATACTAACGATAACATTACTTTTAATATAATTAGTAATTAATTATACTACACTTTCCGTTCCCAATAACATGTGCTTGATTTCCTCTTTTGGGTGTCTTAATATATAGCTTGATTTGGGTGCCGTGGATTTTTCGACAAAAGCAAGTAAATTAAGGGAAAAAAAAACAAGATTTAAAAAGTAGGAGTTTTGTCGACACTTTGTACTTATTTTTTAAAAAATTGATGAGAAAGGTCCCACCAAATCAGCTTTTACACTGAAAACTGACAAGATTGTTAAGGTGCAGTAAAAGAAATAAATTCTTCCTTTTTGAATTAATCCACCCCAACAACCCCAACACCCCACATACGTCCATTCTCTCTCCCCAAATTCAAAAGCTGTAAAAAAAAACTCAAAACTTGCAAGAAGTAACCGTTGTCGGCCGGCGTTAAAAAATAGTAGATCGGCGGTAAAAAGAGTAGGGGCGGCGCTTGAGAACACAACAAAAATAATCGATGAATATTTTATTTTAAAAAAAAATAATCGATGAATATTTTAAAAAATAATCGATGAAGTTTAAAAAATAATCGATGAATAGTTATATATTAATCGAGAAAAGCCTATATTAATCCTATACTAATCGATGACGTTTAAAAAATAATCGATGGATATTTTATTTTAAAAAAAAAACTAATCGATGATTATTTAATTAATCGAGGAACATAAAAAACTAATCGAGGAAGTTAATATTAATCGAGGAACCCAAAAAAAAAATCGATGAATATTTAATTTAAAAAAAACTAATCGATGATTATCTAATTAATTTTAAAAAACTAATCGAGGAAAGCCTCGATTAATTTAGTACTAATCGAGGAACTTTTTTAAACTAATCGAGGCTGTGTATATTAATCGAGGCTATGTAAAATATAATCGAGATAATTTTTAAAATTAATCGAGGCTATGTCAAAAATAATTTAAGCCCTGTCTAATAATCGATGCCTAATAATTTAAGCCATGCCTATCAATTAAACCATGTCTAATAATCGATGCCTAATAATTTAAGCCAAGTCTAATAATCGATGCCTAATAATTTAAGCCATGTCTAATAATTTAATTCATGCCTATCGATTAACTAACTAGGCCTCGATTAATATTAAAAATAGCCCTCGATTAACTATGCCTCCATTAACTTTAAATTGCCTCGATTAATATACACATAGCCTCGATTAATATATATAGTGTATAGGTTGTATTAGGATTTCACATGTGAGAATCAATTTAATTATACTATACTGTATAGGTTGTTTTGAGATTTCATAATTGATAATCAAAGTGATTCTCACAAGTAAAATTCCGATACAATATATACACTATATTAAAATCAAATTGATTACACTATGGTGTGTAGATTTTATCGAGATTTCACTTGTGAGAATCAATTTGATTATACTATATAGTGTATAGGTTGTATTAGGATTTCACATGTGAAAATCAATTTAATTATACTATACTGTATAGATTGTTTTGAGATTTCATAATTGATAATCAAATTGATCCTCACAAGTAAAATTCCGATACAACATATACACTATATTAAAATCAAATTGATTACACTATGGTGTGTAGATTTTATCGAGATTTCACTTGTGAGAATCAATTTGATTATACTATATAGTGTATAGGTTGTATTAGGATTTCACATGTGAAAATCAATTTAATTATACTATACTGTATAGATTGTTTTGAGATTTCATAATTGATAATCAAATTGATCCTTACAAGTAAAATTCCGATACAACATATACACTATATTAAAATCAAATTGATTACACTATGGTGTGTAGATTTTATCGAGATTTCACTTGTGAGAATCAATTTGATTATACTATATAGTGTATAGGTTGTATTAGAATTTCACATGTGAGAATCAATTTAATTATACTATATAGCATCGATAGTTAGAAAATGTCCTCGACTAATTTTCAAATATCCTCGATTACTTCTAAGAGCCTCCATTAATTAGTTTTAACCTATACCTCGATTAATTTTAATCTATGCCTCGATTAATAGTAATTTCAATTATGCCTCTATAATTTAATAAGGTCCTCGATTAAGTTAAAAGGGTCACGATTACTAGTTCAAATATCCACGATTATTGCTAAAACAGGCATCGATTAATTTCAAAGAACCATCGATTACTTTAAAATTAACCTCGATTAATTTAACAAATTATTGAAAACAACAAATAATCAAAAAATAATCAAAACACATGCAATATAATCATTTCTTAACAACAAAATTGCTTAATGAAAGTTAGGTAAAGTTAAACGAAAGTTGCTTTTTAAAGATTATTCGTTATAACGAAAGTTGCTTTTCCAAAAAATTTTGTTATAACGATTGTTAGGTTAATTATTGTTAATAACGATGGTTAGTATAATGCTTAATAATGATGGTTAGTATATTTTTTTATTATTATTATTAATGATAGTTAGTATAATATCTTAATCTACAATATTAAAAAAGGGCATCGATTCATACACTAATCAATTTAATCGATTAAAAAGGGTCATCGATTAATCTATAGTAATAAAAGAAAAGGTTCATCGATTAATAAAAAATTCATCGATTAAATTATAAGTGAATTCGATTTATTCCTCGATTAAATTTTGACTATCATCGATTATTCTATAATTTTCAACGATGAATACTAAAGGGCATCGATTAAATTATAAGTGAATTCAATTTTTTCCTCGATTAAATTGTGGCTAACATCGATTACTCCTACATGCATCGATTAGTCTAACTACTTCATCGATTGGTAAAAAATGCATCGATTAATTTAGAACAGCATATATTAATTCTTAGAGCCTCCACTAATTCTAAAAATTAACTAGATTAATTCTAATAGCCATGATTATAGTAAAAAACATGAAAATCATCAATATATTACATTACAAATAAAAGGCTACGACATGCGTATCTCTCTCTGTCGTTTATTTTCAAATTAAATCTAACAACACATGCAATATATACAAACTAAGCTAAAAAAGATGGAGACTAAGAAACTTACCTTTGCAAATTGGTGGAAATTTGGGTGCACTTTCTTCGGATCTTCGCCCGGCTTGCTCCAAAAAATTTCTCCAACTCTTGCTCTTCTTAGTCGCTTGTATATCAATTATGATTGTATTGTGGTGTGAAATAGCATGGTAAATGAGCTCGGATGGTGCCTATTTATTCTAAATTTTAACCTACCTCTTTACAATACATTAAAAGCATGCCCACCTTCCCCTTCTTTTCATTTAATGAAGCCACTAACCTTTGACATATTCGGTCTTACCTTCCCCATCTGTTCATTTAATGAAGCGAATGACCTTTCACATGTATTCACGATTAATGACATTCCTCTAGGCATTTTTAAAAAAATAATCGACGCTTTAAAAAAAATGACACAATTTTAATAAAATAATCTATGCTTTTAAAAATTTGTGCGATGATTCTTAAAAATTAGTCAATGCTTCTTATAAAATAATAGATGCTCTTAATCGATGAACATTAAAATTAATTTATGCCTTACCAAAGTTAATCGATGAACTTACAACATAATCGATGATGCTTACAAAGTTAATCGATGCTACAGGTGTGATTTTTTAAAATAACAGATGCCTTAGTTTTAACTAAATAATGGAGCCAATTTTTAATTTAATCGATGCATTAGTTTTAACTAATTAAGGGAGACATTTTTTAAAATTAATCGATATATTTTTTAACTCTAAATCGATGCCACAAATTAATCGATGCTGACTCAATAATAATCGAAAAATTTTAAATTAGCCTTTCGGTCGTGCATTGTTTAAATAAAATACTGACAAGAATAGAGTGTGGCAGTGATTAGGTGTGGGACCAACTATTTAATGGTACAAATTGCCTAACAAACTACCTATTTTTAAAAGTTGTTGTTTTTTCCCAAAAACTATTTACTTTTGTCGAGAATTACCTATTTACACAGCTTGATTTCTATATATATTTAATTAATTTATTAATATATACTCCTATTTAATATGTTTACATTAAAGTATTAATTCATTATTAAATAAATAAATAAGGGCATATTATAAATTTTTTTGATTAATTGTATTTCTCAATATTTTTCTTATTCCTTGTGAAAATCTAAATCAGTCTATCTTACTGGGACAAAGGAGGTTATTATTAAAATATTAGATGATGAAAATTTGTTTATGCCCTACTTATTCCAATTTTTTAACAAGAAGTAATGAACAACGGGGAGAATTAATATATATATATATATATATATTAAAGTCAAACTGTTTAGGATAATATATTATTAGATACACTATTTTTAAAAATAATAATAATTGTATTTTTCAAATTCTAAATGCAATAAAAGGTAAATATATGTAGAATAATATTTTAGAGTGTTTAGCATTACACCGCGTAAAGAATATTCTTGAGAAACTGAAATCATCTATTGCCAGGACGCAAATCTTGATTTTCTGGCTCAGTAGCATATAACCAATATCTCACGAAATGTGCATTTATAAGAATTTCTTTGTATATCAAGACAGAAAACGTACATATATATCACGCTTAAGATTAAGAAAGGTACCAAAATATGAACTATGAGAGGAATTAAAATCCGGCACATGAGGAATATAACATTCTCGAAACTGAGAGGTAACAAAAATTGGACTAAGATAAGAAAGGGGCGCATGACGGGAATAAAGACTAGGATCCACAGTTCTTAAAATATAATTTCATTCGAAAATGGATTTTCGAAAAAATATGGTGTGTTCGAATTTGCATTTTCGAATAAATATGGAGTATTCAAAAATTCATTTTCGAACGGACTCCATGAATTCTAACAGGACGCGAATTTTTATTTTTTTATTAGTAAGAATATTTAGTTAAATTTATAATTAATAAAATAAAATAAAAAAAATAATTTATAGTTCAAAGAGTAAAAAGTGTAGTGTGCAAATAGCATCTCCTTTAAGAGTAACTCTAATGCTGGACTAAAATATCAATTTAGGGTAGAAATTCACTCCAATGTTGTCCCAAATCCTGTCCAAAATTGGTGCAGCACCATATCCTACCCCAAATTTCCAAATTTAGGATAGAATTTGGTGCTGCATCAAATTAGTGCTGATGAGTCTCACATCATCTAATACAATATTTTATTATTCAAAATTATTATTAAATGAATTATCTAATAAATTTAATTTAATTTGTAAATTATAAATTATCCAAATAAATAAATAATTTCAATAAAAACATAATTAATTTAATGTTCGGTTCAACGAGTTTCTTACTCGATATAGCGAAATAAAAAAACAAAGATGTTCACATTGCGCTTCGAAATGCATTAATGGAATATATGTGGCAAAAATATATTAATTATGAGCATTGAAACCAAAACATATGCATGTATTTCCATAAGTGCTATAGTCTCGTAATATTTTTTACTAATTATAAGAGTTTGATGATCATGTAAAGTAGTTTTATTATTTCAAACACATTATATATATGTTATAATTTTTTAATAGTATATTTTTTTAATATTATATATTTTTTGAAAGTATACAATTAATAGTTATTAATTTTGAATAATTATCATTTTTTAAATATACTAAATTATTAAGCATATTTATATTTCAATTATAATATAAAATTAAATCATTAAGAGAATATTCTTATTTGATATAATATTCAGTGCTCAGTAATAAATTACTAAAAACAATTAGCCTTGAAATTACACTTATTTAGCACGGGATATACACTAAATAAGCGTTTAGAATTGGAGTTAGCTCTAGTAACTCCCACTCTCTTCCTCTCAGTTTTTGTCACGGTGTTGAGCTCTGTGAGGTTGGTATCGGCCCAACATCTCCGACCGCATCCACCTCACCCACTTTTCCCTGGTTTAAATCTCTCTCTCTCTCTCTCTCTCTCTCTCTCTCTCTCAAAATTCCCAT
The DNA here is from genome assembly GCA_026008535.1 of Perilla frutescens. Lineage (NCBI taxonomy): Eukaryota > Viridiplantae > Streptophyta > Magnoliopsida > Lamiales > Lamiaceae > Perilla > Perilla frutescens. Next base: position 3,790,443 of record BRKX01000014.1, on the reverse strand, counting down.
GTTTGTCGTGTCTTAGATTTCACTCGTGTGCTTTCCATCTATATTGCATCTTTCCATCACCAACCACTTATTCTATTTTATACGTTGATAAATATTATGAAGCATCAAATACACTAAGGCGATCATCGTCAATTTCCCACCCCACGATTCGAGCAGGCAAACTGCTGCCTATCTTCTGATTTTAATGTGGTCCGAGTGAAAACTAATTAAAACCCCTTTCAGTATTTACTAGTTTTAGTTTTTTTGCCCCCATCTGTATCATTTATGCTGTATTAGTGCTTTGATTGACTTTCTTGCTGTGCGATTTCAAATCTTAGATTGCATTTCTGGTGTTATAGCGCAAAGGAGTGTGGTTTTTTTTAGTTGATCAGTTGCAAGACTCATCTTGGATTTAAAGGGAACGAGTAAAGGTGAGATTTTTAACTTTATCAAATCATTGTATGATTCTGTGGGGCAGTTTTTAATCTTTCTAGAATACTGTATGTCGCTGTTGGAACTCGAAAACTATTTGTTCAAGTTGTTTTGATGTTGTACTGATACATTGTTATCTGGATTCTGGTGTAGTATTTGAAACTCTGTCATGAGGTGAGTTCTGTTTATCATACTGTTTCCTAAGTGATCTTGCAAAGAGTGATGGTTGGTTTTGACATTTGACTGTACTTGTTTATATGGTTGAGGCCACCCTGAGCTATGTAATAAGAATCTGTATGGCATTTGTAATGTGTTTCTAGTTTTTTGTGATTGAGATTGAAATTTTGAATTCTGAGAGAATGGAATGATTGGTGAGTTGAAATGCTGATTGAAGAGGAAAATGAGTTATCATATTTGACCTGCATTACATTGATCTTCTATGAAATCTCGATCCTTTGTTAACAGCATGGAAAAGATCACCATTGAGAAAATGCAGCTCTTTAGCATGCCCCATGTGAACATAATAGTGGCAACAGCTAATATCTATTGATTGCAAAACACAAAATCACATGTCTTATGTTGCTCAAAATCAATGATCATAAGGTTTTTCATATCGAGGAATGAAAGTTTTCTGCCTTCAAAAACTGTAAAACTTTGTCCTCATGTAGTTGCTCTGTATGTGTTTGTGATAGAGAAGTCAATCACTTTTCTTTCATGTATACATCTACAGAAGGAAAGCTCCTCCATTACAGTCAATTAATCAGTTTAGTCTGGTGGCGTAGTTAGGCTCACTGTTAGACTGTTATAATAGGCATGACTAATAATAATTCACCAAATTATAGGAATTATTGGATTTGTTAATTTGGTAACATGGCTAAAATAAATAAAATAAACTCAGCCTTTTGACAGAGGGAGGTAGACAAGAGATTCTGTAGTCTTTGGCTTAAACCCGAGTAGATTGCTATATCTAGGGTCTGAGAAGAGATACCAGTTTGTTTACTTTATTAATGAATTTTCAGCAAATTACATAAGAAAACCATCCCACTGTTGTTCCCTATATTACTAGGCCCTGAGAATGACACTGATGTATATGTGGAATTCTTGCTTAACATTTTATATTGCTCCTAATTGCAAGTGATCAAAGGTATATGCTATTTAATCTATCATGACACTTTTTTCCTTTGGTTCCTTGGGATACATATTCTGATTTTATTCGCTATTATCATTTAAAGAACATTGAGATGGTTTTTGTTTTGAATGGCATTTAGAGAGTGGAGAAGTGTTGAGTTGTTAGTTATCATTGACAGTTTGGTGTCTAGAACCTTAATCAGAGTACGGATAGTAATAGTGAAATCCTACTACGTGACAAGGAACTTGCTTTAATTTTGGTTTGATTACATCACCATATCTTCGGTCATTCCAAATGTAGCAAATCATAGATGAAAGGTAATCTGATGAAATGCTGATAGCTGGCCCTTGAAGGATTTTCTAGCGCCTAAAGTCCATAAGTAGGTTAATGGTAGCTTCACTTGATAGTTGATATACATATCCGAACAACTTTGATAAAAAGCCGTGCTATTTCGTTTTATTATTTAAGAACAAAAACTTTTCCTGTAAGTTTTCCGCTTGTCAAATGATTGCCACAATTTTCTGTTTGGAAGTAGATAAAGTATAAATCTTAATATAGATAACTCTCAAGATTATTTTATCCAACTATCTGGATCTGTTTATACTTGCTAAATCTGCTCTCTAAATTTTCATTCCTTGTATTACAAACTGTGTAGATGGGTGATGTAGCTAAAGATCTAGCTGCTGGGACTGTCGGAGGGGCAGCACAATTGATATGCGGGCACCCCTTTGACACCATTAAGGTCAAGCTCCAAAGTCAACCTGCTCCACTTCCCGGTCAGCCTCCAAAATTTTCCGGTGCCATAGATGCTGTGAAACAAACAATAGCTGCAGAAGGTCCGAGAGGTTTGTACAAAGGCATGGGAGCCCCACTTGCTACTGTGGCAGCCTTTAATGCAGTGCTCTTCACTGTTCGTGGCCAGATGGAGGGTTTGTTGAGGTCTTCTCCTGGTACTCCTCTTACTGTCAGCCAGCAGGTTGTTTGCGGGGCTGGAGCCGGTGTCGCTGTGTCCTTTCTAGCTTGCCCCACTGAATTGATCAAGTGCAGGTCAGTCGTCAATTCCAGTTCTAACTAAACCACAATGTTATTTATATTTGCATCATGTGTGAGCTCCTTCAAACTGCTTGATCCGGTGGTGTTATAGATGGCATGCTACCTTAGGTGTAGTATATACAACACATTCATCTGCATTTATTCAAACACTGTGGATATTGCAGCTGGTGCATGTGACCTAGTGTAGCATCTGCAACGCCCAACTTGGCTTTATTAATATGACCTATACGAAACATGTCAAAAAATGGCACCTCTTATATATAGCTCTGTTCCATATATTCATGTTTTCTATAATGGGGCAAACAATAGATTGCAATTGCTAATTGCTATATGTTAAAACACACACATACACACACAAACACACCCTTCAGCATCTGAAAACTTCAAAGGCTTTTGTTGTTTATGTGCTCCATGATGCAGATTACAAGCCCAGAGTGCGCTGGCAACTGCGGGCCCGGATGCTGCTATTGCTGTGAAATATGGCGGGCCAATGGATGTGGCAAGACACGTTCTTCATTCAGAAGGAGGCGCGAGAGGTCTGTTCAAGGGGTTATTTCCAACCATGGCGCGTGAGGTTCCTGGGAATGCAGCTATGTTTGGCGTGTATGAAGCGCTGAAGCAGTATCTTGCAGGAGGGAAAGACACTTCCAGTTTGGGAAGAGGCTCTCTGATAATAGCCGGGGGGTTAGCTGGAGCATCGTTCTGGTTTTCTGTTTACCCGACTGATGTTGTCAAGAGTGTTCTCCAAGTGGACGACTACAAGAACCCCAAGTATTCGGGCTCCATTGATGCATTCAGAAAGATATTGAAGGCGGAAGGAGTTAAGGGCCTGTACAAGGGTTTCGGGCCTGCAATGGCCCGTAGTGTTCCTGCAAATGCTGCATGCTTCTTAGCATATGAAGTTACTAGGTCTAGTTTAGGATGATCATCACTTCAGCTCATTTTATCTCCCATTTCTTTCAACTTTCTTATTGATCAAAATTGTGAATACTTCAGAATAGAATACAACTCTCGTCATTTTATCATAATCGACCAAATATTCAATTGGGGTTTCTATTTCATATTAAGTTTAATTTTATATTTATTTTATAAATATTACATATGCAATGTGATTTAGTACGAAATTCAAATATGATAAAATAATTGAAAGTTTAATGTTATAGGGTAAAAAGTGTGAACTAAGTTGCATAGGGTTGTTTGATGTGCTGGTTGTGCAAGATTGAAGTAGAATTTGAATCTCAATTTTATTTAGGTCCGACTCCAAATGTCATTTATCGTGATTCTTTTCACAAATTATTATTATTATTATTTGTTGGTGGTGGTGTTGTTTGTCACCGTACCATTCATTTTGTATAAATCTAAAATTATATAGTAGTAGTGTAGTACACAACCAAATATTGGGACAAATCCCATCTTTTGCTGAAATAGTTAGTTATCAATTTATAGTAAGTATACAAAACCCTGTTGGAATAGTTAGTTAGTTAGTTATCCATTACAATCTGCAAGAAGATGACAAGCCTGCTGCATTATTAGCTGCCTCAACAATGAATTTTAAAGACAATAATCAAGTAGTAAACTTGTTAAGATTGCAACTTGTTACCTTGCCAGTCTGTGTAAATTGTTGGAGTGGCAAATTAGCAATGTATGAATCAAATTATAAACAGTAATTTTATTATAAATAAAATAATAAAACATTGATGTGTTTGTCATATAATTTTTTAGAATTTGAAATTTTATATATCATTTTATTTAGAAATAGAGTTTGGAGTATGTATTTGGAAGTTTTTATTTGGTCTTTGGCCACCACAAAAGGGACAAATACATTGATGTGTTTGGCATATAATTTTTTAGAATTTGAAATTTTAAAATCGCACAAAAAGAAAAATTGTAAGAGTAAATTAGTGTTTTGTTCAAATTGTAGAAAAGAAATTTGAGTGCTCATGTCAAATATGTATATAAATTGTTGAGAGTGTTGGAATCGGATACATAAATGTGGCGGAAAATCAAAGATTTATAAAACATGAAATAACAATTATTTCACAATACAGGTATCATTGGATTCACGTTAATAAGATGTAATATAAAACGATCTAATCATTATATATAAATATATATATATACACACACATTTTCGCAATCTGATTGGTGATTGGTGTGTAGTAATCAATTGCTCGTATACTCGTAGAGATCCAAATGTATCTCATCTATCAAGTCCACATGATTGGAACGTATCTCATGTATCAATTTCACTAGTAATCAATGTATGGAGAAATATGCTTAGTGTAAAAATGGAGAACAAGATAATAATGTGGATGAAGAAAATTATAAGAAAAAGATATATCATTTTTCCATCACACATGATCGGCCACCATAATACCAATTCAATTGGTGATTAATTTCCACATTAATCACTTTTTTAATCTCATTAAACCCCCCCCCCCCTAATCTTTTGATTGTTAAGATTTTTAATCCAACATTAATTCCACAAAAATAGAATTAACATTTTTACACAATATAAATTAATCCAATTAAATTTATATATCTATTAAATTAATCCAATTAATTTAATTCATATTTTGAATTAGACTTTTAATCCAATTAAACATTTTAATTGAATATTTGATTTAACTAATTAAATCCAAAATAATCTCAATTAATTAACACCATTAATTAATGGGATTCAATAATTGAATCAATTCAACCGATACAATTCTAATCTATTTGTGTAACCTTCTTAGGTTCACAACTAGTATTAGTAGTAGGCTTGTAACATTTACAACTTAACTAATAAATATTATTCTATTAAATTATCTAGTAAATTAATATACTCGAAATTAACTCTTTAATTTTGAGAACCTACAAATCATGGGAACATCTAGCAAGTAGCATGATCACCTATAACTAGGTAAAATAGCAAGTAAACCTATTTAATTAGAAATTGTTATACTCATACGATTAGGGCTCGTTTGCTAGGCTGTATGGTATAAGGTTGGATGTGTTTGACATGGAATGTATTTGACCGTATAAGATATTAATATCATGTTTGTTTTGGTGTATTAAAATATATGTATTAATAATATATTGTTTGGTTAGATGTATTAGATTCTCTATAAAATTTCAATTCCTAAAATATCCTTTAATTAGTTACCATATATTGTGTGAATATTCTATAATAATATTTTTAATTAATATCTGTAAGGCTATTTTAATCTATAATTTTTAATAATTATGTATGGTATTAAATATCCCACCAGTAGGGTGTGATAAGTTATACCATATAAATGTCTAACACATACCTGGCCCTTGCATAATCATGGGCTTCAATATTGCTAGCAAACAAAGTATTAGGGTGTCATAAGTATTTATCTCACCCTTATACTATCTAGCAAACAAGCCCTTATTCTATTATCTAATCTCCCGATTGAATCTTGAATTATGGAATAATATGAAAAACGCAATTAACACAATACTTACATTTTCATTTTCATTCAATGAATTCACTAATGAATTAATATTTACCGGACATTGGACAAGGTTTTCTGAATCATGAATCATGAAAATTAATTGAAAGATTCTTTTGACAATCGAGTAATAGATCCTTTATTGATCACTCCATTAATCTCCCTATTAATTAATATAACATCCAACATGATCTCTTTTTACGATCGTCATGCTATCAGATACTATATCAAAATGAGATATAATTAATACAAAATTACTATGGTGTCTCAAGTCAAAGAACTAACTGTGCACTATTGTAATTTAGAAATTCATATTTTCGATAAATTCCATTTAAGAATTTTTAACTGGTTTGTTCAATGAACTTGTTCTCCAATAAGCACCCACGTATATACATTTACGTCACCACGCTAATGTCAATGGAACTTAACATTCTCATCTTACGAGTGTGTATCATATGTGCGAGTTAAACTATTCAATATATCATCTTGATCAGTTATATAACTCGGAACTAATTTAATATCTAAGTCCAAGAAACATATTCCATAATCATCATGGTATGCATGATCATATTTCGTTACTTTTTTTTTTTTTAACTCACACACCCGATCATTACTTATTAAAAAGTAATAAATACATAAGAAAAAGAAAAAAAATGTCATTTTACCATCACAATTCATCCCAACAGGAAGATAATGTTGAAAAAAGAACCGCAAATTGATCCATCAACTCTCGGAAGGAAGAATCTCAATAATCAACAAACAACAAGTAAAGAAAATTCATCAACACACACAAAAAATAAATGTCATTTTACCATCAAATTTCGGAAGCACATCACTCCATCTCATATCTTCCCTTAATGAGAACTTTGAGGTCCTCATTTCCCATGCTTTCTTGTTCTTCTTGTATGTCTCTTGCAGAATGCACAGCAGAAGGAAGGCAGTCATCCAACTCGATCATCTCAAGTGTTGAAATTTCACCAAAAGCAGAAGGGATCTTCTCTAGCATGGCACACGACCTTATAACAAGGCGTTGAAGACGCGGGAAGGGCTCTGCATCAGTTTCCCACAGTGTGAAGTTTATCTGTTCAAGTAGCAGGAATCTGAGCTGAGGGAACTCCCCTTCAACCGTCTCCCATGACGGGCCAGAGCATGCTTCGCATATCAGTTTGAGCACTTCAAGATTTGGCAACGCGCCAACCATTCTCATGGTTTCCCAAGGAAGTCTGCAACCAATAAGAGTCAGATTTTTGAGCTTCTGAGGGAATGCTAGCTTTGGAACTGATGTAAAATGATGGTACTCCACAGTAATCTTCAAAGTCTCAAGTTGGTGAAGATTGACAAGAGATTCAAGCTGGCATTCTGACCAATCTACGCGACTGTAATCATCATAAGAAATTCCCAATTTCTTAACATTTGGAATACTTTTGAGGATGCCTTTGGTACATCGAAAGTCCAATATTCCCACAAGCGTTTGTAAGTTTTCCAGAACGGCACTGCTCTGGAGAAATTTAAAAGGAAGAGGATCAGGCAACAAAGCTCTCCTGAAATGGAGATGCCTCAGATTCGGCATACTCCTTATCTCCACAGGAATCCGGAGGCCGCTGGAAACTGTATAATGAAATACAATTGTCTGTAGATTCCAGAGTCGTGATATGGATGAAGGGAGCTCGAGGCTTCTAAGACTGAGACCAAGGTATCTAAGAAGAACAAGTTTTAAAATTGCATCTGGAAACACAAACAACTTTGCTGCAACTACATCTAGTACTCGGAGAAATCTAAAACTGGAATAGATACGTGATAGATCACGAAAGGTTTCACCAGCACATATAAATGAACGAGCCATAGCATAAGAATTTATCAACTCATCACTAGCATTAGCTAAAGCATGAAACTGAGTGCCTAGTCTTCTACGATTTTCATCCCCAACATGACCTATCTCCCTATCCTGGTTGCCAAAATCAACAAAGTTCTCCTTGTGAGCATTTAGCAAGCAAACATTTCTTAAGAGATCATGAATCTTGCAAGTTTTAATCTTGCCATTACAACTCCTCTTATCAACCATAATCAGGCTTCTTTGTACAAGATCTTCCAGATACTCCTCTGCCACCTCTTCCAAGCTTTTAGATTTGTTTGTTTCCAAAAATCCCTCTGCAGCCCATAAGTTGAAGAGTCTAGATACACGGATCTCCCCGTTCCCCGGAAAGGCCCCCATATACAAGAAACATGGTTTCAGGTAGTAAGGCAAGTGGTTATAACTCAAACCTAGTATCTTCGAACATTGCTCATCGTCTTCACTTAATATTGAATTTAAATTTCTTGATACACGACTCCAATCTTGCAATGTTTTGTTTTCATTACACAGGAGACCACCAACAACAACAATTGCTAGAGGAAGTCCTCTACAATTTCGGGCAATCTTTCTTCCTATAGCTTCCAGTTCGGATGGACAGCTTTCTCCTCCGAAAACCTTTTCACGAAGTAGACGCCAACTATCATAATCATTCAAAAATTGCATATGAAAAGGAGGGATACCAGAATTTGCATAGGAGGCAACTTCTGATAGTCGAGTAGTCAAGAGTACTCGACTTCCATTAGTATTTTCAGGACAATACCTTCTGACAAAATCCCAAATATTTGTATCCCACACATCATCCAATACTATAAGATACCTTCTACTCAGCAGATTTCTGTAGAGGTGCTCACCCAATATATGATCCAAGTTATCATCATCTCTGTGATTCTGTAATATTTCTTGTGTGCGTATCTTTGCAGAATCTAAAAGACGTAGCATGACACCACACAAAGAATACTCTTGAGAGACTGTTACCCAAGCAAGTATAACAAAGTGAGAAACTATATGAGGACTATCATGAACTTGTCTGGCAAGAGTAGTTTTACCAATGCCCCCCATTCCCACAATTGACACGATTTCAAGCTCGGGTGAATGTTCAATCAAACAAGCATTTATGTCATTTAAATCATAAACGGTCTTCCTTATGCCTTCAAATTCCAAAGTTGACGAACCAGAATCACATGGATCCTTAATCTTTTTCTTTCTTTTTATCAGGGATCCAGGGGATAGGAGTTTGGGATTTGAACTAAAACTTAATTCTTCACGGAATCTTGCGGATAGTTTTTTTTTTTTTTTTTGGAGAGGCTTAATTCGGGATAGTTGTTTGGCCTGATTCACCTCTTCTATTATAAACCTGATATGATCTATTGTCCGGCGTAAATCTTGATATTCAATCACATCTTCATGATAAGCATATGGCAAACATCTTGCCGCAAAAGATATCCTAACAACTGCTGCGTGCATCAAATATTCGGCCCTAGTAACGGTCCTCTGCCTTATAAGCTGATTATAGATGTTGGATTCAATAACATCCTCAGCCTTATAAGCTGTGTCTCTGATCTTTCTTTCCAAACTTTCCATTTTCGAATCTTTGCTTTCCCTATAATCAGAAGAAGAATTTTTAAGAAAATCCAGCAAGATACTGACCTTTTCATGGAGGGATTTCAGTTGGGCTCTGTTATGAACAATCCTCCTTCCTCTAGCTGCAGGATGAAGTAAGCTATCCAGAATTTGCAGGAGAGAAACCAATGCCGCATAAGCCACCATTTCAAACAAGTGAACGAGGCAAGCAGCGATAACAGCAAATTTGGGATATGATGTAGAATGAGAAAAGATGGGAAGAACTGAGTCAATTATTGAAGGAGGAGGTTCGCATGCACCTTCAATTTAGTTTTATTATAAGTTGAACGGTATGTCTATATTGACACTACGTGCACGTTAATTGAGTCGTTCGTTGACATTTCAATGTATATAGAATATACAGATGATGATGATGATTGCTATAATATAATACAACTCCAAATCTAAAAATTCCAACAACATATCAAAGAATATACAGGCGTAATGTCATCTAATCCATTATATTCGGGTTATACCTATTATTAATAATCTTGAGGTTTATTCCTATCAATTGCAGTTTCATGTTTTTTAAATTGTGTGTTTAATGCTTCGATCGAAACACAAAAAAAAATATTTGGACAAATCCTTTCTTTTTAGCTTATTCATACTATATTCATGTAAAATGAAATGTGAAGGAACTAATAATACGCAAATTAAATTGTGAATTGGATGAGAACAAATATTACGTTGTACAATGTTACCTTTAACAAAGCTAAGATTATACGTTATAATAAAAAAAAATTATTGCTGAGTGTATAGTCCGAGTAGCAACGTATGTTATTTTTATTATTAAAAAATAAACCATTTATTTACTTTATTACGCTATAATCATTATTTTAATGGATTAGTTACAATTTTAAACACCACCACCATTAATTAAATTTTCAATTTTGAGGTCACTTTTGAAATATTGTAATACTGACATGACATTTCAATTTGTAATTACTTTAATATTCATAATTTTTTCAATAGTTGAAAATCCAACATGAATTTAATTTTTCAAATGTATTCAAGTCGTATAGGATTTTTTGATCCACATCAAATTTTCCACTACGCAAAAAATTGTGAGTATCGATTTTGCTAGGAATGAAAAGATTTAGTTATTATTGAAATATTTTGTCAATTACAAATTTGAGTAGATGTGTGATTAAAATTATAATTAACCTTTATTTTAATTGATAATAATAAATCAATTTTTACCATATTATATTTACTCACAGAATTGGAAAAGCCGGCCGACAAATGGCATTTCATCGTCTCTCCCGAGCTGCTCGGAGCCTCCGTCAGCTCCGCCACCGTCACTCTTCTCTCTCCGCCGCGGACACTTATTTCCACTCGCCTCTACCCTCCAACCCTAATATTTATGCCAACTCTCGCCGCCACTCGAGTCATCTCTTCGAAGTCTTCAGTGATTGTCACTCCAAAACTCAATTCTACAATTACAGCAATTCAATACGGTCAATTGGCGCCTATCACCATGTTCTTCAGCACTCTAGCTTTTCCAGTGTAGCACCCGATGAGAAACGAGAAGAACCGAAAAATTCGAACGGCGATGAAGGTGATCGTTCATGGATAGATGTTTATTCACCGGAAAAGGCTCGGCCGTACGCCCGGCTCGCGCGACTGGACAAGCCGATTGGGACTTGGCTTCTGGCTTGGCCGTGTATGTGGTCAGTTTATTTGCTTATTTTATTTTTAAGTTTCCAATTCCTTTGGATATGCTCATGTTTTTGTGAAATTTGCGTGCATTTAATATGACTGATTTTATTAAGAGTAATGGCATGATATTTTGTGAAATCAGGATTAACTTCTGTTGGTTGCCCTTTTTCTTTTTTCTTTTTTATCTATTTATCCTGTTTTGCATCGCGTTTAGTTGGGTAAATAGGAAGCTGACGAACTATAGGAATCAATGAGAATTGGTATTTGTTGCAATTTCATCTTTTAACAGATTAGTTATGGGTTTAAGGAATGCATATGATGTAAGTGTAAAGAGACATTGAAGTTAGACGATTAAGTATGTGTGAGATGATGTTTGCACAAGCATTTTCCTTGTTAACTGCCTTAAAACTAAGGAAAGATAACTGCTTTACCTTGTCTTACCCTCCATCCATCCTAAGATCCAGACAATGCATTACCAAATAGTGTAAGAAGTTAATCATGATTATTTGAAAGTTCATTGAGGTGGTGTTTTGGGTTTAAAGGTCAATTACGATGGCAGCAGCTTCAGGGAGCCTTCCGGATATTAAGATGATGATGCTCTTTGGTACAGGGGCTTTGCTTTTGCGTGGTGCAGGGTGTACCATTAATGATCTATTAGATCAAGATATTGACACTAAGGTGATTATCATCCTAGTTTTGCTCTTCATGTGTTTTTAGTGTATTCAAGATGTAAAAAGAATCATCTGGCATGCTTTAGCTTATGATACTGTGTCAAGGATGGCACCAAGAGGGATCAGAATTTAATATACATACCTATTGCACTATAAGACTCGTCCTCTTGTTTAGCGTGTATCCTTCTTTCTTTTATTGATTTTATTGTTTGTGTTTTTGATAGTTTAATATGGTGTAGGTAGACAGGACAAGGTTGAGGCCCATAGCAAGCGGTGTGCTATCACCGTTTCAGGGACTTTGTTTTCTTGGTTTTCAATTGCTTTTGGGGTTGGGAATTCTTCTGCAACTGAATAATTTTAGGTTTGTACTCATTCTTCACTCTGATTATTGCTGTCCATTCTTTTAAAATTGAGTGTGTGTTTACTTAACAAGCTTTGGTATATGTTGTGTGTCCAATGGATTCAATCAGTGACCTTACATACTATGTCCCTGAAATTTGAATTACTAAATGAATTATTATAAATAGTTCTAGAAGCCAGGGTCAAAGAAAAGACAATGGTTATGATGTCTTAGCATATAAATGGTTTTCTTAAAAGAAAATCTGTCCTACACTCCTACTCCTACTAGATGGAGTTTGTTTGCTGCATGATCTAAAAAGGGATATTTTGAGGGTGTTAGGGAGCTCTTACACTTGTAGATGTCATTATTCTTAGGAAATTTGAGAGATTTGCAAATTTTGTATTTATTGGAAAAATTTGGAATATGTTGAATGTCATCATCTATTTTGCATCGCTAAGGGGCTCTGCAATCTATAAAAAAGGAAAGATGGTGATTGAGTGTGCATGTTGTCTGTTTATAGCTTGACTCATAAAATATTTACAGTCGTGTTCTTGGAGCTTCATCTCTGCTGCTTGTCTTTTCATACCCTCTGATGAAGAGACTGACGTTTTGGGTAATGAATTCTGACCTCTATTCTTATTTGTTCTTTTGACATTCCTTCCAAATTACTCCCCTGCTCATTCTTATATTCATCCTTTTGTCTTGAGACATTTATAAGATTAGCTAATATATCTATAACTGTATCTATGTTGGTGCAGCCTCAGGCCTATCTTGGATTGACATTTAACTGGGGTGCTTTACTTGGTTGGGCTGCTGTTAGAGGAAGTCTTGACCCTGCTGTAGTAATACCTCTTTACGCTTCCGGTGTGTTTTGGACCCTTGTCTACGATACAATATATGCGCATCAGGTATAGACTTGTCTTTGACAGACCTTTTCCTTTGGGTTCATGATATAAAACTCCTAAGTAGACATGTATGTAATCTTAACTTAGGAAATGTGATCAAATTAGGGCTTCTGGGAATTTGGTACTTTCTTTTTGGGTGACATAATACGGATGACATTTAGCTCCCGCTAAAATTTTGGTAAAAAGTTAGCCCAGTAGCCTTTTCATTTTTGTTTTTGGATTGCACATATTTTTTGTTATAAATAGACACTGATAGTGTCCTTTCTACATTCGCCATTATAGATTTTTCATATAAGATCAGCGGCATACTGGACATTTCCCATGGACACTACCTCTTGCATTTATATGTATCTAAGGACCAGCTAAAGGTGCTTTTGGATTCCATAACAAAAATTATTTTACCCTTTAAATTTGAAATATTTCATTCTGTATGCTGAATCTTGAAACCCTCCTTTTAGATGTTGTGCATTCTAAAATTAGGAAGAGGTCCTCTGTATTAACTAAATAAGTGCTTGTAAAATATTTTAAAATTGAGTTTTGCAAACAATTATAATGTTGGAATAGTGTTTCATCTGAATGCATATAATCATCTGGCATGAGAAGCTTGTAATCACAGTCAGAAATATAGGTCCTAGTGCCACTGAAGTACGTGACATTGTACATGCAGGACAAAGAAGATGATAAGAAAGTGGGTGTCAAATCAACGGCCTTGCGATTTGGGGATTCAACCAAAGAATGGATTTCTGGCTTTGGAGCCGCATGTATCGGTAGCCTTGCTCTTAGTGGATATAATGCCAATCTTGGTATGCTTGTCTCGTAGTAATTGTCTGTTCATGTTTACATCTCTGTTCTTTTACTTTCTTTAATCTTTTGATGTTTGGTACAGAATGGCCATATTATGTATTCCTATCTGCTGCATCAACACAATTAGCATGGCAGATATTCGCAGTTGACCTTTCAAGCCGTGCTGATTGCAACAGAAAGTGAGTACCTGAATACATTAAGTATTCCAAATTTTTCTGTTGTGTAGGTGTTTAATGTGGTATGCGTGTTTGTACATCTCATGGATTCATAGTGCGTACTGTTATCTATTATCTTCTAAACTTCTGGAAGGTAGTTTGAACGGACAATGATATAATGGAAATTGATGCACACATTGTTTGCTCAGATTTTCCTCGATATTTTCTATACTACTGAGGTTTGGTCTGAACTCTGAAGCTTCTGGAATGACTAATTCTTTTTTTTCTCTCTTTTCTTGTCATCAGATTTGTATCCAACAAGTGGTTTGGAGCTATTGTCTGCAGTGGGATTCTTTTCGGAAAACTCTTATCTTGACGGTATGGACATAATTTCTGCCAACATCTTGCATAAAATCTCAGATACAGTATATTAGAAGGCGTCCCGTCTCAATGGCCATCAACATTCTAATGGCCGTCTGGATACAAGTTGGAAAAATCTCCTTTTTCGCGTTAGATATGAAGAACAATCAAGACTGTTAGCTTGCAGTCCCATTTGGATTCTTGAGCAGAAGTGATAAGGCATCACCAGAGGTAGTTTGTTTGGCTCTACAGGATATTCATATTTATTATCCGATCATTGAGAAAATACTGTTTTTTTGAAGAAATAGATGCACCATTTCAGGGTGATTTAGTTCGAATAAATTGTGTGAAATGCAGAAAATTAGTAAATTACTGCTGTTGTAAGATTTACTAAGCTCAGTAGCTGCATTATGGAGAAACTATTATATGTACCCAAACTTAGTCCAGAATTAACACATAGGTTTACAGCTTATAATGTAAACACTTTTGTTTTAAGGCTGCATTTTATTGTTTTGGACCCCAACTCTACTTTTCTTCTTTTCTTTGAGAAAAAAAAAAAAAGATTCCTAAAGTATAATATTATGCAATCATGATTGCAAAAGGGTTAATTGCCTAATAATTAACCAACCCTGAATGAATTTGCAATTTAAACACTGATTTTAAAACGTTATAATAATGATATAATCTTTTGATTTGTAGCAAAATAGATACCTAAATATTTCGACGATTTACAATAAAATCACTCATATTCGACACCTCAAATTTGAATTAATTTGTACATGTAAAAGAAATTATCACATTATGTTCAGAGGAAAAAAATTGAAGGTGTTGAATTTGTTATAAATAAAAAATTAGGTTATTATTTCAATGTTTTTAAAGACATGTTTAAATTGTAAATTCGTTTACAATAAAATTACTCATATTCGATACCTCAAATTTGAATTAATTTGTACATGTGAAAGAAATTATCACATTCTGGTCAGAGGAAAAAAATTGAAGGTGTTGAATATTTTATAAATAAAAAATTAGGTTATTATTTCAGTGTTTTAAAAGACATGTTTAAATTGTAAATTCATTTATATAGATCGACAATTAACCCTAAAAAAAGGGAAGTGAATCATCAATTAAGCTACTAAAAGTTTGATTCATCCCGCCATAGGTTCAAAATACAAAATCTTGTTAACATTTTTTCTTGACGGGTATTCACAGTTAATAACTCATGATCTTTCAGCTACGGCCTCATTCACTCCATCAAATAGATCATTCTAGAATTTGGTGTACTTGTTTTAAGTACTTTTTCCCAATTGTGCAATTCAAAAAATGTACATGTTATACACACTTTCCCATACATATTATGAGGTATGGGTAACTTATCATTTTAAATGGCAATGCAATCTTAAAAATATATTTCGTGATCAATCTTAAAAATTATTAGACTAGAAGATGCAACACAAAGACAAAATCTCCATATACCCAATCAAATCTCCCAATACAATATACATATAAATAGGAACACAAGGCTGGACTACTTTTCAATCTTTGAGTTATATATTGTCAGTTGAGAGGAATTTAAGAAGGGGTAGGGGGTAATCAGCTGCATTAGGACCACCAAGAATTCATATCTATGAAAATGAAATTATGAGAGAGAGAGAGAGAGAGAGAGAGAGAGAGAGAGAGAGAGAGAGAGAGAGAGAGAGAGAGAGAGAGAGAGAGAGAGAGAGAGAGAGAGGTGCTCCAAAAGAAACATAAAAACAAGGCATGTGATAGTCCATCATCAGCCATGTTCTTGCAGAGTACAAATATGAAGTAGGTGACAAAAAATCCTCTTGAAATAAAACCAATCTTGTTGTAGACCCCAACCACCTCTTTCTTTTAGCCTCACATTTTCAGTTAATTTTGTTGGCATTTCTTTCTTTTGCATAATGTGGCTAGGACTACCTAACTTCTAGGGGAGCAAATTAATCAATTTTTGCTCCTAAACACCTTCTTTTCTTTGATAGTGATATACCAAATCCTAATTGGAAATTCCAACTCATTAGGCTAATTTCATGACCGTGAGAGAGCATCAATTAATGTGTGTGACTTTTTTTGATAAAAAAACAAAGATAAGTATGTATAAGTGGGGGCCCATGTGGAAATTTTCCATTGCTAATCTCAAATTAGTTATAAATACGCATACATTATACATATGTGCTCATTTAAAGGTAGAGTACTTTGACATTATATTATTTTGAGCTTTCAATTATGTTATTTGATATTTGACTTGACCGTTACAAGGTCGATCAATTATGTTATCTATCGTTTGATATTTGACTTGAGCTTCAAAAGAGCTTCCAATGCCGCCACTGCTTCGCTAATGGCTTAATTACTCATATTGACAGTCATAAATTAATGGTGCAAGAATGGACAACTTGGAATGGGTTGACATTATAAAATTAAGAGGTAACTGGAGTATCTACCGTGCGATTCGTGAATGAGAGACATATATAATTTTATTTGTTAGAAATTAATTATAAGGAGAATTATCAATTCAGGACCCGAAAGATAAGTAATCTATTGATTCAGGACCTGGAAGATGAAAACTCTTAATTCAGGACCCGAAAGATGAAAATTCTCAATTTAGGACCTCAAATATCAAGAATTTTGTTTTCTTTTTATTTTTAATTAATTTTAGAAATTTCTATATTAGATTTAGTAGATCTTTAATGAATAAGCTTTCATTGAAAATTAATATCAAATTAATTAAAAAAATAAAAAGAAATCAAAATTCGTGATTTTTTAGGTCTTGGATTGATAATTTTCATCTTTCGGATCCTGAATAGAGATTTTTCATCTTTAAAGTCCTGAATTGATAAATTATCCATCTTTCAGGTCCTGAATCGACAATGCTCCAAATTATAATTATGAAAATAATAACAAAATTATCATAACAAAACAAAATTAGTATACAACTATCGTGAATCATATGAATTTTTACATCTGTTATTATATATGGTCATCTATCTATACATATATTAAGGTAAAATCGCAAGGGTATACGTGTTATTAAAAAAATTCAGTCAACACTTTATTTGAAAATAAATTTTCTGCCGAAGAAATTGCATATTTTACCTGTGGTTCAGTTGGTTAGCTTGCTTTTTGTTCAGAAATTGTTCCCACAAGTCCGTGTTCGAGTCATAGGCAAATTTGAAATTCGTGAAAAGACATTCTAAATTTCTAATATGGGTTAATTGCCAAAAAATCGCGTTGATAAGTTAAATCTCCCACACATCACAAAATAATGCCATTTTTGTGACAAGTAAATTTTTGGCTACACATCCAAAATGTTAAGTTATCGATGGAAAGTTTCAAAAGTCGTGCCGAATTTTTAAAATTCGGCAGTTCGCTCGGAAGTCTTGAATTTATTGATAATTTATCCTAAAATTAAACATATATATATAGCGTGAGATGGAAATGTATACCTCTTAAATGAGACGTTTTATATGATGATGGATCTTTTGTCTAATGTAGTCCGATTCTTTGTCAAAAGTTGGTATCTTTTGACTTTTATCTCTATATATCACCAATTGATCTAAATGTCAAAAATTATTGAGAAAATTGCAGTCTATTTTCAATATAGTTGATCAAAGTTACATAAAATGTATTAGAAATTCTGAAATCAGTTTTTGAAGATCGCGTACAGTCAGAACCTTAATTACTTCATACCAAAATTGTTGAACCTTAACTATATCGATATTATGATTTATGCAGTGTAAAACATTTTTTTAAATAAATAATAAGCATAATTTTCTTATTTTCCTAAAGGAGTTAGTTTACAGTCGACTAACACGTTACTTCTCCAAATCTTGAATAAAAGCTCCGAATATTTTTATTGTGCTTATTTATAATTTCTAACAGACTATATATCTTATAACGTCTTGAACATTTATATATAACATATTTAAAGAATTAATTGGTTTATATAGACACCCTTCTCAGTTCTCAGTGGAAACGTTACTTCATCTGAGATGACTTATAACTACATTATTTATTTTATTTTCAATTTTATTTTTATAGAGTAGACTTATAACTACATTGATGTTTAGTAAGAAAATAAAATTTATTGCATTGCACATGCAACACTTCCATAAGTGTTATTGGAGTTTTTTACTAAATTCATATTCTAGATGGAAACTATCCTTAGTAGATATAAACAACATTTGTGGTTAATATTGGTGGAAATTTGGTATCATTTTAAATTTTATGTTTAAATTTAATATATTTTCACTGAAGGGGTTTTTTTTTTTCCTCACAACAATGCACGTACGTACATATGGTACAATGAGATACAACATCTCGATCTAATAAAATGGGTTTTAATTTTTTTTATTAGGTACTTTTGTATTTCACTATTAAATTTAAAATTTTAATAATGATTATTATAAAAATAACAATTAATGATAACATAGTGGAGCATATTCAACATTTAACGGGTGGAAAATTTGTATCATTTTCAGTTTTATGTTTAAATTTAATATATTTTTACTGACGCTATTTTTTTCTTTCTTAAAACGGTGCACGGACACATGGTACAATGAGATACACTATCCAATTAAATAGTTTCGAATTTTATATTAAACATTTTGTATTCCATTATGAAATTTATGATTTTGATAATAATAATTATAAAAATAAAAAGTAATGATAACATAATGGAGTATATTCAACATTTATCAATTAAAAAATAAATTTAAAAATAAATAAATATTAATCATGCAATAATACGCACTAGTAATAACTTATTAACTAAAAATTAAAAAATTCAATTCTAAAAAATAATTATAAACCCTAATTGGATGGTACGAACAATAATTAATAATTGTAAATATTATATATATATATATATATATGTTGTTCATTTTTTGTAGTTGCCTCAAAAATTAAATAATAATAATAGATTACAAAATATGTGGGCATTTTGTTATTTATAGTTTTAGTGAAATGCATTATAATAAAAAAAAAATATTATTATTTGAGCCTCCCAAATCCCTATACATCAAAAATTTAAATCATGATCTGTTATTACCGACGTTCTCTTAAGAAACAAAATCCATCAATTGAATTGGTTTAGAGTAGAGGGTTCTTGAAGGTTAGTATAATTTGTAATACCTTTTTTTTTTTTGAAAAAACAAATTATAATTTCTTAAAAGAATAAAAAAATCTCAATTTTCGCATATTTTATTTTATTTTTCTTCCGAAACTCTCATATTTCATCACTAAAAATAAACCCAAGTTCAATCTAACTAACCATATATTTCAAATATAATTAATACTCGACTCACTCCTTTCCTAATATAATTTAGGCGGTGGAGTCGTTAACACATAACTAAAAATTCCATCTAAAAAAGAAAGGCATTTCAAATTCGAAGCTCGGAATATTCAAATGGTGAATTCCGTCTAAAAAAGATAGACATCTCGAGTTTGTAACTCACCACTCCCCCCTTTTCAAACTAAAAAAAGATTGTCTTTGTTTATCAAGTTCTTTCTCAGTGCAACTTGTTTCTAGTCAAATCCATTATCCGTCAAACCTAATTTCCGTAATACGATTTGTTTTTGAACTATTTCATGTAATCAAAATTTAATCCCAACAATAATGGCTGATTACTAAGTTTCCAAAAAAAATAAATTAAATTTGGTCTCCAGTTCAGATCAAGTGGTGATGATGCCTCACCTAACTCAGACATGCTCATTTAATTCAACGCGTAAAAATGTCTAATAAATTAATCAACACGATTAACATCTAATTAAATTTAGATTTAGGGAAAAGAAAATTGGTGGATATATAGGTCCAAATTAAATGAGATATTTCCCCCTTTGGCAGTAACTACTAACCGACACAAATAAAAGTTGGGCCGTACCTTTACCGTATTGAACCCATTTGCACATGGGGGCCTCTCAATTATTTATTTTCCACCTATAAATTCAAACAAAATGACAAAAAACTCCCTCTTTAATCACTTGACAGTTGATAACCTGACTCATCAAATCAAGGATTATTAAATTAATTAATTAGTCTCCAAATTCAATTTTGAGGTAAGTAAGCTAACGTGTGTCCAGCTCTCTCACTTTTGTTCCAAAGTTTCAAAAATTATACTTCAATATCCAACGTTTGACAAATTAACACTTATATATAACACAAATGTAATTTTTCGGTATCAAAAATATTGAAATGAAATGATGGAAATCTTACATGGAGATTTGAATTAAATGGATGTTTAGATGTGGAGGAATTTGAAGCGGAGAGTAGCATTCTATGTCAATTGAGACATTGAAAAATTGCATTAGTGATATAAGTATTAGTTTATCGAACGTTAGACATTAATGTCTAACTTTTAAATTTCAGAATAAAAATGAAAATAATGAAAATTTTAGTACCATATTTGGTACTAAATTATAATTAATCTATTTATTTATGTTGACAAATGAGACATGACAGTAGTGGTCTATTTGCATGTGTGACAAGAAACGTGAACACCTATTAAAATCTTTAGTTAGAAAATGCAATTTTTCGTTATAAGTTATTAAGTGAGGGCAATATTCTCGTTTTAATATGAATGTATGATAGATGAATTTATGTAGGTAGGTAGGGTAGGGTAGAGCTCATCCCGATGGAATGAGGACTATCGATTTATTTTTTAATACACGTAATTTAATATTTTTAAGGGATATATTGATGATATTATTTTATTTTTAGTAGATATAGGCATATTTTATAGTTACAATATCAGTAACTTAAAAATAATATGGTTGCTCTGAACAAGTGTCATTCTATTATTTCAATTTTATTTTAAAAATAATGTCATTTTATAAATTCGAGATAAAAAATTCATATTTTTTTCTCACATTTGCCTCCATTAAATACATTCAAACATCTATATTTAACTCATTTAATGTATTCACACAAGAGTGTATTATATAATTTAATTAGTTTATTAATTTGTGTTTATTCATCCAAAATGACATTTAAATGAAACCGGAGGGAGTATAATATATTAATATATTTATTGATTTTTATATATTTATTTAATTTTGAAATCTTATGAAATTCAAAATTAGATAAAATATTTAAACAATAAATATATTATTATATGATAAAGTTTTCTTTGGCAATAAGTAAACACATTTTAAAGAGATATCTATCAGTATATAAGAGCCAATGAGATCGTGTCATGTCAACCCTAAATCCACCATATTATCTCTCCTTACAACTATAAATAGGAGTCTTCATATAATTGAAAATCACATTGTAAATCATTTGCAGAATTCAAGAATTTGAAAAGAAATTACATAAGGGAAATATTCAAGCGTTCTTGCGATATTCAAAGACGTTCTTCACTAAATTCATTCTAAAGACGGTATTTGATCCACAAGCAAGACAGTCAGAGACATTATTCATCAAATTTATCCCGAAGATCGAGAATATAAATCTTTCTCAAAAATTTTGGATATTGTTTGAAGATCGTTCCTGTAAGGAATAATCATAGGAAGAATAAAGATTGGATTCATATATTTACATTTTGATTTGAAATCATTTTATTTATACACTATTTTGTGTTTTATTAAATTAAATATAAAAATTTGTGTTACAATTATGTATTATCATAAATTCATAATATCCATGTTGATTATATGTCAAAAATATTATTTGAAAAAATTAGATTCTATGTATATTAAAACTATAGTTTCCAGTCGAACAACATGCGTATATAAATATAAAAATGAATTTAATTTTGGTGTTCGTTATTTTCTATCTACGTTCACACATCAAGTGTATACAAATATTACAAGCATGGTATATATACATAATACAATACAGCCTCGTTTATTTTGATGGATAAGGATGAATTAATAAGTTATTCTATGTTTACTTTGCATGATATTAAAATGGTGGATAACCCAAGGCTCGTGATAAAGTGAGCTTTGGGTGCTTATTTATGAGATATGTATCCCACCTAAAGAGATGTGATATGATTTATCCATCCTTCCATCATCTAACCTATCTATCCTTCAAATTGTATATCCTCGAAGTAAACATGTCCTACATGCAAAATGCATAAAACAATTTAGCGAAGACAAATTTATACACATTTGGCTCTCTACCCACATTATTTTCTCTGTATTTACCTGCTCTTTTGAAAATGAGGACACTGCTCCAAAAGTAGTATCGAATTTACCTATTTGTGTCATAATTAATTGCGGGATTATTATATAAGGATAAGGTAAAAAAACACATTTAGGGCTCGCTTACTTCAACGGTTTACTATTGGGTGGATAGATAGTTTAGGAGATAAGGGGATTGATAAATCATATCCCACCTCTTTAGGTGGGATACATATCCTACAATTAGGCACTCAAAGCTCATTTTATCACGGGCCTTAGGTTATCCATCATTTAATATCATTCAAAGTAAACATAGGATAACTTATTAATCCACCCTTATTCATCAAAGTCCATCAAAGTAAACAAGACCTTAAGATATTGACTCAATCCCAATT
Organism: Perilla frutescens; assembly: GCA_026008535.1. Classification (NCBI taxonomy): domain Eukaryota; kingdom Viridiplantae; phylum Streptophyta; class Magnoliopsida; order Lamiales; family Lamiaceae; genus Perilla; species Perilla frutescens. The sequence continues at coordinate 3,767,489 of BRKX01000014.1, read as the reverse complement.
AAATGTTTTAAAGTATAACTAAGTCTTTTCGACCCCTGAAAACTATTTTAAATAGTCCAATTGGCCCCTTCTGTCAAAAAATAATAAATTTTCGGCTAGTATATAAGGGACAATGCAATTTGAGACTCAATTGTATTAATCATCGATTTTATAGCACACAAAATAACAATGTACTCTTGCATGTAGAAATATATTAATTTACATGTTCGAAGTATTTAATATCTACTTAAAATAGCATAAATTGTATTCCCTTCGTTTTATATTATTTAATTTGATGTTATAGTCATTCCCACAAAAATTTAAGATGTAAATACACATGATAAATATATCATTCTCTCTCTCCCTCTCCACATATATATTTTACGGAAGAAATCTCATCTATTAGAGATTTTATAGTGTTTTGATAAGGGTAAAATTGAGAGAAAGTGTATTAAAAAAATATAAATATCAAATATTTTGAAATAGTTTTATCAGTTTAAAACATCAAATAATATGAAATGGGAGGAATATCAGGTATTATGTGTGTGTGTATATATATATATATATATAGAGAGAGAGAGAGAGAGGAGATTTAACCTATCAAATAACTCCCTTAAAAAAAACTATAAAATAACTTATTTTACGGTGTTTTTTTTTTAGTACTATCTTACGGTGTTGATATATTCAACATCACAAGTGAATAAAAATAAGATTTTCCTACACCTTTTGATATATGGAGATTAGAGACTTTGGACATTGGACAACATATAATATCATGTTGAAGTATGAGCTGTGAAAAGCCAAAAGATTATTCCTCAAAAAAAAAAAGCCAAAAGATTAATTTATTATTTATTTATTTGATGATTACGATATGACTAATTATTTATTAATTAGAGACTGATGCAAGATAATCAGAATAAAATAATATATAAGCATAGCTGTTACGGCTATGTACGGGGCTTAAATATTTAAAAGGTTACATGCCTCATCACTGATGGCTTTCAAGTTTCAAGCCTCGTGAAAGTGATCTTACGTGGCAAAATAAATGTTAAAATATACTCTTATTTGCTATTTTATATATTTTCACGTTCTCCCTCTCAATTTTAACCCTATAAATATTTAGAGAGAATTTTTTTTTTTTTTTTATAATTTTTTAGAAAAATATTTATGAATAGAATTTTATATAATATAAAAAGGAGATACATATTAGTCCAAATAATTTATTATTAATTCTAAATTAAAATTCTAAAATAATAAACATATAAAAAGAGGGAGTATATTAACTACTCTTCCAAAATAAAATAATTTTGTAAAAGTCGTGTGCGTCAAAAAATTTCAATTGTCAATATAAAAAATGAAAAGCCAGACGGAACTGAAAGCAACTTAGCAACGCTACTGACATTTTCAAATATTGACTAAAATAAAATAATAGTAGTAAACCTAAATAACTTTTTTTTTTTTTTTGCTTAACCAATCAAAGTATAACTTGAGTGAAAGATGGATTGTGGTTGGTTGTCGAGAGCAAGGTTGTAGAACTCCCTAGGGACTAATCGGACGGCGGGAAGGGGCCTAGCACCTAGGTCGTCTAGGTGGAACCTAGACGGAATCTAGGCGGAGCCTAAACGGTTTTCTAATTTTCATATATATTATTAATTTATTATATATTTGTATTTATATATTAATTTTTTCAATACTTTACATCATCCCACGTCGATTATATAATGAAAATTGAGATGTATGCTATTGTATAAAAGCTCCAATTAGTTTTTCAAACTTTTTAAATATTTCCTACATACCACATCGGTTTTAGATTGAAAGTTGGGATGTGGATTGTTGTATAAAAGAATGGTCTATCTTAATGAAATCCTCAAATAAGTTTTTCAACTTTTTCCTCATTTTTTAACATCCCACATTGGTTGTTGATTGAAAAATGGGATGCAGGTTGATGTATAAAGTTTATATTTTGAACTAAAAATTTCAAAAAAAATAAAATTAACTAATCGGCACCTAATCGTCCGATTAATTGCCGCCGAGACCGCCTAGGTGCCGAGGACTTAGTTGTCCGATTTCTTGACCGATTTGGGTGTTTTCGGCACGGGTAGAGGCCGCCTAGCCTGATTTCTACAATCATGATCGAGAGAGAGAAACTTGCGACATATAATTTTTTTATTTCAGAGAATCCATATACATCACAATATGAAAGTAATTAATAAAATAAGTACTTCAATCAAATAAATTGAGAATAAATGAAATTAATCAGATACACTTTACTGACTTTAGTATGAATTACTAAATATAAAATTACAAGAAATACAGATAGTTGGTAGAAACCATATTATATCATTTGACAATGAAAACAGCCAGCACATTTCTTTTATATATACCCTTAATTTCCTTTAATTCACGACTGATTTACATAATTAAAATAATTTATTTGTTGACATATATGATATAGTATTTTATTATATATATATGCATTATTTATTAATGACATTGTCCATTGTATATCTGTATATGAAATAAAATAAGAAATTAATAAAAAGAAAAGTAAATTGAAAGTGTGGTCATAAGATCCCATAATAAGCTTTATAAGATTCGTGGTTGTCAATGCCCCCATAGATAAGCATATCTTTAATTGTTTGGCAAATCCACTTTTATATCAAAGTTTGGTGCTTAAGTTTTGTCTTAATCTTTTGTTTTTAATTATGAGGAAAGTCTTGTCTTAATCTTGATAGGCTGTTTTTTAAGGACAATAATTATTGTATTATATTAAAGAAATAAGCAAAGCATTATCTTTTGGGATATAATGTTAAAGTTAAGATAATTATTTTGCGTTTTGTTATACTTTGGTTAAACAAAATGTCTCATCATACTAAATAGCCTAAATCTACTTCACCACACTAAACGACCCAATCGGCCAATCTTATGGTTATATTACAATTCGAATTTCACCACAACTCAATTTAAAAAGAATATTCATAAATGAAAATTTAAAGCTTTACAACTACTAATTACTTGCATTTCTCGTTACAACCCCTGATGCCACGATCATTTTTTTTTTTTTTAATTTATTGTGATTTAGTTTACTTTTAAATTTTTATTTAGGGTTCATCATTTTCAATCAGAGTATATAAAAAAAATGTATTGTTTAGTTGATGGATTGGATTGTTTATTATTTATGCTTCATTAAAAATGAGTTATTTTGGTAAAAAATAGGAAAAATTTTGGTGGAAAAATAAGGGAAAAACACATGTGCTTAAATCTGTCAAAAAATTCGCTATCTTTGGTTTTCACAAAATTGACCAATCAAAACCAAATTGACATTTTGTCAGTAAATTTTTAGGTTCGGTGCATTTCAATTTTGGAGATTCAATTCAGTTCGGTTCGGTGCGAACTAAATGCACAGCCCTACCCATGGTGCCCCTTGGTTGATAAATTGATGGAATATCCCTTTGATGTGTGAAAACTCTGCAACCCGTGTATCTTCTTGCTTTTGAACTTTCATTCACACGACTTCTAACTGTTGGAAAAATGTAATGGGGTGATGGAAATTGAGGTGAATCCTAGATATCAAAGGTTTGCAACTAATGGCAACCTTTGAGTTTTAAGAGTTACAATATGTGGTTCAATGATGGAACACTTGAGAACGTTCCTTTGAAGCCTATAAAAAGAGCTCTCAATCATCATTTGTAAACACACCAATTCATTCTCTCTTTCTCTTCTTCTCTCGTTCTCTGCTCTCTCTTTGAACAAGCTCGAGTCCTAGTTCGTGTTTGAAGATTGGTTTCCAAATTCGAGCACAGTGTTCAGTTCACGGAGGAAGTTCTGGTCTATCCGTTGTATCATGAGAATCAAATGTCCATACGGGGATAATTTGATTTAAGGAAATTGTGATCTTTATAGGCCTCGAGTTTTCTATAAACGTGTTCATGTTATTTTGATCTTTAATTTATTTCAAGTTTTTATTTTGATCTTCAACTCTTGTTGATGTTATGTTGTTACATTGTTTTGTTCAGTTAAGTTTAACAATCTTAAACCAAACTTTATTATTTGAAAAACCATAGTTTTCAACATATCTAGTGAACAGACAAACAACGTTGCCGCAACTAACACTGTGAGGATTGGTGCTATCAATATTCTTGCTAATCATGCTGACAAACCGGAGAAATTCAATGGTTTGAATTTCAAACGGTGGCAACAAAAGATGTTGTTCTACTTAACAACATTGAACCTTGCAAGATTCTTAATTGAAGACCCTCCGACATTGGGGGTGAATGTTGATGCTCAAGTTGTCACTACGCTTGATGTATGGAATCACTCAGATTTCCTATGTAAGAACAATGTGATAAACTGCTTGGTGGATACACTTTACAACGTGTATTGCTCAATTAAAACAACTAAGGAACTATGGGAGTCCCTAGAAAAAAAATTACAAGACCAAAGATGCTGGAGCCAATAAGTTTCTTGTAAGTCGATTTCTCGATTACAAGATGGTTAATTCAAAGACTATGACCAGTCAAGTGCTAGAGCTTCAAATAATCTTGCATGACATTCATTTTGAGAGAATGGTGTTGAATGAAACTTTCCAAGTAACTACTTTCATAGCGAAGCTACCACCGAGTTGAAAAGATTACAAAAATTACTTGACTCACAAAAATAAAGAGATAACTGTCAAAGAGCTCGTCGTTAGACTTTGCATTAAAGAAGACAACAGCAACTACAACAAAAAAGTTGTTTATCCCTCTAGTGGCTAAGGCGAATGTGATTGAGCATGGCGAGAGCTCAAGGCGAAATTCTAACAAAAAATCCAATTTTATTAAAAATCTTAATTACATGTATTTTTCATATTTTTTTCAATAAATTTCATTCACAAAAGTACAAACTCAATAATAATAAAATAATATTAATTTTATGTACGTAATATACATGGTTTTAGGTCTATATTTAAAGAAAATTATAATTTTAAAAAATTAAAGGGAAACTATATAAAAAGTAAATATTTTTTAGGGATGAAAAAATGGAAAAAAATAATTTTTTTTTATAAAAAGTGATATTTTCCACCAAAAACTAAATTTTGGGGGAGAGAACGGGAGATTTGCACCTACCGATAAATGTTAGGTGATATTTGGTCTTAAAAATATTAAGGAGAACTCGATTTCAAAAAAAAAAATATTAAGGAGAATTCGCTACTCTTGATAAACATTCTGGGTATTTTTACCTAATTTATAAAAAATAATATAAATTATACCAAAAGTGATGTGTTTTCGGTAATTAAGAAAGGAAAAGGAGATATGGCGTAAAAAAGTGAAGTAATTTGAAGAGTGTGACAAAAGGTTTTCCTTTTTTATATTGAGAGAAGAAAAAGTGACCGTATACGGAAAATGCATACGGCACAGTACACACAGTGCCACGCACTTGGGGGGTGGTATTCGAAGTGGGTCCCAGTAGGGGTGCACCCCCCCCCCCCCCCACCCCCACCCCGTGTCCCTTCAATTGTGTTTCTGTTTTTCTCTAGTATCAAATTTAGTGGAATGCCATACCCCGATGCACGTGGCGTCAAATGACCAAAATACCCTTGTGTGGTTTTACAAATTTTTAATTGTTTGAAATGTTATTCCGTTTTTTTCATTATACAAGATGTATCATATATCAATCGTTAATTTACACAAATTAATATATAACGAATTATGCGATGATGTTTGGAGTGACAGTCTTATACTTCAAATCACAACTAAAATAATTATATATATATATATATATGTAGCGACTAAAATAGGAACTTGCTAATTTATGACACACACACACACATATATATATATATATGTAGAAGATTATAAAGCATGTTTAATTTATTTCTAACAATAAATGAACTACTGTGCAGCTTTATCATATTTTTTTTATAATTTCTAATTATTTGATAAATCTAAAACTGCATTTGCGGTACCTAATCTATATCTATACCATATATTAAAATAAAGTAGTGCAAAATTTCCAAGAAAAAAGTTTCCCTTTCAAAAATGTTAAATCAGAAAGAAAAAAAAAGAAAATGAAATCTAATGCATTCTTCAACTGATTAAAATATTAATTTGAGCAAGACATAAAATATTATTTTTAAACATTTTTATTTGAAATCTTAAATAACTCATACCTAATTATCCATAATTTCTCATATCAGATTTGAGAGTCGAAACCATATTGCTCAAAAAAGCGAAAAAATATGATACAAGGTTTGACTATATTTTTTATTTTATGAATATGGGCCAAGAACTATTATTATTTTATTTTATTTTAGAAGGGATTTGGGTCACGGTTTTAATTAATATTAATCATTATTGTTTTTGTGTTCCATTCATTTCTATTATTATTCAAAAATTTTGTAATATAATGAAAACAAATCATATCTAAAAATGAATAATTATTATTATAAAAAATTCAAATATTCATTACAAACGAAGTGAAGCGTTGATTTGAACCAAATAAAATTACCTTGTACATCTTGACGTAACAGAGTGTGTCGAGCTAGTTTTTATAATATTGCAATTTATCTCAATTCTTGAAACTACCACCAAACTTATGATTACTATATTATCATCTTTTTACTTTGCATGTTGAGTTTTTAGTAATTTTAGATATATTTCATTCATCTTATAAAAAATAAAACAATACAAATTCTTACCTTTTATCTTCAACTAAATAATTCATTTATAAAATTATATTTCCATGTATTATAAATTGAGATATCTTTTGTTGAAGAAAATAAATGGCATAATAATGATCAAGTGGCAATGAATATTTGTAGCTAGCAAACTATTTTTTAAGCAACATGAACTCTGTAGATTTCATATGAACTCATTAATGAATAATCTGGTTCATATGAGTTTGTTAACATCCACAATGAGTTAATATTTTCTAAAAAAATTTATATAAGTTGGTAGAAAATTATTTTGTTATTCTCTTTTGCTATTCTAACATTTTTCCCTAACAACAATAACAACAACGACAATGATAAGGTAAATCAGTCAGAAAAAAAAAATTGAACATTTGTAAGTGTTATGAATTTTAGCCAATGGTTTAAAATTTATCTATTTAATCATATTTTTGTCATGAAATTATGGCTAAATTATTGTTTTTGCCAAAAATTAATTAAATTTTGGAAACAATATTTAGACAAGACCATCAAAACATAATATTAGCATTCCTATTCTAGTCTAATTAATAATAATATATTATATTGGCTCATATAATAAATAATTACTATTAATAAATATTTATAATTTAGTGTTTATTTTCATCTAATAAATAATAAATTATAATATATTAAAATTAATATTATTTTAATAAATTATTATATTACATTTTAGGCAAACATAATAATAATTTATCTATTAGATAATAATGATAATTATACAAAAATATTTATAATTATCACAAAAAAATAGTTAATTATTACTTAGAAACCTTAAAAAATTATTTTCAACCAATTAATAATTAATTTTTTTGTCAACATAATATTAATTTATTTTCATCTACTTATCATTATTATTATTTTTATTTTTTTGTCTAAAGTATAATATTACTATTTATAAAATAATTATCATTAAAAATACAATAAATTGTTAGTTATGCAAATTTGTGACGAAGTTAAATAGTAATATTATTTATTAATAATTTGGCAAAAAATTTACTCTAAAAAACTACATATAGCTAAATTGATAATTTTAAAAGAATTGACTAAAATCCATAACTTCCAAAGGTTTTTTTTTTTTTTTTTGCTATTAGGTTTAGCATCTATTCACACATATTAAGACTAGGATTAGGATTAGAGGATCATTAGAATTACAATTAGTATGAGTATAGGATTCGCATTTGTATTAGGATTATGATTCATATTATTAATTGTTATTTGTATTGAAAATTATGATTAGTATTTTTTTATGATTATTAGTATTAGTATTAGGATGTGGAAAATCAAAATTTGAGATGGCAAAATAGGAATTTAAAATCAATGGGAAGGGCATTAATGTGAAAAAGGGGGCAGGGGGGGTCATAATCACAAGACAGCCGCATGTCTCCTCAGAAGTGGATCTTCGCACGTTATGAATGTCTACTCACTTTGTACTACTTCGAATTTACTCTCTCTCTCTCTCTTCATAACTCTATGCTTATCAGTCATCACAGTTCCACAGAAGACAGAGAGCCAACCGCCAACCCTTTCTCTCTCATACACACAGTTTCAACTTTCAAGTTTCAACACACATTCAACTCCTCCACCAGAAATCACCCTCCCCTCTTTCTCTCTCCCCCTCGGATAGAAAGAACTGACTCATTCTTTAGCTTAGCACGTAACTGTTAGACCCGCTTCCCCTCAAACTTTTACGGAAAAGTTCATGTTTTTTCGGTGAGATCTTGCAATTTTCCTTGTTGCTTTTTCCCACCTCTCACCAAAATCATATCTTTGGCTTCTTTTTTATTTTTTTCTGGGATCAAGATTTTAGCTCGAAGTGCAGCTCTTTATATATTCATGTATATCTAGTGCCGTAGCTACATACATAACGATCGACCATTAAAATTAAAAAAAAAAAAAAGATCTTTCCCAATGCTGAATAACCATTAATTCCATTCAAGAACTCGAGGGCCCACATAAAGTTTCGATTTTATTTATTTATCTCAAGAAATCTTGAATTTCTTTGATGATTTTGCACAAAACCCATGAAGAATTTTCACTGGCTGAAGCAGATAGCTAGCACACACAGCAAACTGGAGAGGAGGCTGTCGTTGGGAGAGTACAAAAGAGCAATTTCATGGTCAAAATATTTGGTTTCTTCAGGGGCAGAAATCAAAGGTGGGGGAGGGGAAGAATGGAGTGCTGACATGTCACAGCTTTACATAGGCAACAAATTTGCTTCTGGAAGGCATAGCAGAATTTACAGAGGTGTTTATAAGCAGAGAGATGTAGCTATTAAGCTGATTAGTCAGCCTCAAGAAGATGGAGATTTAGCTGCATTTTTGGAGAAGCAGTTTACTTCAGAAGTTGCTCTTTTGTTCAGGTTGAGACATCCCAACATCATCTCTGTAAGTTTTCAGATCTTCAGCATTTTCTTGTTTTTTTTTTCTTTCCTTTTTTTGCTCTTTAATTATTGTAATTTTGTGTTTTGGGGGGGTTTGGTGGGGGTTGGGTGAAGGGTTGTTTTACAAGTTTCTACCTGTTGGGGTTGAATTGGGAATGGTTTTGATACGTTGTACATTGTGCATTGAATGTTGTACATTATGCATTGAATGCTGTACACTGTGCATTGCCTGGCTGGGTTCAGATTTCATTGGCATTGTCAGCATTCTGAAACTTTGTGTTTGTTTGATTTATATGCTTCAGTGATTTATCACATGATTATTTATGCTTGTGTACCTATATAGACAAAGGAATGTTGTTGCCGACAACTAATGAACTCTATATTGTGTTAAAATGTACAAAGATTTGTTTGAGTTAACCTCCATTGTTAAATGAACAAAGATTTGTTTGACTTTTCGAATTTGCAAAATTTTTCTAGATTGTTTTTTGTTAGATGGCAGTACAACAAATATTTTTGTATAGTTGCATCCGTCCAGTTGTAATGTGTCAGCTGTGTTTTAGCTATATCTGGATTAGTATAGAGTAAATCACAGAGGAAAATGTTCCATTACAACCTTGTTTAGGAATATTAGCTGATCCGAAATAGTTTCCTCATCGAGTCATCGTTTTAGTTTGTCTGAATTGACTGCTGTCTTGATGAATCTAAGATATTACAAAATGGTATCAATGTTCTTGTTTGTATTGCATCACTTCCACCTAAAACGACGATTCCTTCAGGATCGTGGAGTTTTCCATTAAACGGTCCAAAATTGTTTAGTTTTGTTTTCTATTTTAGCTTGGATGTTTGGGGAGAGCCTTTAACTGATCTCCACTGTTAGATTTGGCAGTTAAAATCGCGTTGTTATTGATATATCTATAAGATTGATTGACTTTACAAATGCAGTTTATTGCAGCATGTAAGAAGCCCCCAGTATTTTGTATTATCACAGAGTACTATCCAGGTGGTTCCCTCAGAAAATACCTCCATCAGCAAGGACCACATTCGCTTCCCCTCGACCTCGTACTGAAATTGTCGCTCGACATTGCGCATGGCATGCAGTATCTTCATGCTCAGGGGATTCTTCACAGAGATCTTAAATCGGAAAACCTTCTGCTTGATGAAGATATGTGTGTCAAAGTAGCAGATTTTGGCATATCGTGTTTAGAAACCCAATGTGGCAGTGCTAAGGGATTCACGGGCACTTACCGTTGGATGGCTCCAGAAATGATAAAGGAAAAACACCACACGAAGAAAGTCGATGTTTACAGTTTTGGCATTGTCATGTGGGAGCTGTTAACTGCATTGATACCATTCGACGACATGACTCCAGAACAAGCAGCGTTTGCAGTATGCCAGAAGGTAAAAGATTTAAAGCTTTGTTCCGAGACGAATACCTATTGTTGCATCATCTAATTCTCACCATATAACATACTGATACTTCAACACACACACACACACACATCCATGAACAAGCTTGATCTTTCCTTCTTTTGAATTAAGATTTTATTTGAACAAAAGGTACTTACTATTAACTAATTCTTGATTATATGACTTTCAAGTGAAGAATATTGAAGTTGGAGATTGTTTGAGACCATGTGCATTGTCGTTTTAGATCTTGCAAGCCGAGATTACTTATTTGAGAACAGAAGATACGAAGCCTCTCAACGTCGTGTATAGCTTAAAAAGGATCACTACTCCCTTTGCAATTCTCATCTAGTTACCTATCATAAGTTCCCATCATTAGAGTTTAGAAATTTTGAAGTTATTAGTTACATTTCTTGATTATCCAATTAATTCAAGATACCAACTGTTTATCTCAATTTGTGTGTTCCAATTCTTACATTAGTTATGCACTGGACTACACTATTGATCTCCTTGAAATAGCTATGGTGCTTATTGACTATACCATAGTATTTGCATCTTTCTAATAGTAGCAAATACTGTCCTTCACAGAATGCAAGGCCGCCGTTGCCTTCAACATGCCCTACAGCGTTCAGCCGTCTCATTCATCGTTGCTGGTCGGGTAATCCAGACAAGCGGCCACATTTTGATGAGATCGTGAGCACACTTGAGAGCTACTCGGAGTCACTCGGGCGAGACCCGGAATTTTTTTCGTCGTACGATCCGTCGGAGGGATTCCGTCTAGCAAGATGCATTCCGAAATGCATAGCTGCATAAGAGGGCCTGTATGATCAAGGTCTGATGCTAAAATGCATTGTAGTTTTTTCATCATGGTAGGGATAAATGTTTATTGTAATTTGAGGTGCAATTGCTCCCCTACATCATTTTGTTTTTCTCTTTCTTTTTCTTTATGGAACGTAATGGAATTAAGATAGTTGTTCTCTTTGACAATTCCCTAAATGGGGACGATAATTCGAAGGGAAATTCTATTAGAAAAAAAGCGTAGTAGTAACACATTAAACTTGGTGAAATTTTTTGAAATAATGTGATTTATTTGGATTTATATTTTAGGTTAATTGCTATTAAAATAATAAACCTCACACGCTTTTGGTTTTAACATGAACTTAAAATTGTGCTTTTAGAATACAATACTTTTTTTTTTTGCAAATTCAACATCGGTTGTAATCTAAAAGAAAAGAATGTGTAAGGTTCATGATTTTATATAAGTTAACTTGTGTTTTTGATGTTTGGCATGTATTTTTCCGAAATTTATGTTAATTTTAATTTGGTCAAAATTGAAATCGAACTTAACTTATGTTTTTAATGGTTGATATGTAATTTTTCGAAATTTCATGTTAGTTTTAGTTTTTAGTTCAATCTGAAATCAATATTAAATTTGTATTTTAAAAAGCATAATTTTAAGTTCATGAGTTCACGATCTTAAAAATATTTAAATGTTATAATATATATGAAACTAAACATCAAAACTGACAGTTTGGAAAATATTACAATATTAAAATATTTATAAAGATAATCATCAAAACAGACAGTTTGGCCGAGTGGTCTAAGGCGCCAGATTTAGGCTCTGGTCCGAAAGGGCGTGGGTTCAAATCCCACAGCTGTCAATTTTTTTACAAATATTTAATATATACTTCCCATTTCCCCCTCTGTTTGATTACAAACTCTCCATCTGATCAAATCGACCCATAAATCAATTTTGGATTAGCTGTTTTTTTTATATATATATATAAAAACTCAATATCTCTCTTCTTAAAAAATAAATGAACATATTTAATATGTAATTTTTCCCCCTATTGTTTGATGACAAACTTTCCATCTCTTTAAATCAACCCACAAATCAATTTTGGATTAGTGCCTCACGCATTATCAACTCCGGTTTTTATAGAACATATAAGATAAAATGATAGGGTAATGTCCAATTTGCACTTAAACTATATTCAAAGAAATGCTTCGACACTTAAAACTAAAATTTGTCGAATTAGACTTTTAAACTTCATAACTCGGCCTAGTTTGCTATTTCCATTAACGGTGTTAATTGGATTTTAACTTTTCTTACTTCTTCCATTCGTGTAAGTTCAGTTCCAAATTATGCGTTTTCTATCATTGTGGTCTGTGGACGATGCTAGTTGCTAATTTTTTTAATACAACATCTTTTCTCTAAAAAAATCAAGGAAAGATAAAATCTAATAACAAAAATTAAGAAATTAAAATTAATAACTAATAACTAAATTAAACAAATAGCAAGAAAAGATAAAATCTAAAATTTATAAGGTATGTCGACATCCCAATCAAGAAGAAGAGAAGTTGGCCCAATTCTTCACCGTGAACATCCTCTTTAAATTCGGGTAAAATTCATATAACCCTCTTATATTGTTTCAAAAAATAAAAAATTTTATATGCTTAATAAATAATCTAAAAACCTCATGTTATTATAAAATTCATCACAAGAATCATTTTTAGGTAGAGTGAATCACACCTGCTATGAAGAGAGCTTTTTTTTTTTTTTTTACTATTTTTGTTATACAAAAATATAATTTCAACTTTTTATTAAATAAAAATATATTTTATATTATTTGAAAATCATAGTATTTGGTAAACCTTCTACTTTTTTACTATTTCCGTAATTTCTTAAGTTTTGTATTATATTTTAAATATTTATTTATGCAAATATGAAAACGGGTATAATGAGAAAAATGTTAAAATTAATGTTGCTAAATTATTATGGTATTTGGAGAGAGTGTTATTAATTTTACCATAATACAAAGAATTCTTAGACTATTAATTAAATATAAGGATTTTTTTTTTTGAGAAAAAAAAATACAAGAACCCTTAATTTCACTATCTCTATCCTTGTCAAAAATAAATAAATAAAAAATTACACAATCATATAGCTCGCAAATTATAACTTAAGTCATACCATATTCTATAGCAAAATAAGTAATTAACTTCACCTATATATCGATAAGTAGTTCTAATGTGTAATTTGCTAACCGTGACAAAGTAATTATTTTTAAAAAAAAAAATTAAAACAAACTATGCTATTAAACGAATTTTAAACCAAATTCAATAACAAAATTGATTATTAGCCGTTATTAATGAATTGTATATGTGGACGTAGGGTACGTGGACCTACTTATAATATTTAGAAATTATATATTAATACCTATCATATATATTGCAGCATAATCACTCTCATTTATTTGATTCCAGATCAACTAAATCCAGATTGGACAGCCAATCACTGACAATCATATCTTGTTAAGTTGTTATGGATGGATAATTACAAGCTCTAAACATTTTTCAATTTTTTCATTCACTTTATAATATATAGTATTGATATACACGCTCACACTCTCTTAATTTGGATACTGTCTATATATGCATATGTAATATTCCAAATCAATTAAATCCAGATTGGACAGCAAATCAAGCGGCCAATCACATCCTAATAAACAATCATATCTTGTTTTAGATAAATAATTACGTGCTTTCAACTTTTTTCAATTTTCTAATTCACTTTTATAGACTATGTAAACAATAATTCCATATCCTTTTTGTCATACAATATGTATGTATGTATGTACGAAGGGTGGTGGTTGGTGTCCAATTCTGGATATTCAGAATTAATATAATTAAAATTTAAAATATATTAAAATAATAGATAATTACTATGATGGTCTTACTTATTTTTGGAGGCAAATTGCTATTAGGAGGTGCTAATTAATTCAACTCCCGTTCCTCTGATTTAATATCCCCTTCTTGTATTGATTGAAACAAAATAATTAGCGTAAACAGAAAGCAGTATTATTTCTGACCGCAGCAATTTGTGCCCGCCAAATATGCATGAAACCCTACATACACCAGCAATCCTCATCTGAACAAAAAGAAATATTATTTCTGTACACCAAAAAAAGGGGCACACTTGTGTGAGACCGTCTAATGAGTTTCTTACGTTAGATGGATCTCAACTTGGATCTGAGTTGAATAAAATATGTAATTAAAAAATAAAATGACTGTGAAGTGAAGTAAAGTAAAGTATCACTAACTGTGAAGTGAAATACCATATTATACTCCACTTCCGAGTTAATGATAATTCATCTCATAATTAATGATACTTCACATGATAGTTAATGATACTTTACCAGATATATATCTAATGATACTTCACTTAATTGTTAATGATATTTTGTCAAATTTATATCTAACGATAATTCACTTCATAGTAATGATACTTCACATCAGAGTTAATGATACTTCATCAGATATATATCTAACAATACTTCACTTAATAGTGAATGATATTTCGCCAAATTTATATCTAATGATACTTCACTTCAGAGTTAATGATACTTTACCAGATATATATCTAATGATACTTCACTTCATAGTTAATGATATTTCACCAAATTTATTTCTAATGATACTTCACTTCATAGTTAATGATACATCACTTCACAGTTAGTGATACTTCACTTTACAGTTAGTGATACTTCACACATAGTGATGTTTTATTTTATACATAGTGATACTCGAGTGGCCGCGCGTGGGCGGGCGCGTAGAGCCCACACGCCCGACTATTTTTGCGGGTTTGGAACGATTTTTTAGACGGATTTGGATCCTATTTGACCCGTCTAATGCAAGAGACCCGTTAGACGGTCTCATACAAGTTTTTGTCAAAAAAAAATCCAAATGGAAAATGAGCCAATCCAAATGAAAAAAATCCTCATATTAACAAAAAGAAATATTATTTATGGATTGATGTATACTTTATTTGGAGAAGATTCGAATAATGAATTTGAAGGAGCAAGTGTTGAAACTAATCATACCCAAAGAGGAAATGCTGAAACCAATCACACCCAAGGGAGAACTACTGAGGATGAGTTTGATCTCAATGCACATCTCGATGATTGGGCAGATGAAGGAACTTATGAAGATTTTAATACGTAGCTAGAAGATACAAATGACTGAAGCAACAATGTTGAAACCTAATCATCAAACTTCATTAGCAATGCAATACAAAATTCAGAAGCAACCTCTAATACAAAAAACAAACGACAATTCAAATCCAAATAACATGTTCAATCTTAGAGCAATCTCTAATACAAAAAAAAAACATGAACATTAGAGCATCCTACAAGAGAACATGCTACAGTTCAAATCCAAATACTAGGTTCAATCTTGATCGTTGTATCATGCTTGTCAAGGGATACATGAAGTTGATTTGGATCCGTCACATCCCCTTCAAAATAGAGAGTATCACCCTGCTGGATAGTCATAAAATCCACCACTCTATTTCTGCAAATCAGAATCTTGATAATAAATAAATTCATAAATATAAGTCTCTGTATTGAATTATCTTCATAAATTCATAAAAGCAACCGAGGGCAGATTCTTCAAAAAAATTTGACAGATTAGTATTTCATAATATAAGTCTATATTGAATTCCTAGCACATAGATTTCTAAAACACTCTAATGACATAGATATCTTACCAATCGAGTTTGAAACTCGAGTGTCTTGCAAACGGTCTTGAATGCTCTCCGAGTAGGGACGTCTCTTTTTCGCTCCTCATACATATCTCCCATTGTGAAACATCTCTTTCTAACCGCAAATATAGTGTATCTTCATTTCATATTTTTGAAGAGGAAAATTTGATATTGGAGAAGATAGGTCAAGTGAAAGTGGGGTGTGTGGCTAGATGTATAGTTCCAGCAAATTCTTTTTTTTTGGATGTCGAGGGTATTCTGCAGCCGCTACCGTGGTGCGTACTAGATAAACTCCGCCTCTATGTGATAGCCTGCAAACCTATATAGGGGAGGTAAACCACACTTAGCAGGCTAGGTGTGACAGACCCACACGTAGTGGTGTTGGTAGTGGGTCGAACTTGAGATCTTTGACCTCAAGAAACACCACTCCACCACTAGACCATCCCCAAGGAGACAGTTCCAGCAAATTCTTGGCTATATGAAAGGTTGCGTATCTACATCAAATTAATTCAACCTCGATAAGATTGAAAGAAGAAAAGAAATTTTGAATTTCAATAGTAATAATCATCTAAACCCTAACTAAGCAACCTGAGTGGTAGATCATGGGCGACAATAATGATTGCTTTTCTAATTAATCGAATAATTCATTACAAATATTTAAAGTTATTTTTTCATAATTAATTATGAGTTAGATAATAATTAAATCATTAATAATAGTAATAATCTTATTATTATAAATAAGTATAAAACAAATAATTACTCATTATTGATAATAATTTATTATTATTACTCATGGACGTAATATATTATTATTAATTAGACATGCATAATGTTATTATTATTATTATTAACATAAGTAATTATTAATTAGTAAAAATTAAAACATAAGCATCAAATTATAACATAAGACTGAAATTAAAACATGACATCAAATTATAACTTAAGATTGAAAATTAAAACATAACATCAAATTGATTATTGGAATTGAATTCCCGACACAACCTATACACTATAACACAACATCAAATTGATTCTCGTAATTGAATTTCCGACACAACCTATATACTATAACATAACATCAAATTGATTCTTGCAATTGAATTCCCGACACAATATATACGCTATAGTATAATCAAATTGATTCTCATAATTAAATTCCCGACATAACCTATACATTGTCGCATAACATCAAATTGATTTTCACAAATGAATTCCAACACAAGATTTACACTACAGTATAATCAAATTGATTATTACAATTGAATTCCCGACACAACCTATACACTATAACATAATATCAAATTGATTCTCGGAATTGAATTCCCGACACAACCTAAACACTATAGTGGTCATCAAATTGATTCTCGCAATTGAATTCCCGACACAACCTAAACACTATAGTGGTCATCAAATTGATTCTCGCAATTGAATTCCCGACACAACATATACACTATAGTATAATCAAATTGATTTTTGCAATTGAATTCCCCACACAACCTATACATTATCACATAACATCAAATTGATTCTCACAATTGAATTCCCAACACAGCCTCTACACAACCTATACATTATATTATAATCAAATTGATTTTCGCAATTGAATTCCCAACACAACCTAAACACTATAACATGACATCAAATTGATTCTCGCAATTGAATTCATAAGCTATACACTATAGTATAATCAAATTGATTATTACAATTGAATTACCGATACAACTTATACACTCTAACATAATATCAAATTGATTATCGCAATTGAATTTTCGACACAACCTATACACTATAGTATAATCAAATTAATTTTCGCAGTTGAATTCCCGACACAACCTAAACACTATACACAACATCAAATTGATTCTTGCAATTGAATTCCTGACACAAGCTATATATTACAGTATAATCAAATTGATTATTACAATTGAATTCCCGTTATAACCTATACACCATAACATAATATCAAATTGATTCTCGTAATTGAATTCTCGACACAACCTATACACTATAGTATAATCAAATTGATTTTCACAATTGAATTCCGACACAACCTATACACTATAATATTCTTAAAATGAAATTTCTTTGCCTAAATATACATGCATAAATTAAACAAATTGATAATCAATTCATCTCTTTTAATTTTAATCATTATTAATTATAAATTAAAATCTAAAAAGTCACAATTGTATGAATTGATTTCTTTCATCGTAAAAAATAATCATTGTAAAAATATTTTCTTAAGTATAATTTCTTTCATTGTAAAAATACAATCATTATAAAAATAATTTCTTAAAATGAAATTCTTTTGCCTAAAAATACATTCATAAATTAAACAAATCGATAATCAATTCATCTGTTTTAATTATAATCACAATAATTATTAATTATAAATTGAACAAATCAATAATCTCAATTATAAACTTAACCGACCTCAAGAAATATTTAAAAGTGAAATAAGATATGGATCAATCGTTTCAATTCATCTATATCTTAAACATCTGGGTTGAAGTGCACCGTTTTCCTAAAGATAAATATAATTAAATGATAGTCCACTATCTTGGTATCATGAAAAATAAAAAGAAGAGAGATAAATAAATTTAAATTTTGAATTCAAATTTGAAACCAAACTAAGATTCCAAATTCTGTAGGGTGGGGACATTATGTAATGTACTAAAACCTACTTTTGCATAATTACGAAAAAACCCATGTTTTGAACATCCAAATTTTGGATACAAAGCTTTATCGATGTATGAATGTGGGTGTGTTTATATATATATATATATATATAGTAATTATAACGTTTATTTTATTAAAAATTACTGTTAAAAATAAAAAGACGGTGACATTTTTGTAATCACTATATTTTTTGAATTAAAAAAATTATCACTCATAATACTAAAAAATATTATTTCTAACATGAAAGTCTATGATACCCTATAAGGTATCACTCACAACCACAAGGTCTCGACACACAGACATTCTGAAGATTTAAAAAAAAAGTGATACATGATTAAAATAACATACATTATATCCACATGTCGAGATTCTTATTATTGTGGGTTACTCCCCGTGGGAAAGAATATATAGAATTTCCCCACTTCTAACATCGAAAAATATCATATGTTTTCATTTGATCGAAGCAGTTCGGTAAAACGAGTGTACTCAAATTTTTGCGATATTGTAATATATCTCTTGTTGATTAGAAGGTCATATGGAATAAACGATTTCTTTGTCCAGCTTATCGAGTGATCTTTTGGAGGAAAAATCCCACCCACCCCAACACACATTACACCCATCACACACATTTTAATAATTTTTAAATAATGGATGATCCACTTTATTTTTTTAATATGTGCTATCGGTGTATGAATGTTGTGATGGGTGAGAATTTCCCCTTTGGGAGATAACATTTGTGCTATTGGAACAAATTCCAGTGGATGGCACCATTCGCCACTTTACTATATTTTCGTGATCCAAAAGTTGTGCCAAATGCCACATTATTACAATGTTTTTAAAACCGGACCGGACATCGAACCCGTGAATTTACTGGGTCACTGGGTTACTGGTTCGATCGGTCGAACCGTTCTGAAAAAACCGGATAACCCGGTATATTATATATATATATACACATATATATAATAAAATTATATATATTAGTATCATGATAAATATATTAAATAAGTTTAAAAAATACACTAAATTTATATCAATGCAACAAAATAAAGTGTTTAATTTATTGATAGTTATTCTATAAGTTAATTAAGTAGATAAAAAAATAATATTTATAAAAATAAATATTGAACATCAAATACTATATTTTGTGAAAATATATAATTAAATATTAATTTTATTTACAAATAATATACATAATAACAATTAAAAATATTATTAATCATTATTTAACAAACCACTAGTTTAGTTCTTCTCTCTATTTATTTTAATTCAAAATATGATAAATTAGATATTGTTAAGTATTTATTTTAATTACATGCTAAATATTGATTTTAATTAAAATGTAAATTTATTATTTTCAATTTGTGCATATATATATATATGTTATTAATATTCAAATAATAACACAAAAATGTATTAGCCCAGTTGGTAGAACCCAATATACAAATGCATTAATTTTTGGAGATAATTAAATTGAATTTAATTAAATTTTAAAAAAATAAAATAAAAAACTAACCGGTTTTGATCGGGTTTGACCGGTTCGTAGTGGGTCAAAGAGCAACCCAGAATAATATATAATCGGACCGGACCAATGACCGGTTCGCGGTTAAACCGATCGAACCGGCCGGTCCGATCCGATTTTAAAAACATTACTTTATTATCCAGTTTTGAACAGTGTTACTTCATTTTTGAAGCATCACTATTAAGAGTGTAAACTCAAATTGTATGAACTTTAGAACTTGATGATTCCTCACATTTAATTCATAAATCAGAATACTAACATTGATAATCCATAACCTATTAATTCGATGATGATGAATAAATTGATTTTTCTCTCTTCACCATTTTCCTTAATACATAAACAGACTTCAAATGATAGAGAACATATAATTATGCATTTTCTTTTATCGATAGGCAGATGATTAGTCTCAGATGCACTTACACACACACACACATTCTATCAATGTGATAGATATGATGAAACTATCTTTAAATAATATGAACAATTCATTGAGTGAACATTAATTTATTTAAATTATATAATTAAAATACTTAAAACTAATAATAATATCTCAATATTGTAATTATTAATGGCATAAGGCCACTAATAAATCTTACATTCTCCCACTTGGCCAAAGTAATAAAATTAATCTCGATGGTACAAATAACATGCACACTATCGGATTTATAAATTCATTAGTCAAATCATTATTTTAATATCTTTATGTTGATTTTGTATACTGGAAAACTTGCCTTTGTATATATTAAACAATATTTATGATATATAGAATGAAATTATTTGCAATCATTATGTGTATTTATTTATTTATTTATTTATTTTATATAAATTGTATTGTCTGTATGCATTGTAGATGATATGATATGGGTTGACAGACAATAAGATCATATCATCGTGTCTTGCACTGTATTAAATTTGGTCTTAGACATATCATCGGTACACCATAGAATAATCTGGTGATTAGTTTATCTTGACTAATAGATTATTCTAGTACACCAGCTTGTGTATTGAATTGGATCGTGATGAGATAATGTTATTTATTCTGACCTTAAATGTAAGAACAAAGATCTCCAGAACTCAGGTTCTTAATCTATATCTGAATGACAGATATATATATATATATATATATGTTGTGTTTGATACTTTGATTTATCAATGAGTGAGATTCTTATGATAAGATCAATAATCTCTATATCTTGGATAGTAATATTTTCATATACGGTGGGTTGTGCATTATATATGGAAACCATGCATGTTCTAATGCGTCGGGTGAATAATGTCTCCTTGAGAAAGCATAGAGTTCATGTGAAACCTGACACATGAACATTAACATTTAATTAATATCTTTAATCTCTTAAGCAACCCTACAAAGCATGTAAGTATTTTCAATGGTATTTATTTTCCAAATTATTAGAATTTAAAGTTGCAGCATTCTTAATTCAACATAGAAAATTTAATGTCATGCATAAAATTACGATTTACATAGTCATAGAATAAATTGTAAGGTACCTTAGAATTTGCCAGGGTTGGTGTGTATTTTTTAACATTGTTAACTTTTTCATCCATATGAGAGTTTATGTGATTCACTTTTTAATGTACATAAAATTATTTGAGTCAAATAATCAAAGAGGAAGCATTATGCTCCACGAAATAGTTGAGATGAAAACTTACACCTTATTCTTTTTTTTAAGTAACAAAAAAAAGCACAATTTATTTGTTTTTATTTCAAACCAACGTGAGTTTAGTTTAAACCTAGAAAGCAATAATGATAACCCAAAAATATTACTCTTACTCTCTTCCGCGTCTAGGGGTGAGCAAACAAGAACCCGACATCGACCCGAGATGGCTAAATGTCGGGTCGGTGATCGGTGGCAGGAAGTCTAACCGAATACCATTCATTGTGGTGGTCGGTGGTGTGGCCGGAAATTGACGGCGACACTGAACCGCCCGAAAATTTAAAAAAAAAAATTATTTTTTGTTTTATTATTCCTATTCAGTATTGAGTATTCCCGTTTCCCTAATTTTCCAAATCTCTAATTCAGACTCGCCTAGTCGCCTCTCACTCACCCTCAGAGAAATAGAATCGGGGGTCTCTCACTAACTCGTTCTGTGTCTCGACTTTCACCTCTCACTCACTCTCGCTATCGGCGCTCACCAGTCACCACAGCAATCGCCCGCCGCCGACGTTCTCCTCATCTCTGCGAATCTGCGACTGCAAGGCCGCCGCTGCCGCACCGCCACTGTCAACGACTCACGAACTCACGAGCACGACGCACCGCCACTGTCGCCAACACAAGTCTGCAATCTTTTCTCATTTCTCAAGGTATTTTTATGCATATGAGATTTATACATTATGTATTATTGTTTTTGGGGAATTTTTTAATGAGTATGTATCATGATGTATCTCTGCGAGTATTATTGTATCAATAGAAATGTAGAATGGCAGATTGTTGTTTTTGGGATTTTTAATGCGAGATGTATTATTGTATACATCTCTGTAAGTGTCTGCAATGTCTTCAGTGTATGATGTATCAGTAGAATGGTAGATTGATGTTATTTTGCATTTATATTTTGTGGCAAGTAAAAATAGTAATTAGTTAATTTCGGTCAAACCGACCGAACTGTCCAATCACCAGCGATCGGTGATCGGTCGGTGAGTGATAGCTCGGTCGGTTGGTGGTGCCATTTCCGGTCAGTGCGGTGGCCGACCGCCCGTTTACTCACCCCTACCCGCGTCGCCCCTTCTCTCAAAGCATATAGAGTTTTACATACAAATTTTCTGTATCTATTTCTGTTAACAGAGAAATGGAGTCGAAGCCCTCAATTCATTCTTCAAGCCTTACTGTTGATCAACAAGTGGTATGTTTGATGAAATTGTGTTTTTGATAAAATTAAAAAAAAAATAAAAAATTGGTGATTTTTGTTCTTTGTTTTTTAGTTTCCAGGAGATGTGGTGCTAGACCTTTCCAAAATGACTAATCAAACCATCAAGCTTGGTGGTGGCCTCCGTCAGGTTTCCTACTTCTTCTAGGGTTTAATTCGTTATGGATTTATTTATTTCTGCGTTGGAATGTTATTGTTCTGGTCTTAAATTTTACGTATAGTGATTTGCTTTGGTGGGAAAAAGGGAAAATTGGGTGAAGAAGGTTACTCCGTTGGTAGCATGTAGTTGGGACTTTAAGTTATGCATATTGAATCATTAATGAATTTTTTAAGTTCTGGATGTCCGTTGGGCTATAACTTTAAAAGAATGTGCGTTGTTGTTCTTAATGTATGCACAATGCACTGCGTGACATCTTTTTGGTTGTTATGTGAGAAATAGATGTGTGCCCGACTGCCTGGATCTACTTGTGTTTTTCATCTTATGATTATTTCAAAACATGGCCTAAAGATTTGGTGCTTATATATGTAACTAGATTTATACTAGTCATGAATGATGCTTTCCATTTTCTCGAAGTGGATGTCTACTGTGATTTTCTAAAACTTTCTTCATTCCTTCTCTGGTTGTTTGGAGAACACTGATGTTCTCAAAACCAAGTATTGTATTAGTGGATAGTTCGTTTGGGGCTATGAACATTTTGAATTTGATTTTCTTTTATTCCCACAGCTTAGGAGAAAGACATTTTTTTTGCCTAATGAAATGCTAAATTAACTGTAAAGAACGAGTGATTGTGTATCTCTTGTGTTTTGATGTAAGGAGGTGTCAATAGTACCTAAACCATGCATATTAGAAGTTTGAATGAGTGTGCCTGATTTTGAGGGAACAAAATCAATTTACGGTTTCCCCATTGCAGGGAGATGTTAATAATGCTTGTCTTTTTTTTTTGTTTTTTTTTGCAGGATGGTGATTTCATATCTGTTATGAAAGCCGGAGTTCTGAGGTTCTCAAAACCGAACAAGTATTGGGTTGAAAGCTCCCATAAACGGGTGAGTTAAAGCTTTCCTTGTGGAGTCATCTTGTTGGATGTTAGCCATTCTTACATCACTGTAAAAATTCTCATTCATCCCCTTTCCAGTTTTGCTTATACTGTGGAAAATCCAGTGCAAAGCTTCCTCTTGCTGGGGATACATGTCTGTGTTCTCTATAGCACCATCTCTTTTAATAAGAAACTAATGGCTACTGGGTAGTTTTAATTTCAAATTTTTGGCTATGATATTTTCCAAGGTTTCTTTGTTTAAGCCAGTAGCACTTTTGTTCTTTATCAATTCAGCTAATGTCTGATATAGAAGTGTTCATGATTCTAACTCATTTAATTCATTTCTACAGTATGTCCCTAGTGCTGGGGATAATATACTTGGAATAGTGGTTGATGCAAGGTCTGATGTAAGTACTCTTCATTTGCAATGATCTGTTATGAAGCAAGTGTTGTTTTATTTTCATTACTACTCTGTGATATAATGTTTAATACTAGTTTTATAGTGTTAATTTTGCGTCCATGTCACGATAATCCTATCTTGATCATGCTCAATTATCTTGCTCGATAAAATGGTCAAATGGATACTAATATGCTCGATCAAATAGACAAAGTGGTTTTGATATAAAATTCTAATTGGTTCATCTAGTAGGAGTGTAGGACACAGGGTTTCCTATTATCTGCTTTTGTGGTAGGCTGCTGATTGCGCCAGTGTGAACATTTTGAGCTGGATCTTGATTATGGTTGTTCCAAGTATAGCTAGCTTGTGTGTGAATTTAGATGCTCATACGATAATTTGGGTTGCTATCTCTAATACATGTTATGTGATGAAACAGAATTTTATTGTGGATATAAAAGGTCCCACATTAGCCTTTCTGCCAGTGCTTGCTTTTGAAGGTGGAACCAGGAGAAATATTCCTAAGTTTGAGGTAAAATATATTTGCACTACTGCCACTACATCAAATTTTCTTAGAAGAGAATGTGGTATTCTAGCTTGTTATTGTTGGATACGAACATGTAAAGCAAGGGGATGTCCGAACATGGATTGTTTATTGGCATTTAAATCCTGGAATATGAAATTGCTAATTATCTTTTAGCAACATAAAGCTGCAATGATGCTTGTATGTGCCATCTGTTTACTTTAATATTTTCTTTTCATTTATCTCGCATTCTTAAATATCATATTGAGCTAAGGCTGTAGCAGTTCAGTCCAAGAAAGACATGCCTGACTTTGATTTTTGAGTTCAGTTCATAGTCTTGCAGACAGATTTTGATAAAAAGGATCTATCCAATTTTCTTGTCTCCCTTCTTCAGGCTTCCCCCATCTGTCTTTTCCACTGGCACAATAAGATTACTATTGTGACAAATAGATGTCATCTTCATTCACAATGTATTAAGTGTGTTCTTGTTTTTGTTTCAAATTTGTAATTTTGAGATATCTGTTCTTGTGTTGCTTTTTTTTTTTTTATCGTTATACTTGTCTGGATATCTTGGTACATTGCTGATTTGTCAGACCTTCGGCTTCATCTGCAGATGGGCACTTTGTTGTATGTCCGAGTTGTTAAGGCAGATACTGGCATGAACCCTGAGTTATCCTGCATGGATGGTTGGTCTATCGACTTTTCTTTTTTCTTTCTCGTTCGTGCACTTCTTTTTTGGTGTATGCCTTTTATGTGATTTTTAATTTATTAAGAAATTGCTTCTGCTCTATAGGCAGTGGGAAAGCAGCAGACTACGGTCCCCTTAAAGATGGGTTCATGTTTGAAACGTCAACTGGATTGTCAAGAACGTATGATATTACTCCCTGTTATAACAAAATGCACTTATTTTCTGTTCATTGCGTAAGTGCACCCACGAATCTCAACGGATTTGTGTTTACTTGCGTTATAGGTTGCTGAGCTCTCCAACATGCCCTGTTCTTGAGACTCTTGGGAAAAAGCTCGCTTTTGAGATTGCAGTTGGTTTGAATGGCCGGGTTTGGGTATGGCTTCAAGCCTGATACCTATTAGTCTCTTTCTTATAAAGTTTAGTACTTTTTTATGCAATTTTAAAGATTAGTACTTGATGCCTTCATCCACTTATTTTTATGTATTTCGAATTTGTTTAGTTGAATGCTGCCACCCCATCAATTATCGTACTCGTTGCAAATACAATCAAACAAACGGAGTCGATGAGTCCTACACAGCAAAAAATTAGGGTGGAAAGCTTGCTCCAGAAAATGCTGTGAACAAAATGCACATCTCAAATTTTTATTTGAATGTACAATGCAGTAAGTTCTCTCTTTTTTTTTTCTTTATTGTATTCTTCCTTCTCTAATTCTCTTATACATGTTATCAGTTTCTTGTTTAACTTCCTCCCTTTCCCAATCATTCTTAACTTTCACTTAATATCTGATCTTAGTTCCGATAGTTCTCGAATAGCATCATCGATTGAACTGGATCATTAGAAAGCCTGCTTTCTGGCTTCTGAGATTCTAGTCTTTCTGTGTATCTGTAGTTGCAGCTACTGTTTGCGATGGGCGCGCTCGTATCTAGTTTACCCCATGCCGATAACAGCCACACACTTTCTTTTCAGGATGAGAATCAGCTGCAGATAGCTGCAACAAGGATATAATTGAAGAAGAAAGAGACAACATGGATATATCCAGAATTCTATCTTCAAACCCATCCCTTTCATCAAACAGGAGCGGCAATTCTAACTCTTGCAAGAAATTAAGTTGCAGGCTGCAAAAATTTGCTTCCCAATCTAATTTGTGAGAAATCAGATGTTGAATATTTTTTGTTTATAAAAACACTTAAACATGTATAAAGCATAAGGAGCTGTATGATTTTCCCTTAATTTCTTTTATGTTGGTTTGAAATTGATTTGGAGCAATCAGGGAGCATGTTATCTAAATTGCTGATTAATTTATGATTTAGTTTAGCTGGATACTAGTTTCATGGTGTGAGAACTAGAAACGGTACTTATTTATTAGGATTTTATAGTTTATCTTCTTGTATTTTTGTGCTAATAAATACAACAAGATAAGTTAAATCGTAGTAAATAAGCACATCTCCTAGTTCTCACATCAAACATTAGTGTCTATATGTGTGTGTGTGTGTGTGTTTTATCTATCTAGGATCCAAAAACCGTCTTAACTTTTCCTGGATTTTTTTTTCTAAATCCAAAATTCCTAGCTTTTTAATAATTTGAAATAGATATCACTCTAAAAAAAATAAAAAATGTAAATTACATAATGAGTTTTTTTCCCCAAAGTAATCAACTTTTTCAAAATTAATGAATATCTATTTTTAATTTTTTTTCTTTCAAATTTAACATTTGATCAATTTTTTCTGTCCTAAAATCTTATGTAATTAATTGTCTTTTAATATTTCTATTTTCTTAGGTGCGTAAAAATATCCTATCAATAAATCTTAAAATATAATCAATTACGTATGATTTTTGGACGTATGATTTTTGGAATGTAAATTTTATCAAATGTTAGATTTTCATTTTTTTAAAAAAGAAGTGGTTATTGTTTTGTTAATTTTAAAAAATTATTTATTTTTTTAAAGAGCCTAATATATTATCAAAATATAATTTAATTAAATAAATGTCGAAATAGAGGGCAGTAGTTTATTTTATTAAGTCCTTGAGTTTTTATTTTATTGCATAGCTCCCTCAAACTTGTATTTTACATCTTAAGAAACACAGATGTAATAATTTTTCAGCACGTATGTTATAGGGGATTAATCGTGTTGAGGCAATTGAAAAATAAAAAAAATGATTCATTCGCTAGGCGGTATGACATAGGGCTTGATATGCTTGATGGAAACGTTTGGAAAATATAAGATATCCATATTATATTTATTTAAATATACTAAATATTAATGTGTTAATGATGTACTTTTTAGTTAGATTTATTAAAACTTCCCATAAAATTATAAATCATGATATATCATTTAATTAGTTACCATATATTGTGTGTATTTTTTATAATAAGAATTTAATTAATATATGGAATGAGATTTTATTTTAATACTTTTATAATCATCTATGATACCACAATGAGATGTATAATCAAACATAAATAATTAGTCAATATTAGACTCTGCCTTATAAAGAGCTCTAATTTTACAAACTAGCAAACTATTAACAATGTAAATTAAACAAGCCAAAAGATTATTAAAAGGACCATTCATTCTTTTTTTATATAGAAAGAAGGAATATATTAATTCAAAAAATTAAAAGGGCCATTCATTCTTAAGAACACAAGAAAACCCTGAGGATTATTTAATAAATAAATCAATTCAAACGCAAGGCGAATCAAGTAAATATCATGTACTAACGAATTCAAAAACAATTGAAAAACAAGAATAGTGCTTGCAATCCACCAAAATACCAACAGAAATTATACCCTCAAATCAACCAGAAAATTGTGAGAAATAAATTAAATCTTTATACTATATTTTAGAAAAATTTGTTGATCTATGCAGCAGATATATATTATCCTTGCTTAATAGAAATTTTCAATTTCTTGCTATTACATACTCTATCGGTTTCGTTTTAATTATTATTTTAGGAGTTTTATTTTGTATCAAAATCTTTGTTGTTTTAGATACTTTCACACTTTTCCTCCCAATTTTAACCATATAAATATATGGAGAGAGAAATTTTTTCCAATTTTTTAGGAAAATATAAAGAAATAAAATGTTATTTGATATAGAAAGAAGGGATATATTAGTCCACAAAAAATTAATGGTTAATTCTAGATTAAAATCCTAAAACAACAAAGGAGCGACTAAATGCACCACTAAAATTGTTCTTTGCACCGCAAAAGAAAAAAAGTAAAAATAAAATAATTACGAATTGACTTAAATACCCTTTAATTTTTTTTTGTATCACCTAAATTACTCGATGCACCACAAAAAAAAACGAAAATAAATGAAAAACATAAAATAAAAATTGAAAAGGGAAGTGAAAGAATGGTTTGCACAAGAACTGGGTTAATTCGTCATACAACTACAAAATTGAGCTAAAAAAATTGGGTTTGAATTTTTGTGAACTCAAAAAAACAATGTGAGTATTTTTCGTGAGTTTGTACTGATTAAAATGTGAATTTTCACGTGTCATTTGGAGAAGCTTTCGCGTTTTGTTCTACAAGTACAGTTAGAACACACTTTCACGTGTTCTAATAAAAAACGTTGAACAAAGCTAGCTTGTTCTAACTTTGAAGTTTGACCAACACTTAGATAATTCCAGACATCCGTTCTAACTCTGAAGTTAGAACATAATCATTTTATTCTAACTTCAGAGTTAGAACAAAACTAACTAGGCCGATCTACATACATTGAACCAACATTTAGACAATTTCAGGCATCTGTTCCAACTCCGAAGTTAGAACATAATTATTTTATTTTAACTTCAGAGTTCGATCTGATATGCGTGAAATTTGTTTCAAATGCTGTTCTAACTCTGAAGTTAGAACATAGTGATTATGTTATAACTTATATGTTCGAATATTTTTTTTTTTTACTAAAATAAATATTTTTAATTAAAAAAATATTAATATAAATGTGTTTGGTGTAAAAAGTAATTTTTGGGGTACAAATAGAAATTTGTAGGGACAGACATTATGAAATAGTGGGAGTATGTAATAGTATAGGTTTGGTGAAGGAGTGAGTGAATAGTGATAAGAGTCCAAAATAGCTGAAGCCTATATGGCTATAACGAAAGACTTGCGTTGCGTTGGGATGAGCAATAACCAGACCGCAATATCCAAAACCAACCACGCCTTTTCTCCTCTCAAACCCACACATCTTTGATAATCAATCCCCTTTTTCCATCGCCCCAAATCTTTGATTCTTCTTCCTTTTCTGATAAAGATCTTTTCTTTTCTTGAATCTTTTTTTTTTTTTGGTTATGGCGACTCCGTCTGACGCTCCGCCAAGTTCTACAGACGAAAAGCCGCAAAACCCAGGTTTTTATTTATTTACTATTCAGTGTTTTTAGCTCAATTGCTTTGATCTTTGCTCAGATGTTTTAACTTTTTTTTTCAATTTTTTTAATGGAGAGTTGATGATCGGAATACTGAACAATTGATTGAATTCGCCAATTATCTGCTTTGATTTGTTATGATGAACTGAATCTCGGGGTTTATCCTAGTTCAGGTGCTGTTTGCTAATATAGCCGCATCGATTTCTTGCCATTGTCTATCGTCTTTCTTGCTTAGTTCTGTGAATTCTTTATATAATTGAGAATTTTTTTATTCTTTTTAGTTTAAAGAGTTATGGGGAAATGATATTTTTCTGTGTTTATAGCGTACTACTGGTTAAACTTTAAGTTGAGGAATGAGAAATCTAGCTATAAAATAATTGCAATAGTGATCTCAAACACAAAAATGTCAAAATGGGCCAAATTAATCTTAAAAACATAATATTCATGCAATTCATTCTCTTTTTAAAGAAAAGGATATGTTGTAGAGATGGCCGTTGCCATGAATTCGTGAATCAGGGTCCATAAAATCTCAATGTAAGAATTCTGCATTTGGGGTGTAATTTTCTCTTATAGGTGTCAAGAAAGATGTTTGCTTTGGTTATGAAGAGTATGCCAAATGCTGCTGAATATGAATTGTGATGAACTGATATGTCACAATGATATTTGTGATATTTCTAATTTTCAACTACAGTTTCATTTCCTATAGAACCAACTAATGATGGTCGCTCAGATACTAAGGTTGAGGCTGTGAAGGAGAGTTCTCCAACTTCAGTATTTGTGAACTCAGAACCAATTCGGGAAGAGCAAGTACAAAATGCCATTAAGTTTCTCTCACATCCAAAAGTTAGGGGGTCCCCTGTCATGTATAGAAGGTCATTTCTTGAGAGGAAGGGTCTCACAAAAGAGGAGATAGATGAAGCTTTTCGGCGTGTTCCTGTAAGTTAACCCTACATCTCCAGCTCAAGTAGAATAATTCATTAGAGTACTACAGCTGGACATTGGGAAGTAGAAGGAAATTCTAACCATTTAAACCTCATAGGATCAAGCCCCAGCTGTTTCAACTGCGCAACCAGCTGTCTCTAGTCAAGGTAATTCTGTAATTAATTATTTTTTCCTAGGTCTACATGTAAAAAAAAATTCAAAAACATGATTTATTTTTGTCATGAGAGTGGGGACAGCACTTCATTTAATACTTTTCCTCACCTTGTATGAAGATGGGCAGATAAAACCTTCATCAAATGTTCAACAGCAACCAACAGCACAAGTACTGCAGCCTACAGCTGCTGTGCCTGTGGGTAGCACTTCGAGAATAGGGATGATCTCTCAATTCCACTGGTATCACGCCATACTTGCTGTGGGATTTCTGGCTGCATCAGGTGCTGGAACAGCAGTACTTTTCAAGGTTCAATTTAAATTTGTGGCACCTTTGGCACTAGTTTCTCTATAGATTTCTGTTTTGAACACCTGAAAATCCCATCACCTTTGGCAGTATGATATTAATCTGTTGAAATATTGCAGTTATATTTGGAGTGACTTGCATCCATTTGCTTGATATATTGAATTTGACGTCACGTTTTTGTTGTGTTCTTGTGTTAGAAATCTGTTGTCCCCAGGTTGAAGTCTTGGATTCGTAAGGTTGTATCGGAAGAAGACGACGAGAGTCTGATGACGAAAAACAGTGCAAAACCAAGTGCGGCAGAAGAAGCTGCAGCTGCTGCAAAATCTGCGGCTGTCGCAGCAGCTGATGTAGCTCGAGCAAGCCAGGAGATGTTGATCACAAAAAGAGAAGGTAGATTATTAATGGGTTTTAGTCCTTTATTATGCAGCTTAGTATGATTGTGGTGGTGTTTGTTGTTTACTTATTTCGAAATCTTAGCTGATATTACTTCTTTTCTATTGGTTTTCATGCATTTTTAATATTGATACTATTTTTGTTGTTTTCCAGAGAAGAAATGCTTTGAGGAGCTTATCAATATGTTAAATGCTCAAGTACATGAGATGAAATCAATGAGCAATGCAATACAGAAGTTGGAAAGTGGTAAGGAGTAGCTTCCTGTTGATTTAATTTAGATTTTTCTTTTCTCTTTTTCATTTATGAGGCTACTTTACTACTTCTTGCATGTTTCATGTTATATATTCTATACTTGAGTTACATCGAGGCAGATTATGTTATTATCTAATTGTAATTCTCCATTGAGTGGGGAGGCACTAAAGAATTTTAACGAGAAGCGGGGATTAAGTTGTCTAAAAATTTATCTGTTTTAACTAAACTTAGATGTAGTTCATTAATCATTTTCTTTCAAAGATGATTTGTTATTCAATGTTACCAAATAATCTGGGGCGCAAAGTAAGTTCTCTAGAATTGCTGCAAAAGAGAGGGAGTGAGAAATTGCATAAACAGATCTTAATAAAACAATCTAGTGAGTAGTGAGCAGGTGGTTATGACCTTAAGCTTCTATTAGTTTGACTCTGTCTCATGCAAACCATCTGCCTGATATTCTGTCCTCTCAATTATTATCTCTATGTAGTTATACTTTGAATTTGCACACCTTCATTAATGAGATTTGAAACAAAATGAATCATTTCATACATATGCACCAGGTAGTCCCATTTTTCATGTAACTTAGACACTCCTCATCCTCAAGTTTTTACTTTTCTCTATTCACAAGGTGTGCTAATCATATGGAACATCTCCAATATGGATTTATGTCAAATTCTGATTTTATTGTCAATATTAGGACAAAGTGTAAATGGAAGAATTGCTTTGGAGGGGCAGGACAACCTAAGGTTCTCAGGGACCACCAATTCAAGGGTGAGCTAATTATTATTGTTTTTCCAGTATCTATAACAATATGTGAAGCTCACAATGATCAATTTCGGTAATTCATTTTGATTCTTTTACATGCTTCTTCACTTTTCAGCAACCTTATGTCAACGGCAAGGCAGATGCTGATTCACGTTCAGGTTTATTGATTAATCAAGTGATGGTTTTTTTGCCAATTAAATTTCTCATTCTTTGATATCTTTGATTTCTTGGAACTGCACAGTGAGATCTTTGTCACCACCTGCATCTGTGGAACCTTCTGCTGCTCCTCACCCTAAGTCATATATGGAGGTACTTCTTTCACTCTTAGTTCTGTGTATTGTCTTGAAAAGATCTTATTCTCGTAATATCAATCCTATCTCCATGCCTTTGAAACCCACGAAGCATGTGACTTCAGATTGTTGCTCTGTCGTGTGATGTCTCTATAAAAACTGTTGATGTGCTCTTGCCGGCTAGTGAAATTTTCATGTCAGATTGTTGTGGTGGTGTGCTCATAGTCTGATTACTTGTACCTGCTCTTCATGATACATGCACTTTAGGCTGTTGGTCCAATTGACGGTATTGGGAAATAATTCCTGCAATTAAGTAAAGGATACCACTCAACACTCAAAAGAATGTCCCTACACATCTAATTATCTCCAAGTGGAAAGTCTGCCCCACTTCGAAATCATTTGCCGATCAAAGAAATCTTTTATTTCTTCTGTCTTGCTGTTGCCCCCCTAATATGCATGGCTATGTTGCAGATAATGGCTATGATACAAAGAGGAGAAAAACCACCAAATATAAGGGTTAGTCCACCAGTGTAAATGTGTTACGATATCCCACATCGATTCCACATGAAAGTGTGGAAGGGTATATAAGTGGGGGTCAACCTTTTACCTTTGACCATGGTTTTGGGTTAAGTTTGGGCTCCTATCTTATATGCCTAACAATTTGATCCGATCTGCCGGATTTGGGCGGGCTGCGGAAAGGGGCTACCCGATGGTGGGCCCAGGGGTTGCCACATGGATGTGGGCCCAAAGGGGGTTGCCACCCGGAGTGTGCCATCCGTGGACGTCCGGTTTGAAAGGGGGATGGATTGTTACGATATCCGACATCGATTCCACATGAAAGTGTGGAAGGGTATATAAGTGGGGGTCAACCCTTTACCTTTGTACATGGTTTTGGGTTAAGTTAGGGCTCCCTATCTTATATGCCTAACATAATGGTGTTTGTGTTCATCTCTTATATATGTTTGGAACTTTCTCCAATGTAATGATCTAATTTTTTTGTTGTTCTCAGGAGATCAATGATGCACCACCAAACCCCAATCAGCCACTACCAAATTCGCGCACAGCACCGAGGCCGAAGGTCCGTTATTAAAATTTTATTTGCATTTTCACAATATTTTCTTAGTATAATGATCCGACTCATAAGGCCAAAGGTCTGGCATAAAGTTTAAATGCATTTTCACAAATCTGTTCCTACTATATTAATGAGCAACTCAGTTTTCCTTTCTTCATATGGAGTAAATTATTTAGAGGCAGACGTTTTTTACACTATTACTTATTGCAATCAGCCTTGGGAGATTAGTCAAGCTCAGAACACCCCAGCCAACACTTATTACCCATCTCAAGAAAGCAGCAATGCACCAAATTACGATTTCCAAGACAACCAGCTGAATGGAGATGATGCAGTGCCGTGGTGGCAGCGAAAGAATCCCAGAATCACAGAAATTGAAACCGGTGAGGAGCAGAAATCCGGATCTTCCAACTTGGGTGGTAACGAACGACCGCCTCAGAGGTCATGGGTACCTCCTCAGCCACCTCCCGTTGTGATGCCCGAAGCAGCAACAGCCATACGCCAACCAAAGAAGGCGTCATATCAGACAGAGCCAATGAATGATGACCAATTGTTAGCTCGTTCGGGAGATGAAAGTGATGAATTGCAAAGAATCACTAAATTCTCCGAGAGTGGTGGGACCGCAGAGGCAAATGGTGGGAGCTCAGTCCCGTCGTCTACTGAGATACCACAGGAGGAGAATGGCTCATATCTGGAGACATGAGAAAAGTAGCATGAGTTGAGGGTTGATTTGAGGTGATCTGTTCTGTAATAAAACAAAGAGACCATGTTTGTTGCATGGACCAATGGTTCTGATCTCATGAATCTTGCTCTATATTATACATCAAATTTGAAATCTAGGTTATATACAATTACCATTATATACTAATAAAGCTTACTGTGAAATTCATGTCCTATGGGAATTGTGTTTTTGATGTAGATGACAATTTAGATGATACAATGTCTGTGAATGCTCTATAGTTCTAAGTTGGTAGCCTTTTTTTTACTTCCTACAGAGAAATTGAAAATCTCTAAAACGATATATACAGTTGTTAATGTGGCACAATATTTAGGAATTTGTGAATAGTATCTCATGAGGTATAGTCGAATTTTCCCGCTCCTCTACGAGTGCCAATTAATGTTTGAAGATGTCGTCTACCCTATAAAACATCCCATGTTGTGTTACATGACTGGTTTGAAATTTGAATACTTCCCTTGTATGACCTTTGCTTGATTCACACACACACACACATAGATATACATAACTTGAAAATATTTTTTTTCCCTTTTTTGGAGCCATTATATCTTTGTAAGAAAAAGGGACCATTGAGATCGTATGAAATTAATAGCCCCCACAATCAAATAGTAGTAATGGATAATATATAAGCATGTGATTTTGTGCTAGGATATTCGTTGAGTGGATATTTGATAGTATCTTAGAAAATTGTATCTTATAGGTGGTGATGGTTAATAAGATTGATTATATTACAAAATTCTTGCGTTAATGTGTTTAATAGATAAACGTGACTCTTCAATTATTTAAAACAAGAAGGATGGATATTATTAATTGGAATTTAGGAGTAAATTTATGTGAGCACATTTAATCTTTTAAATCATTTATTTACTCATTTTCAATCCGATTTTAGAAATATTTGTTTCAATATATATATTTGTGCAGCACCTGCTATTTGTGAAAAAATTGTACATAATTTTCGTCGGTATTAAGTGCGTTTTTGGGACCAGAGAAACGAGGGCACCTCTTTTTTTTTCCCTTCATATTTTCCCCCCTTATTTTTTGTGGTTTTGTGGATGTACAATAATACTTGCAGCAATTTTGACATGAAATATTTAATTGTGGTCAGAATGTTGTTGGTCTTGAATATTCATACTTGTATTTTGTTTTACTACTTATGTACTTTTTGTATTTAATGCAATTGAGGTATCTTACTGAGAGCTGCACTTGTGTGCACAACCCTTTATTTCCGGTTAAATCAGACGGGCGTGTGTGAGTCATGCACTCACTTTTTTTTTTTCTGATTGGGCGCGATTTTTTTTTTTGAATTTTTGTTTATCTTTTTTGTTTTGTTCCCAAAAATTTTACACCCTAAGATAAAATTAGTGAATTCAAAAATGAAAGTGAATTGATTTAATTTATTTGAAATAAATATAATTTTATATCCTAAAATGGAATTAATAAACCCTACAAGAATACAAAATAAACTCCTAAGAAAACCT
This sequence comes from Perilla frutescens, assembly GCA_026008535.1. NCBI lineage: Eukaryota > Viridiplantae > Streptophyta > Magnoliopsida > Lamiales > Lamiaceae > Perilla > Perilla frutescens. The sequence goes on along the minus strand of BRKX01000014.1, from coordinate 3,731,032 downwards.
ATAAAATACAAAATAAACCCTAAAAACACTCTAAAAAACACAAAATAAACCCTAAAAACACTCTAAAAAACACAAAATAAATCCCTAACCCCCCCCCCCCAACAAAAAAAAAACACAAAAAAAAAATCCTTAAAAACAAAATAAACCCCTAAAAAATCATGAACCCTAAAAAAACCCTAAACTCCTAATCTATAAACATTAATTGGAATGAAAAAATCACAATTTGAACTAAATAAACTAGTATAAGATAACTAGCATGCGCCTTACTTTTTAATGATATATACAAGTGATAATTTTCGAATTTTGAGTGATACTTTTTAATGTTACTGTTGATACTGATTTTGCCGGGATTTTTTTTTTGTGGGTTGACCCGCTAAATTTGACCCGCCCGTCTGAAATAAAGTTTATATACACCTTGTACATGCAAGTGTTTGTGTCTTACTGAATGCAAGATCGTCCTGACATTTCAGGGGACCATGAGAAAACAAAAAATAGGGGTCTTAAATTTTACACTAACATTTTGGATTTCTTCCATTATTATTTACATAATCATAAACTTTGAAGAAAATATAATCAACTACAAATATAAAAAAAATAAAAAAATACGCGTATCGAATAATTATTAGAATAATTTATTTCAAAATGGGCAGTAAATGTAACAGTCAAGATTTAAAAAAAATACTCAATAAATGTAGATTGCTTTCTTTTAACTGCTTTCTTTCATCATTATGTTCTTGTGGATGTTCTACGGTTTCTATGAACATGATGCAGGTTAATATGACACACATATACACGGATTAACAATTTGATATGGTATTATTATTATTATTATTATTATTATTATTATTAAGAAAATTATCAATTCAGGACCTGAAAAATAGATAATCTATTGATTGAGGACCTGAAAGATAAAAACTCTCAATCCAGAACCCGAAAGATTAAAATTCTCAATCCAGGACCTCTGAAATCACGAATTTTGATTTCTTTTTATTTTTAAATTAATTTTAACAATTTCTTTATTAGATTTAATATATAGATATTTAATGAATGAATTTTCATTGAAAATTAATATAAAATTAATTAAAAAATAAAAATAAATCAAAATTTGTAATTTTTGAGGCCCTAAATTGAGAATTTTAATCTTTCGGATCCTAGATTGAGAGTTTTCATCTTTTAAGTCCTGAATCGATAGATTACCCGTCTTTCAGGTCCTAAATCGACAATTCTTCTAATAATAATAATTATTATTATTAACAATTTGATATGGTATTATTATTATTATTATTATTATTATTATTATTATTATTATTATTATTATTATTATTATTATTTGTTTTTGTGGACAGGTTACTTTGCTGATCTCTAACCTGAACAGAATTCTCCTTTTCATAGGACCACTTCTATGACTGTCGTTATTTACAACCGAACATTCCACATACTATACAACCACAATTTCGTATTCCTATATTAATTAGTTCTATAGTTCCCTCAGTCGTTATTTGATGGTATAATTTTGATAAATTTAGTTCACTTCCATGCAATTGTCTAAAAGCTTAAGAAGAGGAAAACTACTAACAGAATTAATTAAGTGTGATCATCAACTCGTAATAATTTGGTCACAAATTAAATTGACTTATCCAAATCCTCGATCACTATACAATTATATATATATATATATATATGTGTGTGTGTGTGTAGTCCATGGTCTAATTAAGTTACGTTTGTTTGCCATTTTTATTTTATTATTATTATTGTTAAGTGGTCGTGTTACTTGTGTTAGTGGTCGCTTTTGGCCGGCCATTTCTCATGCTTGAATGATTTAACTACACGTTACCACAAATTTACTAAGCTTTATTTCAATTTTTAATAACTGTTTGGCGAAATAAATAATCAACCATTTTGATGAAGTGCAGCACTAGAGCTGATACGTACCACGTTTTAGAGTGGCATATTTTTTAATTATTCAATTTTTTTCGACTAATTTTAAGAGTGAACGACGCTAATTTCTTCTAAATTATTTGATTTGTAAAACTTGCGTCAAAACATCATCTAGCTAATTGAGATCGAGTCCGTAATTAATTGTAAAATGAAATCTTTATTTCAAACTTTGCGGGTAGCCAAGGGGTGAATGTTGGAAAATCGGGTTAAATAAAGTGATGAGTCGTGTTTCATTTTATCCGATATTTAGTGATCAAGATATTTAAATTTGTTTAATGTATATTTCATTTATCTTGTGTAGTTTGTTGACTATTGTCTAAAATGCATAATTTAATACTATTTCCAACAACGATGTGTAGAAAACTTTCAATACAAAAAATAACAAATGCTTGTACAGTGAGTTTTAAATTTTGCATGTTTTTATGAAATCTCATGTGGATAGGATTCCGCATTCCGTATTTGGTGTTTCATATTCAAATTTATGATTTTAATATTTCATTGTCCCATTCATATAGATTAATTGATTTTTTTTCATTAGGGTCAATAAAATTATTGGAAAAAATAATCAAACAAGTAAATTTCCTAATACGCTCATATTTATTTTATTGACAATGAATTAATACTTAATGTAAACATATTAAATGTATGTGTATATACTAGTAAATGAGTTAAATATATATAGAAACCAACTTATATGGTGGGACATCCAAAAAAGGAAAACAAGTTTATATAAATGCGACGAAGTCATATATTACGAAAATAAAAATTAATTATAGCATAAGCGACCTAGTCACACTTATCAATAAAAGATTGAACTTGTAAAAAATACAAATCATAATTATAAAGTAATCAACCATAATAATGAATTATTAATTAAAAATAAAAAATAAATATGTACGCTATTTGAGTAGAATTAACCCTAATTAATAATTATAAAATTAAACTAAAGCATACTAAATTGACAAAAATTGATCACTTTATTATTTACTATGTACAAAAATAAATATGTACACTATTTTACACATTGCACCTACTAAAATGATGGGGAATCGTTAAATTTTATTATACTCATTTATAAGTTACAAAATTAATTTACCCAAATCAATAAAATCCTCTTGGAAAGCTATAAATTAAAATAAGCTTCGCCCACGGCCCATATAAAATATGTATTTTCAATGTTTCAGTCCATTAAAAATGATTGCATTAATTATTCACACCAAGTTTGAATTGAAGCTTTTTATATCTGGTATAAAATTTGAATTCAACACTTTTGAGTGTCAAGTTTTGACCGTTTTATAAATCTAAATAAAAAAGCATCGTTTATTGGAAAAAAATGAGACATCAGAAAATTCATAGCTAATTTTCTCGATATTGGATTGCAAATGTTGACTCACTGAAAATTGATGACTGATCAGATCAAATCAGTCAAAAAAAGAAAAAAAATGAAGAAGAGAACTAGATCATCTTTGCTAGAATTTGATTTGATCTTTGAATATGTTAGATACGTGTACAAAGTCGTAAAAGTTAAAAAAAATTACATATTTTTTTTTATCAATTCATTTATTTTCTTCTTACTTGGAATTAAATATGTCATTAACAAAAACTTACACCTTGTATCCCAATCTATTAATTTTCTAATAAAAATTTCATAAACTATGATAGATTACACCTTATGTCCTAAACTATATATAAAGTTTTTCATAAAAAATGTCATGAACTATGATTAATTACTCTCTATATCCCGAACTATTGATAAATTAATAAATTTATTCCGAGCTACGTTAATTTTCATAAATTTTCAGTTGTCTGAATTTAATCAATCGGAACAAATTAAGGGCAAATTTTATATTACTCCCATGTGTTTTTCCGAAAAATAAAAAAAATACCCTGTGTTAAATAAATAGTCTTAAAACCCTCTTATGTTATATAAAATTCATCAAAAAAGTCACTTTTTGAGAAAGTGAATTACATTTGCTAAAAAAGAGTGTATGATTCTTTTGTTTACAATTTTTGTATTATTTTTTAAATATAATTAATTTTTTAAAATAGTAGTTTGACCAAATACTATCATTTTTAAATAATATAAAATATATTTATATGTAAAAAAAATACGCAACATAGGAAATTATCAAAATAGCTAAAAATTAGTTGTATAACCAAATACTAAAATTTTTAAATAATATAAAATATATTTATTTATAACAAAAATTGTAAAAATAAGAATCATATACTCTTTTTTAGTAAATGCAATTCACTTTTTCAAAAAGGGGCTTTTTCGATGAATTACACATAACGGATGGGGTTTTTAGAATATTTATTTAACACATGGGTTTTTTTTATTTTTTCGGAAAAACACAGGGGGTAATATGAAATTTGCCCTAAAAGTTAATTTATCAATAGTTTAAGACATAGGGTGTAATTAATCGGGAAGGATTCTGCTTAGATCACAAAAATTAATAAGTGTAAAAACATGCATTTGATGTGGAAAATTTATATAAAATCAGATTCCAACTCCTAAATAGCTTATTTATTGTAATCTAGTTTTTGAATAATATAAAGTTAAGACCAATTTATATTAAAAATCTTGTCACGTTCAATCAAGTCTCAAGTGCGTTTATATAGTTGCGGCAACCAAAGTTTTTTTTTTTTAAGGTCTAATTTAATTTATCAAGTCAACTTATAATTTGGCCTTATCAAGAATCTTTTGCTGTCTAGTTGTTTAGCGTATGCTTAAATATACGTAAGTATTAAATTATTTGCATGATTAATTAACTCTGGCAAAATTTTTCTTTACGCCTTACGTTTTCTCCATTTAGTAAAATTCAGCTCATTTATCATTATTTATATCAGCCTCAATTTTAGCCCATGCTATGATATGACGTCTATTTTTATTAATACTAATTAGGGCTGCTAATACTTGATTTCATTTAATTTTAGCATACCTATCTACAAATTTTCTCCATCGACGATTTAATTATTTGATTAGTGTTGCTAACTGGTCATTTACGGCAATGAGAGTGGTACAAAGCTGAAGTAATTAAATATTAAAATTTTGAGATATTATTATTGGATTCAAATTTCAATTTCATTCTCATATATAGCCATAAACCAATCGCGGCGACTCTTTTAATTAATAATTACTACATAATTTATAAATATTGGATAATGATAATATTACTTTTGGCAAACCCAACCAACTATAGGATAATATAATATGTTTCCTACAAAAAAATAAATAAAAAATACTATAGCAATATGTGTATTTGTATTAAATTTATTTGGAGAATTATCAATCCAGGACCTGAAAGATGAACAATCTATTGATTCAGGACCCGAAAGATGAAAACTCTCAATCCAGGGCTCGAAAGATTAAAATTCTCAATCCAGGACTTCAAAAATCACGAATTTTGATTTTTTTTTTATTTTTTAATTAATCTTATATTAATTTTCAATGAAAATTCCTTCATTAATTATCAATTAAATCTAATAAATAAATTTTTAAAATTAATTAAAAAATAAAAAGAAATCAAAATTCGTGATTTTTGAGGTCCTGAATTGATAGCTTTCATCTTTCAGATCCTAGATTAAGAGTTTTCATCTTTCAGATCCTGAATTGATAGATTATCCATTTTTCAGGTCCTGAATCGACAATTCTTCAATTTATTTTTATTGGGTACATAAGGAGTATATCTGTGCAATAATTAGTCACAAATAGTCATTGTTATCTTGGTATTCTCCATATTTTTTTTCCAAAAGATTTAGAAAAACGAATCACTTTCCTAAATAATCTAACACTTCTCCTCCACTCTTCCAATAATTAACAAGTACTCTATTAAAAAAATAGAACTACTCGAGTATATATATAATAATAATAACAATAAGTTAAAAAGTTATAATATTAAAATTGTTAAGTAAACAATAAATTAACATGCCTTTCGCAATTTAGCATATTTGACTTCCATTATGCCAATACAAAGGTATTATTGATTTCAAAATTCTCTAATTTGGACAATATATATACCTAAAAATTATGCTTATCTTTAATGCCCATTCATTTGATTCTCCTTCAATTTGTATTTGTTATGAGACAATCTTTAATTTGATTATTGATTTTTTTCTTAAAATTGGTAAATACAGGAATAATTTTTTTTGAATGTTTTTTCTTAAATTGATTAACATAGGTTTTGTCTTTATAAAAGTAGATATTTTTATATATTAGGTCGTGATATAATATTATTTAAAATATATATTTTACTAAGGAAATATGAGACTGCAAACTCGTGATTCACTATGAAAGTAGCCGAAAAATCGTTGTCACTTAGTGATGTGAAGAAAAATAAACAAGTATTTTTTGGACTTGGACTTTGGTACAAGAGAATACTATTTGAAAAGAAAATGGGTATCATCGACTATCAACTATGATTTTATTCCATCAATTATTCCAATTCTTGAAAATTTTATCTCAATTAATTTAAAACAACTAAAAAAATAATCATCATTTAAATGCATTATTATTATTATTTTAAGAAAAAAAAAGGGTTTTCAGGGATAGAGAAAGCATATAACTATAAATAATACCCCATACAGGCCACGGATTTTCTAGATTCCTCAATTTGTCTCATGCTACATTTGTTTCTTTTTTCTTTTTTCTTTTTTCATTTGTTTATTCTTACCCTTAACCAATTTTCAAATATTATTCACTAACAAATAAAGGAATTGTACAGTGAATAATCATGCTATGATATTCTCTCAAAAATATAAATAAATCATGGAATGTGATTAATTTATAATTAATCTTTACTATTGTAATTGCCTATATATGTAGTTTTATAGAAAAATAATTTAAATAAATCTATATTACGTTGCTACTCATAAATAATAAACGCTCGCAAACTAACAATATGCAATTAATTAGGTATTGAATATCATAACTTAAAAAATGTTAACTCGAATTCATAGCCCTTTAACATGAAAATATGTAAAGATGCATTGGATAAATCCCGCTCCGATTTAATTACAAGTAATTAAGGCAATTTGCATTAAGATTTGCCTTTAATGATATTTATAGTGAATTTACATACTAAATCTGCATGAAATTATACTTTGTAATTGATTTCATTTTTAATTGATTTCACTTACATTTTCATTTTCACTTTCAAAGCATTTCCCTTATAAAATAGAGCCAAAACAGTTATTACTGTCAGCTCTCTCTCTCTCTCTCTCTTACACATACACACACACACGCACAACAGTCATTACTCATTAATTTGTGTATAGTTTGCCATCCTTGACCAACTCGAACGTACAGCGTTGCTCGCTACTTATATTTCCAGTTTCCTGAAATAAACAGAAAAGGAAAGCACCTTTTCATTCATCAGCTTTCTGCACATTTGAGCGTGTGATAAACCATGTCTCTCAATTTGATATCTCCAAGTGAAATCAAGACCCTTTCTTTCTTGGATTCCTCCAAATCGAGTTACAACCTTAATCATCTCAAGTTTCAAGGTATAATCTCAAATTTTAGTCTTTTTTTTTCGGTTTTAGGTTGGTGGGATTTCGAAATAGTGATTTTTTGTCTCTTTCATGCGGATTTTGAGGTTGTAATTTGTTTCGGATAAGAATGAGTAGCATAAAAGCTGTTAATTATTTCTTTCTTTTTCTTTTTTATTTTTGTCTGGAGTTTCTGTATCAGTTGATTATTTTCATTTCTTGTTCAAATATTCATGTTTTAGTATCAAAGGTAGGATTTTTTTTTGTGTGTGTTTTGAATCATTTTTCTTGGTTCTAATTTGTGGAGATTGATTTGGTTGAAGTGTGGTTGATGCTGATGTGTTTTCTGGTGCTATTTTTTGACTTGTAGTTACAGCTGAAGATTCCCTTTTTGTTTTTTTTTGTTTTTTTTTTATTTCTTCCCTTTTTGGGTCATCTTCCCCTGTTAAGATATCTTTACAAGTATATGTTGTGTGTTTTTTGAATTTTGATTCTGAATTATACAAGATTCTATTGGATTTTTCTTCAGGTGGATTTGCTTTCAAGAGGAATGAAAGTAGATGCACTTCTGCAAAGAGAGTCCATTGCTCGGCACAGCCACCTCCTCCGGCTTGGCCCGGACGGGCTGTTCTTGAGCCCGGTCGTAAAACTTGGGAGGGTCCAAAGCCTATATCAGTTATTGGATCCACTGGCTCCATTGGGACTCAGGTGAAATATATTTTTATGTTGTGCTTGAAACCGTATAGAGATTAATACATCAACCGAGGTTATTTAGGGTGTTGTGCTCAAGTCCAATATCTGATGATGGTTGTATTTGTTGATATTAGACGGTTATATTGAATATTGAAGCCTGACTTTCAAATTGATCGCCTAAATCCAACTCGTTTTGTTTATTTTCTTCTTGGTATCAGCTGTGATTGGTGGGCTTCTTTTTGATAAGGCATGTGATATGTTTTCAGTTTCTTTGGTTTCTCACGGCCTAACTTTACTCTTTTCAGACGTTGGACATAGTTGCTGAAAATCCCGATAAGTTTAGAATCGTTGCACTTGCTGCTGGTTCAAATGTCACTCTCCTTGCTGATCAGGTGATTTATTGCTAACTTGAAGGTGTAGGGAGTAATATGGAATAATGTATGGCTAAATCTGATCACTTAACCCACTAAACCAATGCAATTATCTCATGAAATCATGATGTTAAAGAAATAAGTGATTACCATTTAGCTGTTAACAACTATCACACATGGGGAATATAACATGTATCTTAAAGATAATGGCTATAACTTATTACCATTCTGTAGATGATCTCTTTTTGTAATCTAATAACCATTACCTCATCTTGCAGGTGAAGGCTTTCAAACCTAAATTAGTATCCGTACGAGATGAGTCATTAGTTAATGAACTCAAAGAGGCTTTGGCTGATGTTGAAGACAAGCCTGAAATCATTCCTGGAGAGCAGGGGATGATCGAGGTTAGCTTTTATATGATCATTAGATTTTAGTGCACTTGGTATATATAATCTGTTTTCTAGCTCTTTGACATTCACCGTCTATTCCAGGTTGCACGCCACCCAGATGCTGTTACTGTAGTCACAGGAATTGTTGGCTGTGCAGGTTTGAAGGTACTCTTTAATGCCATTGTATAATTTTTTTTTATTATCCTGTTTTTCTCCACTTTTCTAGAGTAGATCAAGCAACATAGGTCCACCGTAAACAGCACCAATTTAAATATTCTTAACAGAAGTTGCAGATTTTAAGATTAAAATTTCATTTCTTCTGTTTGCTTGATATGCCATTATGTCTGGTTGTAGTCACATCTGCACAGCTTCATTTTGTATTGACCAATGCATACATAAATTTGTTCGAGTGTATTCTGCATCGATGCTGGTGTTCCCTTGGGAGCCGATGAGCTTGGAACCCAGTTTCAAATAAGAAATGATGATTCATGAAAGCATCTAATCACATTAGAATGTGTAGCTATTTTCACAAACCTTTGATTTATGAAAGGGGAAAGTGTTTCTCTTCGTTATAATACATTTGTAAAATCTAGGAATGGCTTCTAAAATTAGGTGCATTTGTGGGAACTATGCAGCCTGTATAAAAAGTACGTCTAAAGTGAATGCAACATCAACATATTGTTCAATTACAAACACTTCCTTTTTTCATTTTGTATTTAATTGGGGGAAGAGAGCCAATACTTATCCTGCTTTTAGCTTACTTGTTGTTTTGCCATAGACAGATAATCCTCTGGATAGTCAGAAGTTGCATTATTTACTTTATTTTATTTTATTATAATAAGTTGTGTCACAATGGAATAATGTTCTCAGGAATTTGATTTATGTTCCGATTTTTTAGCCGACAGTGGCTGCCATAGAAGCTGGAAAAGACATTGCTTTGGCCAATAAAGAGACGCTAATTGCTGGTGGACCTTTTGTCCTCCCTCTTGCGCATAAGCATAATGTCAAGATTCTTCCTGCAGATTCTGAACATTCTGCTATATTTCAGGTATGTTTAAAGGTGGCCAAACATTGTACATAATTCTTTGATTTTTACTAGTAAGACTAAGTTACTAGCAGATATCTGTAGTTGTTAAATTTTATATCCATCGGTATAGTACCCTTATAAATATTTAGCCGCCTTTACTGATTTTACGTGCTGAGAAATGAAACATTTTATTTTACAGTGTATCCAAGGCTTGCCGGAGGGTGCTTTGAGGCGTATAATTTTGACTGCATCAGGGGGTGCTTTCAGGTATTGACGATTTGTTACATAGGAAGAAGTCTGTTTAGAAATTCTTGCATCCTTAGCTGCTTTGTGAAGCAAGATTTAGCTAGTTTAAGTACAAGATGTAATCATGTTTTGCATCCATAATACTTTGTATAGAATTATTACAGTATCTTCATGAATTCTCTAAAACCCTATTCTACATTTTAATTGATATCATTTGGTAAGGTAAATAAGCCTCTTCCTCGTGTAAACGTGCACTGCTTATTTTGCCCATTTGTAGTGCTGTGCTTCTGATTCTATGATTGTTTTGCTAGTTCCATTGTGCTAGTATCATAGTATGTAACTAACAGTGCTGTCAATGATAGGGATTTGCCGGTCGAGAAATTGAAAGATGTGAAAGTAGCAGATGCTTTAAAGCATCCTAACTGGAATATGGGGAAAAAAATCACGGTGGACTCTGCAACCCTCTTTAACAAGGTAATTTCCGTTGGTTTGTTCTGAACTTCGCTTCCATATACGTCTTTAGGCCATATGTCCCGATCATATATGATCGAATATTGCTCCTCTTAACTTGTGTTTGATGCTTGATCAAGTCTAGATCTGCAGGCAACTAGACTAACCAAGTGATTTTGTACTGACAGGGTCTAGAAGTTATAGAAGCTCACTATTTGTTTGGGGCTGAATATGACGATATTGAGATTGTTATTCATCCCCAATCTATCATACATTCGATGATTGAGACACAGGTAAATTATCTTCATGCTCTAACTAGCTGACTTTTTGGTTGAGCTGCTTTGGCAACTTTTCTTGCTCGATATTCAAATTATAGTCAAGTATTCTTTACATCTTCGTTTATCCATTCAGGATTCCTCTGTGCTAGCACAATTGGGATGGCCTGATATGCGTTTGCCAATTCTATACACCTTATCATGGCCAGACAGAGTTTACTGCTCTGAGATTACATGGCCTCGCCTTGACCTTTGCAAGTAATTACCACGCACTTATAAGTAGCAACTGTTGAAAATCCACTTTTGCTCGTTCACATAGAATTCATTTCCAATTTTAATGGTTCAGGGTCGATCTAACATTCAAGTCACCGGACAATGTCAAATACCCGTCAATGGATCTAGCATATGCTGCCGGGCGAGCTGGAGGGACCATGACCGGGGTTCTTAGTGCAGCTAATGAGAAAGCAGTCGAAATGTTTATCAACGAGCAGTGAGTACTTTAATCCTTGACCTGAAATTCATGTGCTCAAACACATTACTTTCATGAGTTACTCAATCTTGTTATCTTAAAGAAAATCAAAATGATATGTATGTAGATCTGATTATATAAGCTGTTGGGCTGTAATACCTTCATGGATATTCCGGTTATTCCCCTAGACATCGTCTACTTGGAAAATCTGCCCGTCTTTGTAAAATGTCACGGACATAAAACTACACGATAGATAAAGGGAGCATCACGTTAGTGAGTGTGCTCGTTTGCTGATGAATGCATGATTCACGTCTGATATCATATTGTCCCCGTTAGAAAAGGCTAGCTGTAGATTTTCTTGCCCTTACAGAACTGCACCTGATGATCTGTTTCTCTCTGTTACAGAATCAGTTACCTGGACATATTCAAGGTTGTGGAGCTGACATGCGATAAGCATAGAGCAGAATTGGTGACGTCGCCTTCGTTGGAGGAGATCGTCCACTACGACCTGTGGGCACGGGACTATGCGGCCGGTTTGCAGCGGGCGACCGGTTTAAGTCCTGCTCTTGTATAAGCAGTGGTTGATGAAAGTGATCAACTGCAAACTTTGCCATTTTTTTCTGTTTTTCCTTTCTTTTTTTGGGGGGAGTCATTTATCATGGTAAGAAAAGGAATCATGTTGCCTTATGAAACAGTCCCACCATGAAATAGTTTATAAAAAAATCACATGATTTTGTGTTATGATTATTCATCAAGTGTAGATTTAATGTCTAAGAATTGTTACCTTAAAAGGTATTGTAAGAGGAAAAAAAAACTAGTGTTGGTGGTGCAGAACAATGCCAATGTTTTACAAATGCCTTCTCTAAAAAGGTTATTTTGTCAGAAAAGAAAAATATATCTATACACCTATATAGAAGGTGTCTTTAACTTCTTACAAAATATTATTTGCCTATTATATTCAAAATCTGCACCCAATTTAAGAGTAAAATAGTAATATACTATATTATATACTTAATTATTAACTTATAATATATTATATTTATTTCAATAGTATTGTATTATTTTAATTCTTCGTCCATATCAATTAATTTTTCACCAATTATCAAACAAGAAAAACATTAAAAAATATAATCTCATGGTAATATAATATATTATATTTAATTTTTTAATTTAAATATTAATTCAATAGAATTGTACTATTGTAATTTTGAATTCATTCACAATCAATTATATCGTCTATATAAATTGCATCCCAACAAAGAGATTGAAATATTATATTTTATAATTTAAATATTATTTCAATCAAATGATACTATTATAATTTTTTGATCATTTATCCACATAAATTAATTCTCCATAAATTACATCCCAACAAAGAGATTGAACAATAAAAACTTGAATTTATGGAAAAATTATAAACTAACCTGATGGTTTTTAACAAGTTTGTAACAAGTTTGTAACATAATTTTTGTATTTTATTTGGTAAATACAAAATGTGTACAAATAAAATGATTTTCGAATCAAAATATATTTATACCGATCCAATCTCTATTCTTCTTCTGATTCTTCTCTTCAAAATTTGATCTTCAAATGGTCTTTGAAATCTTTAGAGTAAATTGTCTCTTTGTTATTCTCAGACTTTTTGTTTGAACTTTAATAATGTGAACCGGGGGACACCAACCTTGATTCCGGATCGAACGCGGGATTTGAGGTTATTCTGAAGAAGAACATGTTGCTTTCACGATGGAATCTTGCTAAAATACCTTGGGTATTGAGACTTTATAACGCCGTTTAAAGGGTTGAAAACCTTGATTCTAGATCGAACACTTGATTTGAGATGATTTAGGCGAAGAACACTTTGCTTCCACGAAAAACAACTTGGATCTCGCTGGAATACCTTGAATGTTGGAAAGAACTTCGTAGAAAATTTTCCTCCAACTTCTTGAGCTCTTCAATTCTAACTTTGGTGTGATTTTCAATCGATATGGAGACCCCTATTTATGGTTGTAGGGAGAGAATATGGGGGATTTAGAGGGACTAACGTGACGCGATCTCATTCACACTTAAATATTGACACACACACACACATATATATGTATATATATTATTTAAAATATATTTATTTGTTGCCAAAGAAAACTTTATTAATTAAATATCTTATTTAATTTTGGATTTCATAAAATTCTAAAACTAAATAAATATATAAAAATCAATACATATATTATATATAATTCTATAAATTTCCGTCATCCACAAATGCTTCTCGAGACTTGTTCATGGACGACTTGTCATTTGAAATGAATGAGTGAATCTTGAGCTTGAATTTATTAGATAGTTGTACTCTTGTGAAAGAAAAAATATCCAATTAGTGAACATTTTATAATAATATTGAAGAGTACTTTATTTAAATTAATCATATAGTTTATATTCGTATCAAGGAGCCCTTAATTTAGATTTGGTAGATAGTTTATTCTCATATCAAAGAGTCTTGAATTTTGATTTGAATTTAGATAGTTTATGTTCGTATCAGGGAGCCTTCAAGATTTTGATTTGGATAGTTTATGCTCGTATTAAGGAGCTTTCTTAAACTTGAATAGTTTATGCTCATATTGAGGAGCCTTCAACTTGAATTTAGACTTGTAGACCTTTTATGCTCGTGTAGGAAGTCTTCGATTTAAATTTGAATTTGTAGATATTTTATACTCATGTCAATGAGTACTTGAATTTAAATTTAAATTTGTAAACCTTTTATACTCGTGTCAAGTAGTCTTTGAATTGAATTTGGATTTTTAGACATTTTATATTTGTGTCAAGGAATCTTAATGGGCATTTATGATCAAAGATGTTTTATAGTTTTTGCTCATGTCTAGGAGCTTTATAGATACTTTAGACTCTTATCAAGGAGAACTTCACATTTTTTTTTTGAATAGTTTAGATTTTTTTTTTTTTGGCTCTTATTAATGAACTTTCAAAGATAGTTTAGGTTCTTATCAAGGAGCATTTTCCTTCTTTTTTTTCATGGATTGTGACATGTATGGAAGAGTTGAATAGGCCCATGGTGATATTTATAGCTTATTCTTCTCTTAGAGATTCTTTAAAATGTTTGCCCCTTTCATTTATTTCTTGCTCTTCTTCAAAGTTGTTGGGCTCTTGCATTGGTAGCCCTTCAAATCCATTTGTGACCATGCACAACTCCATGTTGTGAGCTCTAATAACCAATTCCTTAATGGTCTTTAGTTGAATTCCTTTTAAAATATATTCAAGACCCAATTCAGGCCTTGGATGCACATCTCAATTATTGAAGTTTATGACAATCGATCTTTGCAATCTAGGCTTAATTTTCTCCAATGATTGATGTAGTCAATGACAGACTCTTCTCTTTGTTGTGCTTCATTAGTTCTCTAGGCGATCTCTCAAGTGCGTTCGAGCCCCATTTTATTTTCGAGTTAGCACTAGGCAACTGCACTGTAGGTGAATCAATTTTTAGAGTATATATTTTTTGGAATTAAATTAAATGAAAATCTAAATATTACAAAATTGAAAATAAAATTTATTTATACGACTAATAGGAGAGTGACTATTCATTGTTGTACTGAGAAAATAACCCATCCATCACAAAAAGTAAATCAAAATATTATATTTTGATTAATAAGTAATAAACAAGAGCAGCTGGGCAAAAATATTTTACAGACATAAATGGTGAAATTAGTAGATGTTAATTATGTTGGTCCATGATTTCTTTTTCGCATCCTGCAACGAAAATGATATTGGTAAGTTTTTTTAACAATTTCATGAAAAAAAAAACTCTTCAGCTCCCCTCAGTTTTTGGATGATGTGAATTACTTTCATCTAACTTGAATTTTGGCCCAAATATCAAACGAATCCACATGGTTATGGATTTTAATCACGGAACAATAGTTTAATTTAATTTTTGAGTTGGGGTGGTAGAATTAATGATTGAACCCTAAAACTCATTTGGTAAGTTCTACACAACTACTTCACATCGATTTAAGGTTATAAAACAAAACTAGAGTTACCCATGCGTGTTGCGTGATTGTATATGAGGTGACGTTATTTGATCAATATTTCTCTTTTGATTTGTGGAAGTAATTAATAACCTATCATAAGTACCACTGCGCACACGTTTAGTGTTTATACTAACATATTGTACTCAATATTTAAAAAAGAATTATCATTTATGTGATGTAAATCCAATATATAAATTTAATATTTTTACATTAAAATGTCAACAATACATGATTTCAAAAATTAATTATTCAAGATTTTAAATGATTAATTATTAAAATTAATTAGTTAATTAATTTAAGAATTTCAGTCAATCATTGTAAAAACTTATAAAATATTTCATAACCAAATTCGGAATTAGTAATACAATATTCTGCTTTGATTAAATTCAGAAAGTAGCATATTATTTGAATTTATGTTATACATCTATATTTTGTTAATATTTATTTTATAGGGTACAGTAATTGCATACAAATATATTTCACACATTCATTTCTAAATTTAATCAAGGAAATCATAGGTTATATAAGAATTTTTTGTTTAGGAGTTAAAAAAT
Organism: Perilla frutescens; assembly: GCA_026008535.1. Lineage (NCBI taxonomy): Eukaryota > Viridiplantae > Streptophyta > Magnoliopsida > Lamiales > Lamiaceae > Perilla > Perilla frutescens. The sequence continues at coordinate 3,715,102 of BRKX01000014.1, read as the reverse complement.
GCATAAGTGATTTTAGTTATGAATTGGTTACATTGAAATTGAAATACATGATTATATTTATTATTTAGGAATTGTAAGACATAACCCACAATAATTCATATTTTGGGCTTTTTTTATATAATAGATTTGACTCTTTTTTTGGTTTTTGGAGGGAAAACTTTTTTTTTTTTTTTTACTATTACTACTTTACTTTTATATATAATATAGATTTGAGGTGAAGAACAATCATCAACACACACTGGTTTTCATACAAATATATTTCACCCCATGATTTTCATGGGGTGGTAGAATTAATGATTTTAAGGATGTGATCAAGTCCATGTCAAATATTTTCAAATGCATACAAAATTAAATCCAGTTTTCTAAATCGATCTACTATGGTGATGAGGCCAAATATGTGGATAAAAACCTCAACAATCACTTAGGCTGCTTTGGAAAATGCAACTTGATCAACATGGGAAGTTCAGTGAGATCGATCTTCGACTTTCCCAACAGAATGCTCTTCAGCTTTGGATCACAATTAACTACATTCCTATTGACTGGATCCTACACAAAGGAAAAAAAACATACGAGGGAATGAAGGCAAATATCAAATGCAACTCAATTATGTCGAGCATCCCAAGCAGTTCATTACTACAAGCTAAGTCTACAACCAACAAAAGAAAGAAACCATGCTGATTTTCTTATCTCTATCACAAACAAAAACAACAATATATCAAAATCAACACATCATGGTCAAGCTTGGAAAATGATCATGCTATCATAGAAAGGCTAATGTTGTCAGCCATAATGAATGAAGTTGAATTTGATTATTTAAAGAATTTCAACAGGGCAGAACTTTCAATGATCCGGTTGTGGAAAAAGCATATTATTCGGGAACAAAGAGCTTTCTAGAAACTATGCGTGTAATCTAGCACTAAGACTCTCCATTCACCCTATCTGAAAGTAGAACTTATAAATATAGCAATGAAAGGCCCGTGGGTGGCCTAGTTGGTCGAGTGACAATCTCATGACTAGAAAGTTTACCGAAAGCTAATTTCATTAAAAAAAGGCAAGAACTAGAGTGAAGAGGTGGACTTAGGAGCTGACCTGGAGATTGTTGTCCTTGATATAACACCAAACATGCTTAAAGCAACTGAGCTGAGAACTCTGAGACTGGCCCATGAAATCTCTAAGCACAGTGGGCAAATTTATAATGTCAATCAAATTTGCAACCTTCTTGGGGTTGTCTGCAACAGCCTTTTTCAATTGTGGGAGCATATTTTCAACAGTTTTGCTTGTCTATTTATTTCCCAGTACCTGCATCCCCAAAAATTGCAGTAAAACCATCAACGGTCAAATGATATATGCTACAAAAACTATCACAAAACCCTCCCAAAAATAAAGTTTTCATGCCATCTCCATGTCCCACAAAGAGCTAATGGAAAAGGTAATGAAGTGTAGAGGAATTTCATCGAACACCACGTAACTTTCTTTAATGCGCATTCACATATGTATTTATACGCCAAAACGGATTCACTTACCTTAGTTGTTTTGGAAGGCCGATCAACGTAGTGGCTTCGCTGTGAATTGTGATGGAGCCGCGGTTCTTATTTTTCTCGACGACGGAGGAAATTAGGGGCGCAAATAAGGATTTAAGGAATTAGCGACTTCAATAGTGATGGTGAAGAGCTCAGTCAAACAATGAGGAGAGTTTTGCGGAAGAGAGACAGTGAGGAGGGAGGCGAAAATGAGTTGACTGTGGAAAACCTAATACACATCCGCCTTTATATATACGTAAGCTATAATAAAATTAACCCCCCCTTTTTTATTTCTCCCCTTTTTGTATATGTTGTGTGTTTTTTGAATTTTGATTCTGAATTATACAAGATTCTATTGGATTTTTCTTCAGGTGGATTTGCTTTCAAGAGGAATGAAAGTAGATGCACTTCTGCAAAGAGAGTCCATTGCTCGGCACAGCCACCTCCTCCGGCTTGGCCCGGACGGGCTGTTCTTGAGCCCGGTCGTAAAACTTGGGAGGGTCCAAAGCCTGTATCAGTTATTGGATCCACTGGCTCCATTGGGACTCAGGTGAAATATATTTTTATGTTGTGCTTGAAACCGTATAGAGATTAATACATCAACCGAGGTTATTTAGGGTGTTGTGCTCAAGTCCAATATCTGATGATGGTTGTATTCGTTGATATTAGATGGTTATATTGAATATTGAAGCCTGACTTTCAAATTGATCGCCTAAATCCAACTCGTTTTGTTTATTTTCTTCTTGGTATCAGCTGTGATTGGTGGGCTTCTTTTTGATAAGGCATGTGATATGTTTTCAGTTTCTTTGGTTTCTCACGGCCTAACTTTACTCTCTGCAGACGTTGGACATAGTTGCTGAAAATCCCGATAAGTTTAGAATCGTTGCACTTGCTGCTGGTTCAAATGTCACTCTCCTTGCTGATCAGGTGATTTATTGCTAACTTGAAGGTGTAGGGAGTAATACGGAATAATGTATGGCTAAATCTGATCACTTAACCCACTAAACCAATGCAATTATCTCATGAAATCATGATGTTAAACAAATAATTGATTACCATTTAGTTGTTAACAACTATCACACATGGGGAATATAACATGTATCTTAAAGATAATGGCTATAACTTATTACCATTCTATAGATGATCTCTTTTTGTAATCTAATAACCATTACCTCATCTTGCAGGTGAAGGCTTTCAAACCTAAATTAGTATCCGTACGAGATGAGTCATTAGTTAATGAACTCAAAGAGGCTTTGGCTGATGTTGAAGACAAGCCTGAAATCATTCCTGGAGAGCAGGGGACGATCGAGGTTAGCTTTTACATGCTCATTAGATTTTAGTGCACTTGGTATATATAATCTGTTTTCTAGATCTTTGACATTCACTGTCTATTCCAGGTTGCACGCCACCCAGATGCTGTTACTGTAGTGACAGGAATTGTTGGCTGTGCAGGTTTGAAGGTACTCTTTAATGCCATTGTATAAATTTTTTTTATTATCCTGTTTTTCTCCACTTTTCTAGAGTAGATCAAGCAACATAGCTCCACCGTAACCAGCACCAATTTAAATATTCTTAACAGAAGTTGCTGATTTTAAGATTAAAATTTCATTTCTTCTGTTTGCTTTATATGCCATTATGTCTAGTAGTCACATCTGCACAGCTTCATTTTGTATTAACCAACGCATACATAAATTTGTCTGGTTGTATTCTGCATCGATACTGGTGTTCCCTTCGGAGCTGACGAGCTTGGAACCCAATTTCAAATAAGAAATGATGATTCATGAAAGCATCTAATCACATTAGAATGTGAGCTATTTTCACGAACCTTTGATTTATGAAAGGGAAAGTGTTTCTCTTCGTTATAATACATTTGTAAAATCTGGGAATGGCTTCTAAAATTAGGTGCATTTGTGGGAACTATGCAGCCTGTATAAAAAGAACGTCTAAAGTGAATGCAACACCAACATATTGTTCAATTATAAACGCTGCCTTTTTGTCATTTTGTATTTAATTGGGAGAGAAGAGCCAATACTTGTCCTGCTTTTAGCATTACTTGATGTTTTGCCATAGACAGATAATCCTCTGGATAGTCTGAAGCTGCATTATTTATTTTGTTATAATAAGTTGTGTCACAATGGAATAATGTTCTCAGGAATTTGATTTATGTTCCGATTTTTTAGCCGACAGTGGCTGCCATAGAAGCTGGAAAAGACATTGCTTTGGCCAATAAAGAGACGCTAATTGCTGGTGGACCTTTTGTCCTCCCTCTTGCGCATAAGCATAATGTCAAGATTCTTCCTGCAGATTCTGAACATTCTGCTATATTTCAGGTATGTTTAAAGGTGGCCAAACACTGTCCATAATTCTTTGATGTTTACTAGTAAGACTAGTTACTAGCAGATACCTGTAGGTGTTAAATTGTATATTCTTCGGTGTAGTACCCTTATAAATATTTAGCCGCCTTTACTGATTTTACGTGCTGAGAAAGGAAGCATTTTATCTTACAGTGTATCCAAGGCTTGCCGGAAGGTGCTTTGAGGCGTATAATTTTGACTGCATCAGGGGGTGCTTTCAGGTATTGTCGATTTGTTACATCGGAAGACATTGTCTACTTGGAAAATCTGCCCGTCTTTGTAAAATGTCACGCACATAAAACTACACGATAGATAAAGGGAGCAGCGCGTTAGTGAGTGTGCTCGTTTGCTGATGAATGCATGATTCACGTCTGATATCATATCGTCCCTGTTAGAAACTGCTAGCTGTAGATTTTCTTGCCCTTGCTACAGAACTGCACCTGATGATCTGTTTCTCTCTGTTACAGAATCAGTTACCTGGACATATTCAAGGTTGTGGAGCTGACATGCGATAAGCATAGAGCAGAATTGGTGATGTCGCCTTCGTTGGAGGAGATTGTCCACTACGACCTGTGGGCACGGGACTATGCGGCCGGTTTGCAGCGGGCGACCGGTTTAAGTCCTGCTCTTGTATAAGCAGTGGTTGATGAAAGTGATCAACTGCAAACTTTGCCATTTTTTTCTGTTTTTCCTTTCTTTTTTTGGGGGGAGTCATTTATCATGGTAAGAAAAGGAATCATGTTGCCTTATGAAACAGTCCCACCATGAAATAGTTTATAAAAAAATCACATGATTTTGTGTTATGATTATTCATCAAGTGTAGATTTAATGTCTGAGAATTGTTACCTTAAAAGGTATTGTAAGAGGAAAAACAAACTAGTGTTGGTGGTGCAGAACAATGCCAATGTTTTACAAATGCCTACTCTAAAAAGGTTATTTTGTCAGAAAAGAAAAATATATCTATACACCTATATAATGGTGTATAATAAAAAGTGTCTTAATTTCTTACAAAATATTATTTACCTGTTATATCCGAAATTTGTACCTTATTTAAGAGTAAAATAGTAATATACTATATTATATAACTAATTTTTCACATATAATATATTATATTTATTTCAATAGTATTGTACTATTTCAAATCTTCGTCCATATCAATTAACTTTCCATCAATTATCAAACAAGAAAAAAATTAAAAAATATAATCTCACGATAATATAATATATTATATAATTAATTATACCCATATAATATATTATATTTAATTTTTTAATTTAAATATTAATTCAATAGAATTGTAATATTGTAATTTTGCATTCATCAACATGAATTCATTCACAATGAATTATATTGTCTATATAAATTACATCCCAACAAAGAGATTGAAAAATAAAAAGCTTTAATTACTTATCTATCCATCATCATATAGTTAATTATTAAGGTATAATATAATATATATTATTTTAATAGTATCGTATTATTACAATTCTTTATCTACGTCAATTAACTTTCCACCAATTATTTTTCCATCATATCAACCATAACAAATAAGAAAAATAAAAATAAAAATATAATCTCACATCAATATAATATATTATATAATTAATTCTCTATGTATAATATATTATATTTTATAATTTGAATATTATTTCAGTCAAATTGTACTATTATAATTTTTTGATCATTTATCCACATGAAGTAATTCTCCACAAATTACATCATTTATCTAAATTACATCCCAACGAAGAGATTGAACAATAAAAACTTGAATTTATGGAAAAATTATAAACTAACCTAATGGTTCTTAACAAGTTTGTAACATAATTTTTGTATTTAATTTGGTAACAAAAATGTGTACAAATAAAATGATTTTCGAAGCAAAATATATTTATAACGATCTAATCTTTATTCTTCTTCTGATTCTCCTCTTCAAAATTTGATCTTCACACGGTCTTTGAAATCTTTAGAGTAAATTGTCTCTTTGTTCTTCTCAGACTTGTTGTTTGAACTTTAATAATGTGAAGCGAGAGACACCGACCTTGATTCCGGATCGAAGTTATTCTAAAGAAGAACATGTTGCTTCCACGATGGATAGGCTCATGTTCACAATCATGTACACATACATTATTGATCACATGTAAGGTCAGAATGCTAAAACATAAAGTAAATAAATGGTATGAGGTTGGTAACCATGTTTGATCAACTAATCTACATCAAGGGACTTCACAAGTCCGTGAGAAATAATCCACTACTCCGTTGCAAGGTTACAAAGACTATTACACGATGATCTCCCATCACTCAACCTCTTTCCTACACTCTACAACCTCTTTCGATGGACTGAATTGTAAGATCCCCTCACAACCTAGACTCTTTCTAGTTCCCATAAGAAATCTCTCCCGAGACTCCTCTAAGTGTGTATGAAAGAATTTCAAACACATACTAGATACACAATGATCAAAAGAATCAAACCTAATTTATCCGTATACTATATGCTTCAAACTTGAAGTCTTTTTAGACTCTCTAGCTCTCGTGTATACATAAAACCTCGAGCTTCTTCTTCTTCTTCTTCTTCTTCTTCTTCTTCTTCTTCTTCTTCTCTTAGAGATTCTTCAAAAGGTTTGTCCCTATCATTTGTTTCTTGCTCTTCTTCAAAGCTGTTGGGCTCTTGTATTGGTTGCCCTTCAAATCTAATTGCGACCATGCTCAACTCCATGTCGTGAGCTCTAATAACCAATTCATTGAAGTCTTTGGTTGAATCCATTTTAAAATATATTAAAGACCCAATTCATGCCTTGGATGCACATCTCAATTACTGAAGTTTATGATAATCGATCTTTGCAATCTAGGCTTAAGTTTCTCCAATGATTGATATAGTCAATGACACACTCTTCTCTTTGTTGACATGAGCTTGTAAGTTCGACCAAGCTGACTGTCCTTCGAGTGATGTAGAAGCGGTTGGTGAATTCTTTCTTCAGTTGTCCCAACTATTAATGAAATTTGGCTCCAAATCAGTATACCAATGAAACACATTGTCTTTTAAAGAGCAAATGAATTGCTTCACCAAGTGATCTTTGTATGTCCCAACATCATTGCAGATCTCTACAAAGTGAGCCACATGTTGTCTTGGATTGCAAATGCCATCAAATTGTTGAAAATTTTTGGCGATTAGTATACATTTGTCATCTTCAAGTTATTAATTCTTGGGGCATATGACTTGTTGTGAGTCCAGAGTGGTTTATAGATCTCTTAGACTTGTCTTTTATTGTTTCCAATATGAATTCTTTGAGTTGATCAACTTGTATTGAGCCGTCAGATGATATTTCAATTTCTTTAGCTAGAGATTTTTCATTTTGGTTGACATGTAGCTTTGTAGATATCTCAGCTTTAGTATCTTCATCTTCTTTCCTGCCACCAGTATCAACAATCCCTTCTTTTTCAGTTTCAAGATTTCAGCATCTCATTCTTGTATCCATTTGGCAAGTCCTTCAACAAGTTTCGTCAAATTTGCGATTTGCTTTTTTAGAATTGTGGACATCTTAACGCTCAAGAAAATTAGCGAAGAGAAGAGATGAGAGGTAGAGGTGGTTCCACTGTGCGTGCCAAAATTTGTAGCACATTTAATTTTTTGTATTTAATTTGGTAAAACACAAAATGTATACAAATAAAATGATTTTTCCAATCAAAATATATTTATACCGATTCAATCTCTATTCTTCATTTGATTCTTCCTTTGAACTTTGATAACATAAAATGGGGACCGATGATCTTGATTTCTGATTGAACGCTGGATTTGAGGTGATTTTGATGAAGAATGTGTTGGTTCCACGAAGAACGATTTAAATGTTGTGAGAACATCTTGGGTATTGAGACTATAAAACACTATTTGAAGGGTTAAAAATATTGATTTCGGATCGGATGCTAAATTTGAGATGATTCCGGCGAAAAACACGTTGCTTCCACGAAGAACGACTTCAATCTCACTGGAATGTCTTGAATGCTAGAGATAATTTCATAGAGAACTTACCTCCAACTTCTTGAGCTCTTCAATTTTAATTTCTGGTCAGATTTTCAACTGATATTTATACCTCTATTTATAGTTGTAGGGAGAAAAAATATGAGGATTTAGGGTTGACGTGACGCGATCTCATTAACTCTTACATATTAATATATATATATATATATATATATATATTATCTAAAAGATATTTACTTGTTTTAAAGAAAATTTTATCATTATCATATAATACTATGATTTTTCTCATTGACTTTAGATTCATACTTCTATCATTATGACACACTCCTTCGTGTATATAGATACAATTTGGACTTTAAATACTCAGATTTGGGCCCAAAAAAATTCACAAAATGATCAGTCCAATGAAGCTATATGGAGAGTTCAATGACTGGGCTCAGGTATTTTTAATTTAATTTTTTCGAGAATAAACTCATTTTAATTTTATGGGCTTTCGTGTGTAAAAGAGTAAATTATAAATTGAAAAATAAATTTTAGTTACTTGACAGTTTGTGTGCCATTGCTATGCTGTCGGTTGGGCACAATATGGAGACCACCAATAGGTAAATAATTGTTTTCATCAACATAATCAATGACAGAGTTAGAAATTCTGCTCAAGGAATCCAAATAATAATATATAAATATTTAGAAAGTTAAACATAAAATTAAAAGCTGATAATTTTCGTTAAAATTATAATACTATATTAGTTACATTTTAACATAAAATGATTCACATAATAACAATCCAGTATAATCGACAAATACAATATAATGGTAATAAATTTAAACTTGATAAAAAAAATGGAAAAATTTGATAAAATAAAAAATAAAAATAAAAGAAAGATGAAGAATGATAAAAGAGAATTGGAGGACCCGCCGTCTCTCCTGCTTGGAATTGAAAGGAAGAAAACAAAGTTTTTTTTTTACAATATTGAAATAAGAAATTATTATAATACCCCGACTTTTTTTCTAAAATTTCGGTCACGTGCACATCGTGGCTCCATCAATAAATATAACTCGAGTGTTTTACGGTAAATTCTATCGTGGAGGGCATCCCCTCCTGCTGCTGCTGACATGCATGTGTCTCGGGCCCATCAATTTTTGGTTATTTGCAGTTTTTTTTTTGTTCAAAAACAAAAGTTTCAACCGGCTGAAAAAATATATCGTGACGCTTCAACTAACATATTGTGACACTTCAACTAGCTATTATGATATTTAATTATTTATTATGATAGTCCGAAATCGAAATTATTTTGTTGACTGACCGATAAAAATTGAAAATAGAAAAAAAATTGATTACAAATAGGAGGGGATGCATTGCACTCCCTTACGATAGAATTTACCAGTGTTTTACATGCACACATCCATATAAATATATATGAATTATTACAATTTTTGTGACGAGAAGAACCTATCACTGCTCCAATGGATATAAATATATTATTCCTGTTCCAATGAAGTTATCTATTTACACTATATTATGACATTCTTATCTTCAATTTTAAAACTGCACACTATAAAATTACAAATATCTTAGATGTGGAAAAATCATTACGAAATAACAACTTGAGCATTCTGAAACATAATACTCTCTCCGTCCCGATTATATAGTCCCTTTTTTACTCGCACGTAGATTAAAAATATTTATGAAAACAAGAAACAAAAGTTAAACTTCCAACTTTAACCTTATTTAATGAAAATTAATAAAACTTAAATTTTAGCTCACCTTTAATGTATTAATTTTTTGAAACAAAGAAAATATACAATTAATGAAGTGCAAATACAATGAATATCAATATAATTGATCAAATTCAAGTACATGCAAATTAATTAAGTTGGTCAATTTTAATTAATGTTTCTCTTTTTTTTTGAAAAAATAATATTTAAGATTTATAACTTTCACAAGCTTAAATGTTTAATTTTTTTAATTCCAAAACCTAATAAGGGTTTAATTGTACATTCCTATTAAAAATAACACTACTTATAGTAATGGGACTATATAATCGGGACACCTCAAAATAGAAACGTGGACTATATAATCGGGACGGAGGGAGTATATATGATACCCCGAATTTTTTTGAAAGTTCACACAACATAAATGTTCTCATGACAAATATGACCTTACTGCATAAAATAACTATAAAATAAAATTAAAGTAAAATTAATTCTAACCATCCATGTAACAAATCTAATAGATATGATTTATCCACAAATTAAATACTCAACTAATATTCATAAATGTATGATTCTATATATATATATATATATATATATAGGGGTGGGTTCAAATAGGAACCAACCCTCCTGAAGGAACCTAGGAACCAATCAAATTCAAGGATTTTGATGACATGGCGAATAAAAAAGCGGTTGCATAGTTGTAAATATGTAAAATTCGAATTATAAGGGGTAATTCTAGATTTTTTTTAATAAAGTGATGACATCATCTTTTAAAAAATTCCTAAAAACTTTAAATAATCATAACTTATTCGTTTTTTATCCAATTTACGCAAAAAATATATCAAATTAAAGATTTTTTCATTCTCTTTCATTTAAGATGCATAATGCATATGTTTATTTGAGCAAAAATTGATGAAAAATACAAAAAACTATTTTTCACGTATATTCAACTCGTAACTGTCAGATATTTGCTAATATGATATCACAATATTGCTCATATCTTGTGTTTATGTTGCTAACATGAAATTTTTTATGCACGACTTTGAATTTTAAGTTGCTTTCATGAGAAAATAGTTAAAGTATGAGCTATATATAGTTAAGTTCATAAACAATTATAACTTTATCAATGCTTAATATTATTTTGAAAACTTGTAATATTTGAGAATTTAAGTCATGCTAGCATATCATTATTCACATATTAGCAATGTGTTACTAACATATTAGCAAATTAATAGTCACATATTAGCAGTGTGTATATTCTCTAATATATTAGCAATATGTTGTATGTATGAATGATGTTACACATGTTACACAGTATTATTTTAAATGTGGTCCAATGTTATATGTGGTGTTTAATACGTGTCAATTTAATATTATGATCTCGTCAAGTTAGCAATATGAGTCTATCTCATGATAGCAACAAAATCTGTTGATGTTAGCAATATACATCTTTCATGTTAGTATATTAATACAACGCCAGAAAAGACAACGGTTTTAAAGTGTTGTCTATTTAATTCCGGGAATTGGGCCCAAAATCCGAAAAAACATAACAGAATTTCTAAATTACGAAAATAACCCCGCTTTCATTAAGTTCTCAAATATTACAAGTTTGCCACCTTACTTTGACTAAAACTTTGACTAAATTATGGTCATTACATCTAATCAAATCTAAGGCTAGGATTGGTTCTTAGGTTCCTTCAGGGGGAATTGGTTCCTATTTGATCGTTCATCTCTCTCTATCTCTCTCTCTCTCTCTCTCTATATATATATATATATATATATATATATATAGAGGATGGATCAAATGACAACCTATACTCCATGTGGGAACTAGGAACGCATCTCATCCATCCATTGTTTTGATTTACATGGCTAAGATTTGGTCAACTTTTGGTCAAAGACGGAGTGGCGAACTTGTAATATTTGAGTATAATTTTCAGAAATCATATAGACAACACTTTAAAACCGTTGTCTATTCTTATAAATTTTGTATGCTAAAATGAGAGTACTATCATGCTATTATGAACATATATACATGCTAATATGAATATATATATGCATGCTAATATGAACATATATACATGCTAGTATGAACATATAATGTTTTACTATTAACGAACACTACTACTGCTATTATGAGTAAAATTTATGTGTTTTATGAATATTTTTTCATGTTATTATGTGTATACTTCTATGTTATCGTGAATATTTTGTCATGCTATTATGAGCTTAACATCACGCTATTATGGGCGAAAAAATATATTCTCGAATAAACATATGAACAATGGATCTTAAATGAAAGAGCACGAAAATAGCTTTAATTTGATATATAATTTGCGTTAATCTAATGAAAAATGAGCAAGTTATGGATGTTTAAAGTTTAAATAAGATTAAAACATTATGTGGTTGAGATTAGTTCCTAGTTCTCACGTGGGGATTGGTTCTCATGTGAACCATACCCTATATATATACACACACACACACACGATAGTTTACCGTATTATTCGTGGTGGTGGATAATTGTTATTGGGTGAGGCAAATTAAAGCTATATAAACTGAATGTCTTCATCTAAAAATACTGGCCTACTTTACAATTAGCCTCATTTTTCTCTTGAATTGATGGCCCATGAAAATGAAGTGATCGTTACCCTATTAATGTTTGATGTTTATGGATTTTCTGATTCTCTTCTTCATGATTTTAAAGGATGATATGACACACTAACCAACCAATTCTTGTTTTCTTAAACTTGCATAAACTCAACAAACTTCTAGATTTTGCATCAGACAACACATTATACACACATATAATCCACTTGCCTTTATCCAAACTGCAATGTAAAAACTAAATAATTAGGATTACCTTAGTCTGGAGTTTTATCGATTCAAGATCTGAAAAATAAGTTATTTATCAATTCAGAATCTAAAAGATAAAAACTATCAATCTAAGACGCCGAAATTCGTATATTTTGATTCTTTTAAGTATTTTTACATTAACTTCAAGAAAATTTCTTTTATGAATTAGCTATTAAATTTAATAAATTATTTATTAAAAATAATTAAAAGAATCAAAATACATAATTTTTTAGGTCATGAATTGACAGTTTTGGAAGTTAGGCTATGAACAATGTCTTAATAGCATATGAAATATTTTATCCATGATTGGATATTAAAACATATAATTATTTTACTGATTAAATCTGTAGGAACTACCTTTCTAAAATTATTATGGCTACCTATAGTTTATATATATTTCAAAAATCATAAGTAGATATCATACAATTAAATCTTTAAAAGTATGTGAAATGACGTAGTTATTCTTTAGGGCAAGGGATAAATTATACGAAATATAATGCATAATCGATTACAATAATAAACCTTTAATTGACTACATAATTTTATTAAATCATGAATATAATCTATAAGGAAAAAAAAGGTCATGAACTTATTGACCAATTATTATTTGGAAAACCATTGATGTAGTCAAAACAAAATAACGAAGTATTTTTCTAGCAATTTTTATAACATTATTTTTTAACAATATACAAAGACATTAATGATGTTGCCGAGTTCATATATGAGCCGGGAAACAAAGTAACTAGGTTCATATGAACCCGTTAACACTATGAACATGATTAGGGGTGTTAAAATGGTTGGTTCGGTGCAAAACGAGCCAAACTAACAAAATTAAATAATCGTTTTTTATAAAAAAATTCAAACCGAACCAACCAAAATAATATATATAACCGAACCAACCAAACCATAATTCTTTGGTTAGTTTAGTTTGATTTTCAGTTTAACCGAATTTTGAATGATTATTTTTGTTTTTCCAAAACCATTTTATCTAAAGAAAATAATATGCACTCAATAGATAACAAGCAATGTATTAAATATTTAAATAAGTAAATATTTTTAAAATTTTAAAACTAGAGAATTGAAACTAAATATTTGAATTACTAATATTATTTAGGTATAAAATTTATTGATTTAGGTATAATTAATATTATATTTATAAATTATAAATATTGTGTGTGTGCGTATTGGTTGGTTCGGTTTTAACCAAACTAGTACATTTTAGTTTTAATATTCAAAACAAAACCAAAATTAAAGAAAAAAAAATGATCAAACCAACTAAACCAAATAGCTCGATTTGGTTCAGTATTTTAGTTTTGGTTCAATTTTGCACACGCCTAAACACGATGACTCTTTAACGGGTTCATCACGTTGCTAAAATAGCTCTTTTTTTTTTTGCTATCTCGTTGGGCTACAAAAAATCATTACCACTCATTATTTTTACTTATAATAAACTTTACAAAATCCCGGGTAACATTTAGTTTTAGGATTTTTTTTTTTAATTCGTCGGTGTCTTTTTTTTAAGTAGAAAAACAAACACAATGTATAAGCAATTCATCACCATCTTGAAAATCCATAAACAAAAGTTAAAAATTTTGCAGTTGTATATGAAAGCAAAACGTATAGGAAAATGAAAAGTAAGTGGACATTGTGACAACTAACATCAATTCAACTGGCATCCACTCATCACAAAAGGCCATTTCTATAACACATATTGCCTTACAAATCTGTTAATTTGGAAAACAATATAATGTCTCAATCCATTGCCCAAAATTATGTTATATATATAATTAAAACAGAAGAAAATAATACAGGTCATGTTCAATTAAAACACTAATAGACTTGATTGATTTACACTGAAATAGAACTATACATATATCACATTGTTTGAAATAGTTAAATTTCAACAAATTGAGTCGTGGCTATAGTTTTTCTTGAAATAATACCACGGTGCTTAACTGGGGCCAATGGCATTAATTTTCGCTACATCATTTTCTACTTTATTTTCTTTTATTTAAAAAGCGACAGGAACTCATAAATTATACTTAATGTATCTTGTACACATCCAAATATAGAGATGTTTGTGTGCAAATATGTTATGGAATGTAGTATTTGGTCCATTTCACTAACTATATTTGATATTTTGATTGAGTTAATGTTTTATTTATTATAATTATTATTCCTATGTGTTCATGAGTTGACTTGGAGATCACTAACTAGAGCTACCAAAGAAATGGACAAACTACATATATATAAAGCAGAACTTAATGAATGGACCTTTACCAGCTTGAGTTTGGTGTATTTGGAGGTATTTTAATTAAGAGATACTCTAAAATCAGTGAATATTCTGTAAATTAGTATGGATATTTTGTTTTCATGTTATTTTAAGTATTTGTTTAAAATTTAAATAGAACCCGATTTCGTAAATTATTATTATTATTATTATTATTATTATTATTATTATTATTATTATTATTATTATTATTATTATTATTATTATTATTATTATTATTATTATTATTATTATTCTTCTTCTTCGGGAACAAATAGTGTCTATTGTTATTTCTACTCCACTTTATTCTTATGATTCAAGCAATAGTGGGAGATCATGAGGGTGAGGATGTGTTGTTATGATTCGAGCAATGCAAATTTGACCCGTCTGTCTGAAATAAAGTTCATATGCATTTTGTGCATGTAAATATTTGCCTTATAAATATATATATATAGAGAGAGAGAGAGAGAGAGACTATTTATTTGAAACTATGGAAAATATACGGTGTGCATCAAGATTCAAGCCCACCCAACTATTTTGCAGGATCTAAAATATTTTGACCAATCGAGCCCCTAATTCATTGTAAAAATATATCACACAAAATCCAATATTCAAGTAAAGCGAAGTCCCCTCATTCAGTTATGCTTTCTAGAGACATGGCCATATATATGTACATGCTTCTCTCTCTGGGTGTGGGAACTTAAACTCTTTCTCTTTGCACACTACAAAAGAAGCAAAAGGAGAAAACATGTAGATGAAAAATCGTCTAAATTTCACATGCTATTGCTGCTCCAAATCTTCTTCTTTTTTCCTCTCACTTTATAGAATTCTGTGGCATAATTTGCGAAAATTATGCCACTCCTCTTGCTTTTATTAATTGGAAAAAATTTGCAACGTTTTTTTTGGCTGTTTGTGCTTGCATCTCCAGCAAGATAGTTCCTAATTAATTACTTGATCATTGGAATAATTATGAAATTGCTATACGTACTGTATTATTTTGCAACTTAATTACGAGATTAATTATTTGATATTTTTTTGGGACGACAGAAATCTAGTTACAGTACCTAGTTGATGATGGATTTTGAGTATTTTTCATTTTTGCGCAATAATATATTGACCTCATAGAAAGAGACAAAATCAAACTAATTAAATTTTTTTATACTCGACCTAATAACCGTCGGTGAGTTTCAAGAATTTAGTATAATTTTTTAGTATTTAATTATTAATTATTAATTGAGTATTTGAAAAAAATATATTAAACTTTAATAGGGTATGATGATCCTTTAATAATAAGTGTAAAATTAAACTAAAGCAGGAGAAATTGAAATCGGAGAAAAATATGAAAAAACTGAAAAAATTGAATGTGCAATAGGAAATGCAACACAAAAGGTGCAATGAATAATTTTGTGTGTCATTGGGCATTGGTGATTGTGGTCATGATTGGTCTAGCTAGTGTCCTAGTTCAGAATACATATTTTCCCTATACACTCTAAAATCATATCCCATTTTTTAAAATATGGTAATAATAATTCAACTTTTTTATTTGTAGTAATAGACACCCAAAGAAATAATAATTCCATGATTGACAATTTGAGGTTGCACAATAAAAATGCTCGAATTAGACACCTCATATCTTGAATTTACTACAAATCAAAATGTTTGATTATTATTACAATATTTTAATAGTCAAACTACAATTCGTTCAAAATATGTTATTGATCAAATGTGCAGTAGTATTTGGTGAGAGAATTAAGAAATAATCATATTCATTGGATATCTTAAAATTAAAGGTTGAGATCGAAAATTTTATTTCACGATGTAATCTCATTGTTTTAGCTTATTTGGATTGTTAAGGTTTAAGTCTGTATACTAGTAAGTACACAACAGATACCCGATACATCTACATACAAAGCAGAAGTCCCGTAGTTTTTCATATTTTAACAAAATAATATAACCCTTGTTCGGTAATTATTTTCATCTAAACTGCAAGTATACAACGAGGCTTCTAGTATAGTAGTGAACAAAGGTCGTATCCACAGAGATTTAATAATTAATCTACTAATTATCTTAATCTAACTTCCTGCAGTTATCTAGACTACCAATCATGGTTGAATTTAACTATCTGAAAACTGAAAATAATAAATAAATTAAATTACCACAGCAGAAATCAACACAGATAATCAAACATTGGATAAAAAGACGCATTCTAGGATTGGATACTCATTATTTAATCCATTCTCTTAATCAATTCATTTAGTGTCTATGTTGGGATTTAAATCATGCTAGAACAATCACTCATGTATTCTAAACCTTCTCTCGAAGTGCCTAGATTGTAGATCACACAATAAATATTAATGTGTCCGTTCAATACCTATTATGCAACTCCTAATGGTTCCAAAGATTTATTGTTCTCCAAATTAATCTCAACTCTGTCGAGTGATATTGACTAACCAGTTAATTATTTCAGATCACGTGTTAAAACTCCTCTCTCGATTTATGGATTAACACATCAGATTATATTATTTAGTGATCATGTAAATAATACAGAGAAAAGCAGGAACAATCAAAACATGATCAAATCATAGACACCAGATAAAATAAATCAGGAGAACTTCATAAATAAATCATAATCCAACCCTAGAATACTGGAGTTTTAGCTATCCATGACAAATTAAATAACTAAAATAATCCACAAAGAAGACACGGTATTTCTAAGAATAGAGAAAATAAAATCCGAATGATTTAATTTGTCTCTAATTTTGAAAGCTCTTAAATCATATGGTCTTGTTCTTCTCGTCTATTTTCCTCTACTGTTTTTCTCCGGTGGCAACTTTAGAGTATGGTAAGTTATCTGGAATTTTGGCTCTTCAAACCCTTAAATACCAAGTAAAGAAAAGCACAAAAATAGGTCAAAGATCGGACAGGCCCATCCTAGCCGCAACCTCGCTCACGACCGACACGTCCGCGGCTTCGGTCGCAAGCGTGACGCCATGTGTCCTAACATGGCCAAATATCCGTGACCCTCTTCAATATTTGCAACCAAGGTCGCGAATTTTCTTCAGCACAACCCCTTCTCTGTCGCGACATTGCAGTGGTCGGCTCGTGATCACCCGCGACCTCACCCGTGGGTACAGTCACGAGCCGTGATCGCGAGTCTGCTTTTGACTCATTTCATCCCATTTTTTCGATCCACTTTCTTCTCGACATTTTCTCGGGACTTCATCAACTGTTTCTTTGATCAAAATACAGCAAATCTTGGAACAAAACTTGTAAAATCAGATAAATACACCAAACTCTAAGAACGTATTAAATTCGAATAAAGTGGGATAAAAACGCGAGTAAACCAGTGAAAAATGCATAATTAAATAGCACTGAAACTAGTGTAAAATCTCAGTTTATCAACTCCCCCAAACTTAAGAGTTTGTTTGTCCCTAAAAAAAACAAAAACTAAACATAGAATTCAAACAATTCATAACTCCACAATCTACAATCTAGCATTCACAACCTCGAAAATCTAATCGGGAACTGACAAGAACAAGCACAACACTCAAATCATGCACACATGCAATAGATTTCAACGAGCAAATATCAAGCCAATAATTCTCACCAGTGTGTGTTTCACTCAAATACTCAAAGTGTGATAAAGTAAGGGTAAGCACTCATCGAATCGTTGAACCATACACTTGATCTACCATAAGCTTGCATGTAATGTCAACTCTTCACTGACAAACAAATACGCTTAAAATTAAGATCAAATAGGACTTTTTCTAAGGTTGTAATGTAGGCTCATGTAAAGGTTAGGAATATTTAGTTAAAGTGACAAAATAATTGTAGAACCAATTCACCACTTTTACTCTCTACTCCTAACTACTTTTCTCATCATGCACAAGTTGGAATTTTTTCCAGCTTCCTCCTACACACCCTTAAACATCCACATATTTTTTTCAACTCATGGACCTTTGGTCTCTTTTTTTATTTCTTTTATTGGCAATTTTCATATTTTTTTTCTTTTTTTTCTTTTGACTCACACAACACTCTCTTTTGTGCACCAACAAAATTCACCAATTTTTTCACCATATTCTTCAAATTTCTCCACCATCCCAACTCCAATATTCCCTACCCTTCTTCCTTTTTCTCTATAAAAATCAACAACTTAAATCCCAAATAGGCTTTCAAAGAAATTGTATTTAGGCACAAGAGGGCTCAAAAAGGAATAAAAATGAATTTAGGACAGTGTATGGGATATCATGACTAAAGAAAGGATGACCTATTATCATCTCTTGCTTTCAAGCACAACAACTCAATCTCAAGCAAGACGACATGCAAGTTCTAGAGAAACAAGTGTATAGACAACCAACACACAAGAACAAAAATTAAGACAAAAGTCTTGTAGACTCAAAATCTCACAGCTCACATTGGCCAAAATAAAGCTAAAAAATCTTCAAAACACATGCTCGTTCAAATCATGATATACATGCTCAAATCATTCTCAATCAAATATCTCAATCAATAACACTAAACCATAAACCATAAAGCATATATCATCTAAATCCCAAGTAAAATCCAAGATTAAATTTTGAATTTTTTATTAAAATATCCGGGGAAATAGAAAACAAAACTAAACAAGTAAAGCAGGTACACCAAAATAAAGGTCTAAACACTACAAGCATACAGCCTCCCAAACTTATTCAAATCCACATGATAGAATAAGTTTGTAAAAATGCATGAAGGTGTCGTCGACCACTCACAGAAATCAAGTGGATGTCCATTCGGGTTCAATCCCCTCCCCCAAACTTGTCAAAAGACAAGTTGATTGATTTGCTATCCCCCATACTGCAACATCCAAATGTTTATTACCTGCAAAACTTAGAAAAAGAAACGTAAAACAAAAATAAGAAAATCTAAACAAAATAATTACATCTAACACATTGGGATGCCTCCCAACAAGCGCTGCATTTAATGTCGACAGCCAGACCACGTGAAAACTCAAGTTCCCAAAAGCAGAAAAATTAGAATCCCCCATTCTCTTCCCCGATTTTCTATCTCCATGCCTCCACCATCAGTAACGCAACCAGATTCTTGAGTGGTGATGATGTTACACTCCACAGCTACCTGGTGCTTCTCTACATCGAACAAGAACCGTATTTATTCATCTTTAAATAGGAGAGTGAGAATCCCCGTGTCTAGGTCGATATTGGCTCATCCGGTGCGTAAAAATGGGCATCCCAAAATAAGAGGGACGCTTTTATCTTCCTTCATGTCCAGCACCACAAAATCCACCGTGAATATAAAATCCTTCACCTTGATTAGCACATCCTCCAAAATTTTCTCAGGATACACCACAAATCGGTTGGCCATCTGCAAACACATAGTTGTGGGCTTGAGTTATCCACTATTCATCTTCTTGAAGAATAAGAGCGACATCAAATTGATGCTCACCCCTAAATCACACAATGCTCGACCACCTAGCTTGTGTCCAATAGTGATGGGAAGTGTAAAACTCCCCGGATCCTTCATCTTAGTCGGGAGCTTCCTTTGGATTATAGAACTGCAGTTTTCTGGGAGGTGCACAGTCTCGAACTCCTCAATCTTTTTCTTCTTTAACACAATATCCTTGAGAAATTTTTCATATTTGGGCATATGTTGTAACGCCTCTACCAAAGGAATGTTGATTTGCACCTTCTTGAATATCTCCAAGAATCAAGAGAAATGTGCATCAACTTTCTGTTTCAAGGTCCTCTGTGGGAATAGGATAGTCACTGTGGAAAGAACTGTAGGACTCGTCTGAAGACTCTCGATGGTAGAACTCAGCTTGTCAGAAGTTGTCTTGGGAGTAACAACTGCAGCGGCGATGATCGATGCAGGGACTTCAGTGTGTAGATGAATTGCATTGCACTGCTCTTTAGGATTCACTGTGGTGTTGCTAGGGAACTATCCCGGTTGGTGATGATTTTCTACAACTATAGCCAGTTGTCTCAATTGTTTTTCGAACATCTTCATTTGCACACCCATAGCTCCAACCGCATTCTCCAGCTTCTCCACTCTAGGTTGCAACTCCTCTATGAATTTATCGGTCTTTCCCATGAATGCCATTAACAAATCATCCATCTTCGGTTTTTTTTCCTCGTTGATCATTCTATTTGTTACAGAAAAGCCGGGTGGGGGCTGCAGTGCACTATTAGGATTTCCATATGAGAGGTTGGATCGATTACCTTGGTAGAATTGATTTCCGTCTCGGTAATTATTGTTCTCAAAACCGCCTCTCTGGCTAACGTAGTTAACATCTTCCATAGTCTGATTCATGGGGAGATTCGTAGCCTGCTGAGACATGGCATCAAATCTACTATTGATGGTAGCATTCAACGTAGACAACTGAGCCGCCAATCTGGAAATCGGATCATTGTCATCAACTACTGCAGCTCTTTTTAACATCTTCACTTGTCGATCCCTAGCCCACTGATAGCTGTTAGTGGCCATGTCTTCAATTATCATCACAGCTTGATCATGGCCTTTATTCAGCAAAGAACCACCTGGAGAGGCATCTAAAAGCCTCTTCAACTCCATATCGCACCCGTTGTAGAAGATGTAGACTTGATGATCTACCCCAAATCCATGATTGGGGCACTTCCTCAACATATCCCGGAACCGCTCCCAAGCCTCATATAATGTCTCATCATTGAACTGGCGAAACTCAGTGATTTCACCTTTGAGCTTGAGAGTAACTCCAAGTGGGAAGAACTTGTGCAGGAACTTGTGGGCTAGTTTTTCCCAACTCTCGATAGACCTGGCACCTAGAGATTGGTACCATTACTTAGCCATATCCCGTAGAGAAAATGGGAATAGGCGTAAGCAGATATCGTCATCAAGGACTCCGTTTATCTTCATTGTGTTGTAGATTTCCAAAATTGCGTCAAATGCGCATTCGGGTCTTCAGTGGCCCGTCCTCCATATTGGTTCTGCTGGACCATGGAAATCAACCCCGACTTCAACTCAAAGTTATTCGCATTGATCCTTGGGCTAGGAGGGTCTCCATGGTAGAGCACCAGAATGAAAAGCTCATTGATTGGAGGGGGCTCTGCAGCTCTAGCGTCCTCTTGCTCTTGCATCTTCCGCTGCATCTCCTCCAATTGTGCTTGAAGGCGCTGAATTTGAACAGCGGGATTAGGAACTTGGTCAGCTGCATCAACCATCTCTCTTTTTCTCCTTGCATTGTTGTGGAGAGCGGTGGCTTCAATATCAGGATCATATTTTTCTAGAGATCCTCTTTGAGATCGTGTACGCGTACACAACCTAATCACAAGAAAAAGATGATTATAAAATTTTTAAAAGAAAATAAACTAAACTAAAAAATAAATGTCTAGATTAACACGAGAAATTAAATCTAAATAATAGTAAATAAAAATTAAATCCCCGACAACGGCGCCAGAAACTTGTTCGGTAATTATTTTCACATAAAACTGCAAGTGTACAGTGATGCTTCTAGTATAGCAGTGAACAAAGGTCGTATCCACAGAGATTTAATAATTAATCTACTAATTATCTTAATCTAACTTCCTGCAGTTATCTAGACTACCAATCATGGTTGAATTTAACTATCTGAAAACTGAAAATAATAAATAAACTAAATTACCACAGCAGAAATCAACACAGATAATCAAACACTGGATAAAAAGACGCATTCTAGGATTGGATACTCATTATTTAATCCATTCTCTTAATCAATTCATTTAGTGTCTATGTTGGGATTAAAATCATGCTAGAACAATCACTCATGTATTCTAAACCTTCTCTCGAAGTGCCTAGATTGTAGATCACACAATAAATATTAACGTGTCCGTTCAATACCTATTATGCAACTCCTAATGGTTCCAAAGATTTATTGTTCTCCAAATTAATCTCAACTCTGTCGAGTGATATTGACTAACCAGTTAATTATTTCAGATCACGTGTTAAAACTCCTCTCTCGATTTATGGATTAACACATCAGATTATATTATTTAGTGATCAGGTAAATAATACAGAGAAAAGCAGGAACAATCAAAACATGATCAAATCATAGACACCAGATAAAATAAATCAGGAGAACTTCATAAATAAATCATAATCCAACCCTAGAATACTGGAGTTTTAGCTATCCATGACAAATTAAATAACTAAAATAATCCACAAAGAAGACATTGTATTTCTAAGAACAAATAAAATAAAACCCGGATGATTTAATTTGTCTCTAATCTTGAAAGCTCTTAAATTCTTTGGTCTTGTTCTTCGCGTCTATTTTCCTCTATTGTTTTTCTCTGGTGGCAACTTTAGAGTATGGTAAGTTATCTGGAATTTTCGCTCTTCAAACCTTTAAATACCAAGTAAAGAAAAGCCTAAAAATAGGTCAAAGATTAGACAGGCCCAACCCAGCTGCGATCTCGCTCACGATTGACACGTCCGCGGCTCTGGTCGCGACTCCCCGTGGCGCCACATGTCTTGACGTGGCCAAATATTAACAACCCTCTTCAATATTCGCGACCAAGGTCGCGAATTTTCTTCAACACAACTCCTTCTCTGTCGCGACGTTGCAGTGGCCGGCTCGTGATCACCCGCGGGTACACTAGCGAGCCGCAGCCATGAGTCTGCTTCTGACTCGTTTCGTCCTGTCTTTTTAATCCACTTTCTTCTTAACATTCTCTCGGGAGTTCATCAACTGTTTGTTTAATCAAAATACAGCAAATTTCAGGACAAAACCTGTAAAATCAGATAAGCACACCAAACTCCAAGAACGTATGAAATTCGAATAAACTGGGATAAAAGCACGAGTAAACCAATGTAAAATGCATAATTAAATAGCACTGAAACTAATGTAAAATCCCCCACTGCAACTCCTAGAAATCGTCGGAGTAGTTTATCTATAGGCATAACCACTTTAACTTTGGCCCTATTCAACTACCATCATCCATCATATCCACATCCTCCACATGACTTAATTCATCTCCAAACCTATTGACCGGTTGTATGCATGTTAGCGGCACATTATGGCACTAAACCACCCTAACTCAAATTCAGTAAAGGTGGATATCATTAGGGTTTACCATGTCTTCCAGTTCCTGAAATAATGACAAATTCTAAGCAAAGTGCCACGGTCCCTCCCATAATGCTCTCTATTGATCTATCATGTGACTAAAGACATTCATAAACAGATTGCGGCTAACTATTTCCATAGCCAACAAACTTTGATCACAAGAGGAAAACTTTGCTTATAGAAGGCGAAACTTTTTCACTAAACCATAAAGACTAGAATCTAGCT
The DNA here is from genome assembly GCA_026008535.1 of Perilla frutescens. NCBI lineage: Eukaryota > Viridiplantae > Streptophyta > Magnoliopsida > Lamiales > Lamiaceae > Perilla > Perilla frutescens. The sequence goes on along the minus strand of BRKX01000014.1, from coordinate 3,691,125 downwards.
TCAGAGTGGAGGAGTGAATATAAATTAGGAGAAGTTTATTATCTATATAATATATAATAACGACTCCGCATACATGAATAGAAATTTTGTGTTTTTCCGCCCATTTCCACAACCAAAAATGGAATTATTGAAAAATATAAGTATTGTTACTTTATTATAAGAAAAATATAATTATCTTAAGTACAGTATATTAGTTATATAATTGATATAATAAATTTATTTGATTACCATATAGATATAGTAGTCCGAGATTACATACCTTTTATATTTTTAGTATAATTGATTATCAAAATTGACTGCCATAATTTGATAAGTATAATTATAATATTTGTTAGTGGTTAATGCAATTATAGCCGCATATTTATTTTTATATAATTAACACAAAATTGAAGAATACGAAAATTTCAATTGGACAAATATCACGAAGCCAAAAACTGGATTTATTATTATTATTATATGTAGTGCTAATTAGTAATTATAATTATTTGCCCCTGGTTACATGTTAATTTAATATAATTGTATTATTAATCATTACCTAAAAATTTGGTTGAATATTTACAATACCCGAAAATATGCTCTTTTTCAATTAAAAAAATATGTTTCCCTACTTAATTATATAATACTATCCGGTTATATATGTATAGATATGTGAGTAATTAATGAGTTAACGTATTATAGTGATTGAATTAGTTGTATATATTATCCTTAATTAAAAGATTGATATTTATATTTAAGTAAAATTTTAACCTTTTAATTGATTGATTTATTATAAATTATAGAATTATCTAGATTATAATCAAACTATAATTTTGTAACCTTTGATTGACATTTATAGCAGCAGTTTATAAATAAAGTATTGTTGAGACCCTTCATTCTTCAATCTACTATTTGGAATAAAAAAATTATGATGACCTTTACATGGGGGTTATTTTTCCTTCTTCAGTATATAGTTATTTTCATAAATCGTTTGATTATTTATTCAAAATTATTTTTTTTTATTAGTTGTTCACAACATCGCTATGATTGGACTCTTTTTTTGCTATGGTAAAAAACATGAATCCCTGTCAATATCAGATGGATTTGAAACTTCATTTTTTATGAGCATTTTTTGCATGATCAAGAGGTTATACTAATTTAATTAAAAGAATATATCCATGCAATTGTTACTCAAAGGCTTCAAATATACATTTTTCCATGTGTTTTTCTATATGGATTTGTAATTGTATTTATTTTGTAAATTTTTGTATTGTCTCCTTACTTTAGTGGTTCATAGATTTATTTATTTTTTCTAATTTTGTTTTATGAGTAGGGGGATTGGATATGTGCTACAATTGATGAGTTTTGACTACCACCCATTGTTATTTCTTAGTGTTGTGCTCTAGGAAGTGTAGTTGTTGTAGTTGTTTTTATTATTATTATTATTATTATTATTATTATTATTATTATCATCTAATAAACTATAATATTTTATCATACTATATTTATTAGACTGAAATTGGTGTATATAATATTTATTGTATGCTGACTTACAATATGATTCTATTTGTTTCTTTAATTTTCGGAGATTGCAACGTCAACCATGTGTAAATACACGTTTAAGTCTTTTTTTGTTCAAACATTTAATTTTTTAAATTATTAATTTAATCTATCACAGAATGTTGTTTTATTATTATTATTATTTAAGTCTCCACATGTTAGTTGTTATTACATCATACTCTTACTAAAATAATATTTGATTATTCAATTTATAACTGCTAAAACATGATATCCGTGTATCGCACATGCATGCTAGAATTTATATATTATTTGATTTTGATCATGTTCATAAAAATTGTAATTTAGATAATTAGATCCATATTGTTTATCTTTTCAATTGATTTATAAATTTGCAGCTTGATATAAACTATTCATGAGTATAGAGGCATAAAGGGTCAAAGGTAACATCGACCTATGTCTGATCCTACATAGTAATATTTGTACGTAAATTATTAAATAAATACATTTCAATAAATAACTTCAGATTTGATTATCGATTAATTTCTTTTTTTAAATACTAACCTTAGTACTTCGATCGGATAGTTAAGATCTTATGAAATGCAATTTTATTTATTCATCTTTTACATATTGCTTGCACATTTGGAAAAATTCGAAGATGTGACTATCTATGTAGTAATTGATTTGTTAGATTGGAAATCATTATTCTCACAATATTTACTTATTTCAAAATCATGGTTCAAATCTCACTCAACTCTCTCAAACTATATATGTAAGTTCTAAATAATTATTTATAAAGTTATATTAATTAATTTTTTAACAAATAGTCAATTGGAATACAACACAACAAATATTTTTTTTTTGTATATTTTTCTGTTTACTATGACGGAGACAATCAAAATAATAATCTTTCAATAATTTATTTTTTTATGTTGAACTATATCTATCTATCTATTTTTCGATCTACATTAATCATAAGAAATTAGTGATGGGATCAGAATTTCACTTTATAAACACATTTTGTCAAAAATGTTCTTATGGACGTACTTTAACAATAAAATAGTTTTACCAATTATTCAAATATATTATTAAATCTATCAATTATAACCAACAAATTCGAAAAATGAAATAAATAAAAACAATTCTTTTAGTTTTTTTTTTGGCAATGAATTCATATTCATTTCAGTACAAATTAATTAATCATTTAAAATTTATCGATATACATTTTGGCTACACCGACGGGCGGGCCGCAAGTCGACCCTATCCGCCCCGCCCTATCCTACGGTCAAAAAAAAAATCTTCAGAAAAAGTATCAATCATAACCATAAAATATCACCCTATCCTTAAATTAATCATCCAGATTATTTCGCTTATGTAGGTTTATCATTCCAATAATGAATTATTAATCTCAATTAGAGTTTATTACATTCCAATTAATTATCGAACGCAGTGCACAAGCTCATGCAAGTTTCCAGATAAAAAAAATAATTTACTTTAATTTTATGGTTCACTAATTCTATATTTCTATTTAAGAGTATATATTTATTGCGAAAAAATTAATTGGTCCACAGGTTAACATGTACAATGAGCATTGTGCATGAGGTCGCACATCAATAATTGGCGAGTGCACCATGCGAGCCACCAAAATTTAATTTTAGAGTTCAATAATTTCATTTTAAGTATATATTTATTAGAAAAAATTAAAAAAAATAATAACAATAAAATTAAATCAAGTGTGTGCATATGCCTAACCAAACCCATTTTTTTATAATTCTTTTATCTTTGGGCATGTGTGATGGACTCCAGAGTCCATCTCAAATTTATTAGATTAATAATATTAAGGGAAATTATAAAGAGGTAAATTTTTAAATAGCCATTTTAACTTAGTAAAACATGTTTATAGCCATTGTTTAAAAAAAAAAACACATGTTTCTAGCCACTTGGACAAAATACCCATTTGTCGTGCAATAATGTAAAATTATAATACTGCACGAATACACTTAGTCGTGTAACTCTAATCGTGCAGTAGTGTAAATTTGAATTGTTGCACGACTACGCTCAATCGTATATCCTCAATTCACGCAACGATATGATATCTAAATTTATAATGTTGCACAAATGAACTTAGTCGTACATCCTTTTCGTGCAACAATATTAATATGTACTGTTACACGACCATATCTCATTCGTGCACCCAAATAGTGCACTTTAGTCGTGTATCTCACAATTTTAATGAAGGGTAATTTAGTATTTTCACTGAAAAAGTGACTACAAAAAATCTCTTATTTTTTTCTTAAAAAAGTGGCTAAAAACATAATTTACTAAATGAAAATGGCTATTTTTATTTATTACCACAATTTATTCTAAACACTACCCTCCGACTTATTCTTAACAGCCCCCATCATTTTATAAAATATAAACAAAAATATAATAGGACTTTTTTTACCCCTTGGCCCCAATATCTATAATATATTTAATCGTTGTATGAATCATGGAATGAAATTGTGAACATGTGAGAACATGTCAAATGTTAATTGGATCATTTGTGAGATGCAAGTTCATTTCAATCTAGAAGACAACCATATATTTAGTGGTCAAACACCTATATGAACATTCATACATCTTTATTTTCACTTTTTTTAATCTTACAAAAAGATATGTCTTTGTTATATTATTTTATACAAATATGTATATTTTTATAATATATATTGTCTCATTACATAATCATTTTTCCATATTGATATACTCAATATTAAAAAAATTAAAAGCTAAGATATTCCGTGCATCGCACGGGCGGAAATGCTAGTACAAACACATTTTGATAACAAAACGTCGTGTCACAAAAGAAAACATATATAATATTTGTAAATTGCATCTATTCTTTTTTTTTTGGACAAAATTAACTACATATACTTAAGATTCGACTAAATCTAACTAATTAAATGTGAATTGACATATTTACTTTTAATCGTTCGAAACTTGGAAAATTCTTTTATTATTTACGACCATATATACCTTTAAAATGGAGATACGATTTCTATACTTCTTTTTATTGTTATGCACACTAATTATTTTTTAAATACTTGCCATCAATTCATGAATACACACAAAATATCTCAATGACGTCGACGAAGATTTATCAAGAATAAAACTCTTTTCCTATCGATGGTAGAAATGTTAATTAACGGTGAAGATAGCACTAACTGAGGCAGTGATAGTAATAGTGATGGAAAAAGAAAGCAATAGATTCTTCTCCTTTTCCCATTTTCCAAGATTTGTCGAAAGCTTTTGCAGTGCGATTGACATTTAGAAAAAATGTTTCATGGAGACCACGACCAAGACCCAAACATTTTCCCAACATTCAACAATTCATGTTTTTTTTTTTAGTTATTATTATTATTATGTTTTTTTTTTCTCATCTCCTCAACAACCCACATTGGCGTGAAAATAATTAATTAATATTAAGAGCAAACGACATTCTTCCAAATTGATACATAAATTTATCAATCACTTTTATTTGATAGTGTTGAGGATCCGACAGCACCACTTTTCCCTTTATAATGACTCCATAGGCCATAACTCTTCCAATTTGCAATTAACTTATCGTTTTGGTTTTATCTTTGCATAATTATTCAATAAAAAGATCGACTTAATAAGATTTAGAATTAACAAGACGATTATGTTGTGTTATATGCATGCTAATAATATTCATTTAGGTGGATCTAGCTAATATATGGATATATATAATTATTTAGAGAACCGCTCGCCTACCCACTGTGAGCACGAGTTAAGTGCCCACCGCTGATGTGGAATGTCACGCAGGCAGATGAGTCAACTCATCTAGCCACTATATTTGCCAACAATTTGAATTACTCTGAATTCATTCTTATTTTATTCAAATGATTGATTTGAAACCCAATTTCCTAATATAAGATTTCTTATATGATTTCAATATATGTGAATTCTCCTAGTTTATAATTGACGCTCTTATTGTATGTATTTTATTTTTCTCTTATGATCTATCATTATCTATAATTAATTATAAGAAAATAATAATCGTCAATAATCAACCGAATACAATTGTTATCACAATATCGTTTTTTCTAATTATTTGTTTATTATATTAAAATTAAACAAATACAGAATTATAAGAAATTTAATTATTATTTATTTTAAAAATCTTGCAGTGATTGAAGGTTTATAGAACAATGGTTGATATTATGACCTAACAAATAAATTATTTTTTGTCATAAAAAAAATCTGAAACGACATTCACAATTACATATCATCAAATGTATTTATTTGATTTTTAAATAAATAAATAGTTAGTAAAAATGGTTTTTTGATAACAAATTAAATCAATTGATTATTGGTTATTTTTATTTTTGTAAAATTAAATAATAGACGATGATAGATCATACAAGCAAAATTAATATATATATATATATATATATATAATAGGATCCGTGAATTCTAGTCTAATAAAACTCACATTAATATTATAATTATATAAGAAAGTATCATAAGGAAGTTGAGTTTAAAATTAACTATTAACTATTTGAATAAAATAAGGATTGATTTAGAGTAAGTTAATTTGTAGTTAAATATGGTGGTTAGGTTACTTGATTCACCTGCCAATGTAGCATCATCACATCGCCGGTGGACACATTAACTCGTGCCTACGGTGGTTAGGTGAGCGGTCCTCTAATTATTTAATATTATGTTATTAACTATGGCATTAATAGTATAGTAAAACCTCTATACATTAATACTATCAGGACCGGAGAAAAATATTACATTAGGGAGGTTATTCTTAAATAAAATTTTACGTGTAAAAATTATAATATTTTGAAAAAACTATTGTACATTATACGCCACTTGAAAATATGTCACTTCATATTTTTAAACTCGTGAATTTAAAAGACAAATAAAGTTCGTGAATTGTTTTCCCTAAAAAAAAGATTCATAAATTTTAAACAATCAAATGTACGTATATCATTCATGTACACTGTGTATACATATAAGATTTAGAAGATTCATTCATTTACTATTTTTCTAGGAAATGTTAAAAAAATATTTAGATAAATATTTCTTATCATTTGAAGTTTGATGTAACATAATTAAATAATTCTAAATATTTTATATAGACATTTAGATATATTTGAAATTTAATGTCATTTTATTACTATTTGGAGGTAAAATTCTTAAGAATGGTCCTAAAAAAATATTGAAATATTACAACGTAGAATTTATTCTTATTTATAACTGATCCCGAATTTGAATCATAACTTTTTATTATTATAAAAAAATTATTATTATATATAGAGATTTTACCGCATCATCAAGGCTAATTACCTATCATAGGCGGTCAAATACATATTCGAATAGTGAAAATTAGAAGAAGAAATAGTGATGGGTTTTATATGCTGACGCCAAATTTAATGCGAGTGGATTGCTTATCTAGAAATAAAAATAAGTACTTTATTATTTATGCTAGGTATAAAACATATTCAGGTACGTATAATTTTAATTTATTTATAAACATTTTTTTATGAATTTTATTATAAACTTTGAGTACGTCTATGTATTTTCAATTTTCTTTTGGTCGATCTACTCTCACTTTTTTGAATTGCTTGCATTATATTTATACTTTAATTTATGTTAAAATTATGTGTTTTTACTGTTGATACAAACCAATTAATGACTTATTTTTAACATGAATTAAATCATCATACCTAATGTAAACATAATTAATAGTAATATTGTATTGATCAACTCCAATTTTACACGAGAACCAGAATTTGTAGAAATTAAACGGATGACATAAACTCGTTTTAAGAGAGAGAGAGAGAGATGCAGTCATGTAGTCCACTTTCTATTTAAGTCACGTTCGTGTATTCTACTATCAAATTCATTATTATAAAAGTAAAAATTAGTATAATGTAACTAATCATAATTAAAATTTATTGCTAAGAATTGAAATTTTTAAAAGTTGTATGCTCTGATTATGGAATAATCAATTCTAATTATCAATTGTTAGCTAAAAATATAAATTAAATTCTAAAAATTAATTATATTTCCTAATTGGGTGGAATAATTAAATCATGATTAATAGTTATAAAATTAAACTAAACAGACATGAAATTGAAGAAAAAGAAAGGAAAAAAAAACCTAATTAAATTGATAGTGAGACACATAATATTGTGGAATAGAGGATCTTAGGGTTCAATTTAATTCAATAATTGAAAGTAATTGACCTAATTAACATGTAACACTTTATTTTATTTTATTTTTCCGGGGAGGCAACGCTAACTGTTTGGCCTTTCGTCTAAAAATAATGTTATGCTTCAGTTTGAAGTGAATTACACCTATATATGATGTTGAAAGATTCCATCCCTAGATGTTGGAAATCAAATTTGATATAATTAAGTTTGTGAAATTTTATTTGGAGTCTTTGATTTATTGATGTAGCTCACCCTATGTTTGATTTAAATGATCTGTGCGTTATAAATCCCACAGAATATATTTATCAATTATATCATGAAAATATTGACTAGCTCAACCATTAATTTGCAATCTATAATAGAAAAGTGAGAGAGAAAAAAAAAAGAGAGAGAAAAGATTGCATATATACATCTTGAAAATGACTACCATCTAACACGAACAAGGAATTTGAGTCCTAAATTATTAAATTTGATCAAGTGGGAGTAGTTCAGATAGTCCTATTCCTAATCTAGATCTTTATTGACTTTGTAAACTAAATTAAATAAAAGAGCTCACATTTTTAGCTAATTGTGATTTTCCAAATAATTTATGAATGTCCCCTTCTATTATGCAATGCTTTGAAATTTTGTGTTTCTTTTAATTAATTAAAACTACAGGTATACTTAACACGAGAAATTATAGATGTAAATTGCTCACTTTTTGATAATGATGAGATCAATCAACGAAAATTATAAAATTTGAAATGTTTTGAGGTGGGATAATTTGAATATGGTGTGAAAGCTAGATTTTGTCAAAGCCTTGAGTAGTCTTTTTGAATGCTTCAGAAGAGGATTAATGAACAACTCCAAGGCGATTAAAGTAAATTGTGACATTATTGGCAATTATCTAATGTCATGTCTTATACTTTTTTCCACATGATTTTGTTAGTTTGCGGTGACAATCTCAGTTTTCTTTTTCTTTTTGAGTTTAGGGTGATAAATGATATTAATAAGACAGAAAAATAAGAAAAAGCAATAAAATTACATGATTGTTTATCCAATTTGTCAAGATATGACTGTTATGGTGACTCTGTTGATTAAGCCTGTTAATTAGGCACTAGAGATTTTACGATATTTTTACAATTACATTGAGAGAGTATTTAAAACAAGAGAAAAAAATTCTAATTACAAATACATGCCTAAAAAGGCATTATCTAGTTGACCGTCTCGTCGTAGTTGTATTCTCAATACAAGCTCCCGTGCTGCACAACTCAACAATAAATTCGAGCATCGATGCTCAAATCTCTATCTATATAAGAATTGAGTAATATTATTTACCTACGAAGCTATTAATTGCATAAATCATGATTTGGATGTGTATAATTTATTTATTTTGTTTTTGTGTTTATAGTATTGAGATTTTGATGGAAACTAACATGTAGAAGAAATGTAATGTGGACTGAATTAACTTATTATTCATCTACTAGGTAGTACACATATTTATACATGAAGATGTAATCTATTTTAGAAAAGTAAATCAAGAGAGAATCTATTTTAGGAAAGTAAATCGAGTAAATGACCCTATACAATCTCTAACACATATGCATAAATTATAACACTCCCCCTCAAGCTAGAGCTAAGAGCTGGTAATCAAACAAAATAACTTGATACTCAACTTGTGTTCGTTCGTTAAGAGCTCGTTTGAGCTTAATTTGATAAACATATCAAATAAGCTTGAACAAAATTTTATGTTCGATAAGACATGAAACTCGGCTCAAACTCAAGCTCGATATGTAAAAATTAAGGAAACGTATATAAAAATATCAAACTACTTGAGCTCGACTCGATTAAAGCTCGTTTGAGTTTGACTTAATAGATAATCAAACAAGCCCAAATATAAATTTTAAAGCTCAATATCATTTTAAACAAGCTTGAACATATGTCATTAAGCTCGGCTCAACTCATTTATTGCCCTAGCTAGAGCATAGATGTTAATCATGTCTAAGTTGTTACAATGATAATATATCCTAACTCCATTAAGAGCCTTTGTGAAAATATCATGTAGTCGGTCTTGAGTTCAAATATACCTTGTAGAAATCAACCCTTGTTGAATCTTCTCACGAACAAAGTAGCAATCATTCTCGAATAGGTTCAGTCCACTCATGAAAGACTAAGTTAGAGGCAATGTGAAGTGCATCTTGATTATCAGACCACAACTTAGCTAGTATTGAGAATTTTAAACACACTTCATTGAGAAACCCATGTACCCATATTATCTCAACATGCAAATTTGGCAATAGCTTTATATTTCGATTCTGCACTTGAACAAGAAACAACATTTTGCTTCTTACTTTTCCATGACATTAGATTACCACCAAAAAAACATAATATCATGAAGTAGATCATCGATGTTCTTTTAACCCTGCCTAATCATCATCCAAGAAGCTCGATGATGATCATTATATACAATTCTACATCCAGGTGTTCCTTTTAAATAGCACAAAATCTGCTCGACTGTCTTCCAGTGATCAACAGTTGGAGCTAACATAACTGACTTATCACATTACTAGGATAAGCAATATCATGACGTGACATCCTAAGATAATTCAACTTTCCAACCAGTCGCTTCTAAATCTCTCAAGATCATCAATAAACTCACTTACTTTCATAAGTTATGTTTGGAACCATTGGAGTGCTACATGGTTTAGCACCAAGTTTTCTTATTTCAAAGAGTAAGTCAAGCACATATTTCTTTTAGATAGAAAATTCATTTCTTACTCGTAGTAACCTCAACACCTAAGAAATACCTCAAAATCCCCAAATATTTGGTATTAAACTGGGTGCGGAGAAAAACTTTTAATAAGTCAATGTCTCTAATCACTACCAGCAATCACCATAGTGATGACATCAACAAATGATGCCACAGTTAGATCATTTAAAGAAAACAGAATGGTCAAACTTACACTTCTACATGCCAAACATCTCAACAACCTTAGTAAATTTATTGAACCATAAAGAAGGACTCTGTTTCAATCCCATATAAAGATTTATGAAGATAGGAAACCTTCTTAGACTCCATCTGAGAAATAAAACCAGGCGATTACTCCATAAAAATGTCTTTGCAAAGATTTCCATGAAGGAAATCAATCTTGATGTCCAACTGGAGGAAAGGCCAATGATGAGCGAGTAGTTGTTAAGGAAATGAGAATTATGATAGAGGTAAGCTTAGCAACAAAAGAAAAAGGTGTACAAGTCATCAACATAAGTTTGTGCATAGCATTTGGCAACAAGGTAAGCCTTCAATCGAACAACGGAGCCACCAGGATTAACTTTAATTGCAAACATCTATTTATAGTATATGGGTCATTTACCGGTAGAGATACCCACCAAATCCTAAGTCCCATTAGCATTCAAAGCATTCATCTCCTCAATTATGACATCACGCCAACTAGAATGGGCCAAAGCTTCAGAAACATTGTTAGGACCATAATTGAGAGAAACAACAAAAGAGAGAGATGAATAAGATAAATGAGTATATGAAGCACAATGAAAAAATGGGATAGGTACAAGTGCGTTTTATTAGTACAATCGGTGTGCACTAGCTTAATTGTCATTTATTTCGGCAAAACATATGTTGTGCTAATCGTGGTTCTTGCAGAGTACCAATCCACAATCCTTATCCATTATGCAACTCAAGGAACATTTCAAACCAATGGTGTCAAACTTGGAGAGAATGATGTTCAGGACAATGGTCCTAACAGCTATTTATGGCAGTTTCTTTCTAGAGAAACACACATTGGGCTTTCGATTTCTTATAGATCAAGCTAGGTTTTGAGTACTGCCTTCATGGAGATTTACTTTGAGGATTCACTATAATCATCAAAGGAAGGCTATGGGTAAATTTACTAACAGAAACTAAATAAAATGCGAGTTATGATAAGCTGAGAACAGACGATAAGGACAAATATGATGTTGGATTGACATTTCCTGAACCAACAACACATGAGTGTGAACCATCAGCTAGAGTAACATGAAAGGAATTTGTGTGCGAGTGAAAGGTAGAAAATAAGGTTGAATTACATGTCATATAATTAGTAACACCAAAATCAATTAACCATTTAGAAAGCTATTTTTTGCAAATCCACTGCCTTATCCCCATTTTTTCTTTCCCAGCCCCATTTTAATTGAATTGAAGAAGAGAGAAGCGACAGCGAAGGTGGAGGTGGCGTTGGAGCAACTTGAACTCTCGTCGACGGCGGGTCGCCAGAGAAGAAGGGCTCAACGGGTTATGCAGTTGTGGCCATAGCTTGTATTGATAACACAGGTTATCAGAGAAGAACAACATATTTTCTGTTTTTTATCTTTTCTAATTAATTTTTAAAAAAATGAAACACTTTCTAATGATACTTAAGTAAATTAATAATTATTTATTTTTGAATTAATTTTAATAGTGATGTGTAAAGAAAATTAAGTTGTGTATTTAGAAACACTCTTTTCAGTATTAAAAGTGAAATTTTTGATCATTAGAAGTGTTATTTTTTTAAATTCAAATAATGTAATAAAAATTACAAAAATGTTGCTCTTCTTAAGTTTTTAACAATACGACTAAAGGTTATAATCTTTAGTATTAAAATAATACTTTTCAATATTATAAGTGATAAGTGATATTTATTTTTCATCAAATATAAGATTTATATACAAATGTATGCAAGACTAGCTCCCTCTATTATTTCGGTATTCAGAGCATTTAGGGATAAACATTTTTTTTTTGGGGGCGGTGATGAACTGGGGATGGTATATAGTAGGAAGCAATAACAATCTACGATAGACAAATACTTTAACAATGAGAAAGATTTATGAACTTCCAGATTAAAAAAATTAAAATAGACAATTTTATTAAAAAAGTGAAATGTTACGAATCAATAATAAACATAATTTTCTTTTGTTAATTACTACTTTTATTTTGCATTTTTTTTTTTATGGCATGATTGTAATGTTGAATGCTGCAAAATGTGTATAAATGCCATGTTGTGCTATTCACGAGTAAGGTGAAGTGTGAAATTTAAATTATCTTTAAATTTTGTAAGGTTGAAATGTCAGCAAACTAATGTGAACAGCAAAATGAGTAAATTATAAATGATAACTTTTTAGATAATAAATATTCAAACAGTATGCCGCTTTTATTCCTGCAAGTTACAAATTAGAACATTCCATTCTCACTGTTCACACCTATTTATGAATTAATATTCTTACTGCCAAATTCAGATTCACATTGAGTTTAGAAACCCCACAAATTTCTTAAGTTAATTTATTTCAAAATTATTGTACATTCTTTAAAACTAGAAAATTTTAAGTCGCTATTTTTAACATCATAGTGCAGGTAGCCCTAACTTCTCTATATTAAAACAATTATATTTTGGTATCAAAACTTTTTCAAATTCGAAAACGAACAAGTGTTTGACTTAGGTATCCTAACTTGCCAAATAAGTTAATGAATTTACAATATCACAAAAATTACATTTTATGATATACTCCCATCACTTGCACATGTAGGTTGATTGAAATTTTTACTAAGATTTAAGAAAAATAATTGAAAAAACACAATTAAACAAATAAACTTGCTAATATATTCATATTTATTAATTTATTTGATAATGAATTAATACATAATGTACATCCACATGAATTTAACAATCATTAAATGAACATGAATATATTAGTAAATACACTAAATAAATATAGAATGTAGCCTATATATTGGGACATTAAAAAATGGATAACAATGATATATGAATAGGAAGAGAGGAGTATAAAAAAAATGAAATTGTAAAAATTCATAAGAAAATTCAAAATACAAAATAATTAGATAAAAAAAAATGAAAATTTAAAAGATGTGGATAGTTTATGTATGACGCAAAAACTGAGAGATGGTTAATTTAATGGTTAATAACAATTTTATTGAATATGATTTTTAAAATGTTGTGATAATAGTATAATCTTTTTATCTGTAGCAAAAATAGACACCTAAAAAAAATTCGGCCATTTGGTGCGAAAAAATAATTATCCTCCAAAAACTCAAGACACTCTATTATAACAGGAGAAAATACTAAAATATCAAATATTGATTAGTTACAAGTTACAACGTACATTTTTATACAACAAAATTCAAACATTAACAAATTGTAAAATTTTAGCAAGTTCAGAAACCAAAATTATAATTACCCCTACATGTTCTTCGTATTTTATTTTACTAACGTGGGCTTATGTATTATAGCATAATTAAACTGCACAGAAATTTAAATTAAAAATGAAACCATTTTTGTAATACAAATATTTACAGAAAAACAGAGATACGATCTAATCTAACAGTACTATTCCATATACATCGACTCAAATAATTCCAAGTTTCAAACCTCATTAATAAACAAATAAAATACTAAGAAATTAAAATCAAAATGGCTGCAAATTCTTACTCACTCCATTTACATTCGCGAAAAACCCCACTAAATCCTGCCTATAGGGCAAGTACGACCGCCGCTTCTCACCACCGTCACGGTTGTACAGCGGCGGAAGCGGTGGCGCCGCCGCGGACTTAACTTTACCAGCACTGACCGGCGTCACCTTCCCTCTGTCTTCATTCTGTTTCTTTCTCCCGCTGTTGCTCGGACTCAAAATGACGAAATCATCCTTGCTTCCGTCGCTGTGGCTCCTATGCAGCAGGTCCTTAAACTTCCATCTCTTCGAATTCGAGCCGGTGGAGCTGCTCTTTTTGCACCTTCCCTCCGCCGCCGCCGCCGCCTCCTTCGGCCGCCACACGCAGTACGAGTCCACCGGAATTCCGTCCAGCTCGTCCCCCTCCGACGAGGAGCACGACGACGTCGTTGTCATCGTCATCGTCGTTTCCCTTTCCTCACTAAACAGTTTTCTCAACGGGAGGCGAATCGTCGGAACCGTATTCTCACGATCGCCGTTTTCCTTTCCATTAATTCCTCGCTGAAATTCCATACTCTCCAGAAACAAATCTCTGTTGAAAAGCGGGTAGACCGGACGAATCTGGCCGTTGTGGAAGATCTCGTCGGCGGAAATCGGAGAAGACAACTCGGAATCTCTCGTCACGAAAGCGAACTCGAATTCCTCCTCTCCGTCGGCGGCAGCATCCTCAACGCGATTTTCTCTTTCTCTGTCTACATACTCACAATCTCCTTCTTCCTCAGCGCTGTTTTCTCTTTCTCTCTCTACATACTCGCAATCTCCTCCTTCTTCCGATCGACGAGTTGCTGAGTCTTCCTCCCTCTCGAAGTAAAACTCCTCGTCGTAGAATTCCTCCGAGCCGAGCTCTTCGACGACGCGCGCGGCGATTTCTGCCATTTTACTGTTCGAATAGGTGTTGAAGCTGGGAGAGAGCGAGATTACAGAACTCGCCTGCATATTTTCCGGCGACTGTCAGTCAGTTCAAATTCTCTGCAAATTCACCTTCAAAAAATCTAATCAGCTGTTTAATTTCGAAAGAAACACTATTGAAGATAAAAAAATTGTTTCGAAATTGTAGAAAATTTTGCAAATGGTTGGTTGAAATGGCGGAAAGTGTGGGGATTAGCAATGTGAGAGTATATATTTGTGAATGGCTGTGAATAATAGAAAGAGCTATTTTTTAAAAAAGTAGAGAGGAGAGAGAGAGAGAGAGAGAGAGAGAGTATAAAAAGAAAGCAAATAAAGCATACGCGCCACGGGAAGGCTGTGATCGGGTGGGCTAAGGTGCAGCGTATGTTTGTGCCACTTGTATAAGAACTAATACATAGATGATAGATTTTTTTATCATTCTAAAAAAAATAACAAAAAAATAATAATAACATTTTTATTTTTTACATTAACATAGTCATATGGATGTTTAGGCTTCGTTGAAATTTCAAAGTAAACTAAAATCGAGTAACTTTACGTGTATAATTAATATATTCTATATAACATCAATCACGTTTACTTTATACATTATATATAGGCTAAATAAATTACAAAAGGCTAATAGAAAATTCACATATATATATATATATGTGTGTGTGTGTGTGTGTGATCTTTAGTGAAATATACATTTTATTATATATTTTTAATTATAAAAATATTAATCTCTCTTTTTTTTTGTATAATTTAATACTAGCTCCGTTTCATAATGTTTGTTGTTTTGTTTTTTTTATCTGGAATTAAGAATTAATTTTGTGGACAAATATACTCATCCCTTATATATGCCATAAAATCTAATTCATCTATATTTTCCTAAAAAATAACAATATTTTCTCTCTCCATATATTTTTCTCTCTTCATATACTATAGGTAAGTTAGAATTAAAAAATCTTGTAGGATTTGAGAGGGTTAAAATTGGGAAAGAGGATGTCAAATTATATAAAACAACAAACATTTTGAAACTAAAAAAAACCCTTAAACAACAAACATTATGAAACGGAGGTAGTACGTCATAGTGATACAAGATTAATATAGTTCTCGTGAAAACACCCAAGTGTAGACTATATTATACTTCTTCCGCCCAAATTATATAGTCCATTTTTTTCACACGTAGACTAAAAATATAAATGAAAATAAGATACAAAAAGGTGAACTTCCAATATTACCCATATATAAGATTTATAATTTTCAAAAATTTAAATGCTTAGTTTTTAATTTTCAAAATCTAATAAGGATGTATTTCTACATTTATATGAAAAATAATGCTCTCTCATTTCATAAAGATTGATGTTTTAAGTTTTACAACAAAAATTAAACATTTACAAATATGACAAATATACCCCCTCTCCTTATTAAGTTATATTTTTCTAATATATCCTAATTTCTCTCTCATTGTAATCTATGTGTCTCTATATATGTCCTTAATTTCCTCAACATATTTATGATGGAGACTTTATATGGGTAAAATTGGGAAGAAGGGTGTTAAAAATTGTAAAGCATCAAATAAATTGTAACAAAATTAAGAGGTTAAAACACCAATCTTTATGAAATTGAAGGATTATTAATTACAGTAATTGAACCATATAATTAGAGATCACAGGTCGGGTGTGTGTGAGTGTAAAAAAAAAAAATTAGAGACCACTTGTAAGTTATATATGTCTCTCTATAATAGGATATAGGAAATTGAAGGCAATTTGACTTGTGACTTAATTTCCCAAGTGATAGTTTGCCCTTTTTCTTAGGAAAAGAAATACTGGTTTATGAATTATCAGACTACCATGTATATGCGGTTTCATCGAGACAGAGTTGTAGCTGTAATTTGGCAATAAATTTAAAATTATATCATGTATTATAAAATCATATGCATGTTTAGTTTTTATTAATCAAATACTCCCTCCGTCCCAATTATATAGTCCCATTTCTCCTCGCACGTAGATTAAAAATATTTATGAAAACAAGACATTAAAGCTAAATTTCCAATAATACCCTCATTAAATATTTATGACTTTCAATATTAAGTTGTTATTTTTTTAATTTTCAAGATTCAATAAGGGTTTATTTGTACATTACTATGAAAATTAATGATATTTATAGTAATGAGACTATATAATTGGGACACCTCAAAATAGTAAAAGGGACTATATAATTGGGACGGAGGGAGTATATACATTGCGTCCCATATATCCTAATTGCCATAGATTTTTTTTCAAGACCAGACTATTTGGCAGTTTTGAAATCATATATAATTCTTTTGCATGTTGGGTTCTGAAATTCGCTAGGTTGGTTTGTTAGACGGTATGGTATAAGGTTAGATATATTTCACTAGGATGTATTTTATTATATAAAATATCAATATTATATTTGTTTTGGCATATTAAAATATGTGTATTAATAATATGTTGTCTGATTATATGTATTAAAATTCTCTATAAACTTTCAATTCTCAAAATATCATTTACTAATTAGTTATCATATGTTGTATGAATATTTTATATTAAGATTTTAATTAATATCTGTAAGGTTATTTTAGTCTATTTTTTTTAATAATTATATATGGAGTTACATATCACATCTCCCGCGTGTGATATGTAATATCATATAAATGTATTTAAACAAACATAATATTAAAATGTCATATATATCTATCACCCTCTTATACTATAACCAGCAAATAAAAATAAATAAATAAAAACCTATAGAAATAAAATGTCATTAATGATCAAACAGTGGGATCTATCCAATATTATTGGTAGATTACTTATAGTCAAATTTTAATTAATGATAAATTATTCATCGTGCAAAGACTCAATCTGGTCTACGATTTATCCAATAGCTCCACTCTTGCCTAAAAAAATAGCCCAGAAGAAAAAGATGTAATTCATGCTTTATCCAGTTTCGTAATATTTAATATTTTAATATCTTCAACTTATCTTAAATTATTTGATATTTTAGACTTTTCACACTTTTTTGTCAATTTATTTATTTTATTCCCTATGTATCAAAACTCTATTATGATATATTGAGAGGGAGAGAGAAAGAGTATATTCATCACATTTTTTCTTTTTATTTTTTATATTTTGTAAAAAATTAAAGCATCAAATATTATGAAACTAAGGAAATATAAAATAAGAAGTATAAAATAACGTGGCAAACTCCATTTTAAAAACTTAATAATAATAATAATAATAATAATAATAATAATAATAATAATAATAATAATTTTTTTGCTCGTATACGTAATAGATGATGATATAAGAAATCCTATGGCCCAAGCCACTTAGAAATAGAAAGTCATAGGGAAATTTTAAACAGAGCTTCCGTTTTATTCTTTATAGTTCTAAATTGATTAAAATATAAAATTTTATTTTATTAGGCATATTTATCCTTATAATCCCTACCAATTCAAAAAATCATAACAAAATTAATAATCTATGGCCCCCACTTTCACACGCACGTACACATATCATCCAAGATTTTAAAAAAAAAATTATAAAGATTTCTTGTAGAGATTCTTTTGCATTTTTTTTTAAATTTGATAATAACATTGCATTAGTGCAGTGAGCAATTCGAAGAATTTCCTGGTGAATATGGTCTTGAAGCCCCATGAAAAATCAAATGATAGAAATATCGGATGTCGATTCCATATTTTATGTGAATGCTTTTACATTGCCAAATATTTTATTTTTCACAATTGATTTTTTTTTTAATGTCATCTTCTTCTCTCCAGCAAGATGCCAACATCAACAATCAATCAATTATTTGCAGGTGTTTACCCCTATATTTTTTTAAGAATTAATTTTAATCTCATCCTTCATTAACTTTATTATTTTAATGGGCAAAAACCTTTATAGAAGTCGGCATAAACTAAAACTGCAATCATCCTTGAAAATTTAGAAAAATGTGAAGAAACACGCATTAATTAGCATAAATAAACTTGGTGTAGACGGATTTTTTTTAAGTTAATTAATATGAAATAGGGTGGAGGTTATATATTATTTAATTCTATTTTGGATTTATAAGTGACTGGGGCTATAAGGGCAAACATGTCTAATAAAAATATATTTTTTATTTTAATTAATTTTGGGGCTGTAGAGAGTAAAACGGAGGCTATGTTTAGAATTTCTCTTTATATATCCAAAAATATCCCCAACCTACTCGAGAAGAAGAGAATTTTTTTTGGATCGATAATGTTTTTGTCGCAAACATTTTTAAATTAAAATTATATATTAATACCCAACATTTATATAGTCTAGTAAATTTAGTATCAGAGTAAATTGTCGACATTTCAAATCTAACGTGACACTGTCACACGTTGAAATCAAGAAGATTACCGCATTATTAACCAACTAAAATATACACCATTTTTTTTTTATTACGGCATAAATCAAGAAGATTGCCATATAATCAACCAGCTAAAACATATATCAATCTCTTTAATCATGAAAAACCACATTAGATTTCAGATGTCGAAAATTAGCTTGCATATTATATTTTTTAGATTAAACAAGCATCTAACATATATAATATGCGAGCAAATTTTCCTAGTGGTGGAGTGAGGTTGCTTGGAGACCAAATATTACGGGTTTGAATCTCCTCAATACCACCAGATTGAGTGTGTGTGTGGGTAAAAAAAAAAAAAAAAAAAAAGATTACGCCAACATTGTATATAAATATGTAAGTTATGTGGCGTTTTTTATTGTTGAAAAAGTAAATAGATAAAATAAACCATTGATTTTTCGTCTATTACTCTTACAGCTGTGATTTTCTGTTCTTGTTCCATACGCAAGATTTGCTGAGGTTCACGCGAAATTGCGAATTTCTTATTCCAAAATTTCTAGAAGTGGAAAGAAGGTTCGGCATTTTTGCTCCTAATTTTCTCTTTTGATAGGATTAAAAATGTTGTCTATATATGGTTATTCATTTTCACACCTATATATTATTCTTTTCTTTATATTTGATTTTTTGGCCCAACTTTTGTCGATTTGGTGAGCTGAATTATATGCATGCGTGTGCATATTTGAATCGAATATCAATTTATATATATATATATATATATTAATAAATTGAATTAAAATACGAGATAGATGTTAAAAATATCAATATTATCAATGATTGGATTCGAGAACAATTATGCCGTATCCACATTTTACAATATATTATAATATGATAAAATGTTGCATGAGGAACAACTTGAATAAACAATTTGGACGTTATGCGTAATGTTTAGCGGTGAAAGAGGCATTTCTATTTTTTGATATTGACACTTTGGGTTCGATTTTTTATATTTTGTCCGAATATTAAGAATAAAGTTTCGGTATATTTATATATAATTAGTAGAAGGGCAAATGACCAAATAAATATTCGAATTATATATATATATATAGGGAAAGGATCAAATAAGAACCCTTCATTCAGGTGGGAACTAGGAACCAATTCTAACTCTTGTTTGACTCAATCTGGACGGTCCAGATTAAATCAGATTTAAGTGGATGGGCGGTGACATTCCTGTAATTTTCAGCAACTTTCTGGACGGAGGGGTAATATAGTAATTTAATAATTCTTCCCTTTTGTTCTGAGGCTAAAATGAGAATCGCATGAGGTTAAAATGAGAATCGCATAATGCTAAAATTATCGAAGTAGGAGGCTAAAATTGATGTGACATTTTCCACTAGGATTTACCGTTCCCAATTAGGGTTTCTTAAGTTCCTGATCCCAACTAGTAATTATGAGATTCCCATTAGGGTTCACTGTCCCCAAATAGGGTGTATTGCATTTCATTCCAATGAAATCATCATTCCATTTTTGTTTATCAACACATGCTAAAATGAGAAACGCATGAGGCTAAAATGTGCGAAGTCGGATGCTAAAATTGAATCTGGGTAATTTTTGAGTTCAGTTCCGATTTTACCCTTAATGAGACGCGCGAATTGAAGATTTTCGCGATAATTACAAAAATGCCACCGAAAATCTGGATGGATCTGGGGCGTCGATTTTGCAGGATGGACGAATGGGATCGGTTCCCGGTTCTCACCAGATCTCATCCCTATATATATATATATATATATATATATATATATATATATATATATATATATATATATATATATATATATATATATATATATATATATGGAAAGGATCAAATGAGAACTCTTCCCCAGGTGGGAATTAGGAACCAATCCTAGCCCTTATTTGACTCAATCTGGACGGTCCAGATTGAGTCAGATTTAAGTGGATGGGCGGTGGCATTCCTGTAATTTTCGGCAACTTTGTGGGCAGAGGGGTAATATAGTAATTTAATAATTCTTCCCTTTTGTTCTGAGGCTAAAATGAGAATTGCATGAGGCTAAAATGATCGAAGTAGAAGGCTAAAATTAATGTGACATTTTCCACTAGGGTTCACCGTTCCCAATTAGGGTTTATTATGTTCCGATTAGGGCTCTGATCCCGACTAGTAATTATGAGATTCCCATTAGGGTTCACTATCCCCAAATAGGGTGTATTGCATTTCATTCCAATGAAATCATCGTTCCATTTTTGTTTATCAACACATGCTAAAATGAGAAATGCATAGGGTTAAAATGAGCGAAGCCTGAGGCTAAAATTGAATATGGGCAATTTCTGAGTTCAGTTCCGATTTTTCCCTTAATGAGACGCGCGAATTAAAGACTTTCGTTTTAATTACACAATTGCCACCGAAAAATCTGGTTTGCTCTGGATCTTCCAGATTGTGGAATGGATGGATGAGATTGATTCCTAGTTCCCACCTAGGGTAGGGTTCTCACCAGATCCCATCCCTATATATATATATATATATATATATATATATATATATAGGGATGGGATCTGGTGAGAACCAGTTCCTAGGTGGGAACTGGGAACCAATCCCATCCATCCATTCGAAAATATGGATGGTCCAGATTAAACAAATAAAGTGGAGGGGGGCGGTGGCAATTTTGTAATTAAAATGAAAACTTTAAATTCACGCGTTTCATTAAGGGTAAAATTGGAAGAAAAAAAGTGACATCATCATGTTTTGAAAAAATTCTTAAAAACTTTAAATGATCATAATTTATTCATTTTTAATCGGATTTATGCAAATCTTATATCAAATTAAAGCTCTTTTCATACTCTTTCATTTAAGATCCATATTGCATATGTTTATTTGAAAAAAATAGGTGAAAAATATAAAAAATCATTTTTAGGCATAATTTTTGCATAGAGCAACCCCAGATTTATATTAGCATGTTGTATACAACATTTTAGCATGAACTATATAACATTTTAGCATATTGTGTAATTTATTTTAGCGGGTGATATTATGAATATATTTCTAACAATTTTATATAAACACCTACACCTATATAGATACTACAAAATGAAAAATACGAGTTGATGATAAAAAAGAAAAAAGAATGAGAAAGTGAAGTAACGAAGGAGATGACTGACAACTAAGAAAGAAAATGCGTAAATATTTCCCGAAACGAGATAAAGTTTATGAGAGCAAAATATGTGCAGACAGTAACATACAAATTTAGCCTCCTACTTCGCTCATTTTAGCCTCATTCATTTCTCATTTTAGCATGTGTTGATAAACAAAATATGGAACGGTGATTTCGTTGGAATGAAACACAATACACCCAATTTGGGGACAGTGAACCCTAATGAGAATCTCATAATTACTAATTGGGATCAGATGAGCCCTAATTGGAACGTAATAAACCTTAATTGGGAACGGTGAACCCTAGTGGAAAATGTCACATCAAATTTAGCCTCCCACTTCGCTCATTTTAGCCTCATTCATTTCTCATTTTAGCATGTTCTGATAAACAAAATATGGAACGGTGATTTCATTGGAATGAAACGCAATACACCCTATTTGGGGACAGTGAACCCTAATGGGAATCTGATAATTACTAATTGGGATCAGATGAGTCCTAATTGAAACGTAATAAATCCTAATTAGGAACGGTGAACCATAGTGGAAAATGTCACATCAAATTTAGCCTCCTACTTCGATCATTTTAGCCTCATTCATTTCTCATTTTAGCATGTTCTGATAAACAAATATTGAACGGTGATTTCATTAGAATGAAACGCAATACACCCTATTTGAGGACAGTGAACCCCAATGGGAATCTGATAATTACTAATTGGAACGTAATAAACCCTAATTGGGAATGGTGAACCCTAGTGGAAAATGTCACACCAAATTTAGCCTCCTACTTTACTCATTTTAGCCTCATTCATTTCTCATTTTAGCATGTTCAGATAAACAAAATATGTAATGAGAATCTGACAACGTATATAACCTCATGCTTCCGTTATTTTAGCATTATATTTTAAACGGTATTATGATTAATAAAACTTAATAGTAATATAATTACCGCAAAGGAAATGTCATAAACACTTTTATTAAAAATCATATATATTCTTAAAAATGAATGTGTTGAAAATAATTCACAAGCATGGTAAAACATGATATTAAACTATGTTCAATCGTTATAATAACATCAAGCTGGACAATTCCTAGCATCATGATTTGACAACTTGTAGCAATTGCTGCACATTCTGAGTGGTTTGTTCTCCTTTCTCTTCCTTACCTCCTTCTTAGATACCAAACGACTGTCGCTACCTTTTATTTTAACTGAAATAGGTGGATGAACAACAACTTCAGAAGGGGCACGTAAACCGTAGAATTGCTCAAACATCATTATCTTGTTATGTGAAGTAGAACCCTCCATATCACCATGTGACTAATCTTACTACGGTCACTTGAAACAGAAGAAGCTGACACATTAAAATCAAACAATTATAAACTGAACAAGGTAAAATATAATAATACAATCACATCAAGCGATGTTCAGACACATAAATTGATTTTTAGCATTAGGTATGTACCATTCTAGCATCATGCAACATACATTTTAGCACCAAAGTATTCTAATGTTTACATGGTGTCTGTAATATTGTGTAGCCGAGTCACAAACACACACACACAAAAGAAAAAAATAAAAAAAGCAAAGCATGGTTTGTATGACATGTTTCACAGAATGCAGTAGAAATAACATTAAACCAGCATGTTACGATGCTAAAACATATGTGACGACGGGCTAAAATGAATACATTAACATGCTAAAACATATGTGACGACAGGCTAAAATGAATACATTAACATGCTAAAATAAAAAAAACAGATCAAATTAATGCATAGTCTGTATATTCTCGTACTAAACCCTAAGATTCCTAACAATTAAAAAACAACTGATACATCACAAAACTGAACGAAACAGATCAAATTAGTCAAACATAAAAACGTAAATACAAAACCGTAATGAACTCTAATAGAACGAACTGTAAAATCAATGCAGATACAACGAATTGCCAAATTAATCAACATTAAAATTTCAAAACTAAATCAAACAATGCAAAATTAAAACCATACCTGGAGTCTCCATCGAATCACAGATATAGAAACTTCACGACAAATAGATAATTACAGAAATAAAAGGATGTTGAGAAATCAAAAACGCGATCCAAACGCAGATTAGGAACGATGAAGAAGTAGAAGACGAACTAAATGAGAGAGAGAGAGAGAGAGAGAGAGAGGATAAGAGAAGAGAATGATAATTAAATACGGGAAAAAAAATCTGAAGATGGAAAGTTTAATTACTGAATTACTATATTACCCTCCCCTCCAACAAGTTGTCGAAAATTACAGGAATGCCACCGCACATCCACTTAAATTTGATTTAATCTAGACCGTCCAGATTGAGTCAAACAAGGGCTAGGATTGGTTCCTAGTTTCTACCTGGGGGAAGGGTTCTCATTTGATCATTTCCCTATATATATATATATATATATATATATATATATATATATATATCAGTCCCATCTAAATTTATACATGAATTATTTTTTTTACTCAAATACATATTTAAATTATTCAAAAATTATAATTGGTCCCCCTCAATTATTCAAAATATATCAATTTCACATTTTATATTTAACGCGGCTAATTTTTTTCATTAACTAAAATGTGCATGAATTGTTCAACCTAATTATGATTGATTCGAATTATGATACCATGCAGTGTGAATATGGTGGGAAAGTCCTCGTCATGGGCTTTCTAATTGTACTTTTAATTTATCAATCGAGTGTTGCACAACTGAATAATTACATGGAGAAATATCGATAACAAGGGCTTGTGTCCACAGATTAGAGCGATTTCAAATACCGACACCGATTTGAACGTAGTTTCAATTTGTTCGATTAATATTCATAGGTAATAGAGTTGAGCTAGATATACATTTTAATTAACGGAAAAAACTAACAGTGTTAACATCAAGTGTCAGTTAGACTTTTTTTAATAGTTTAGGGACGTGTGTAGTTGTATTTGAGAATGAAAAAAATATAGTTTCGTACATCTAGATGAGACTGAATATATAATTTAAGGGCGTGTTTACTTTGAATGATAAAATATATAGGTAGATTAGATTGACAATATAAGTGATTGAGTATTTGAAACATTCAAATTTTAAAATAGTTCGATCCATCAAAGTATGTAATGAATTAGACTATATTATTTTTATCAATCTATCTATCCTCCAAAATAAAGTCCTCCTCAGGCTTATAACTATTATTTGAGCTATAATAATTATTGTTATTATTTTAGAGCTATAATACTAAGTGTAAATAATTTATTTATTTTAGTGTCTTGAAATGTCAATTTTAATTATAATTATTCCTCGACAATTTTTATTCCCAAACTAAACCAACCACTTGTGGGCACTAAATTAATGTACATGTTGAACTTTTTTTTTTTGAGTGAAAATGTTGAACTTACAGTTACATCATACAAGCAGTCAATCAATCCTTTATAAAGCCAAGCCAAATAAAATAAAATAAAAGAATTCCAAATGTATGTCACGTGACATAATTCGGGTCGCTTAATTATATTTTAGCATCTAATATTGGAGATAGCTAACACACTTTTATCTCGAAATTTCAAAAACTTTATAATGATATTCAACGTTTGCATAATATATCTAATAAACTTGACACGAGAATAAATTCCGGACATTCCAAATTTAAGGTGATACTTTTGTCGGAATCTACGAGATTGATAATTTAAAATATAACCAACTAAAGTATTCATCAATCTCCATGATTCCAACAAGCCGCCACACCACATTTGAGACGTCGGAAATTTATTCTCGTACTCAAGGACGGAGTAAGGATTTTTCGGCGGGGGAGCGAACTTTTTCGAATTCCAAATTATAAAAACTAAATATATATATATATATATATATGTATGTATGTATATATAATATCGATGCATCAATAATATTTTGTTTCACAATATATGAATATTTTGCTAAAAAATATTCAACTAACGATAAAAATATACGAATATAAATTATCTTATAACAAAATTAGTCAATTATCGAAGTCTCTCATACATAGTAGAATCTTGTTCTAGTAAAGTTAACTTTGCAAAATAAAAAAAAGAACATATTATTATATCCAGGGTCGTCTTAAAAAAATGGTGGTCCCTGTGCAAATTTTAAAAATTGGCCTTATAATATTAAAAGAGTAGTACTCAATTTTAATTATAAATTTCAAACATTAGCATATTACAATTATATTTTGACAAAAAAGAAAACAAAAAATTCAAACTACTTTATTTACATTGTTTTTTAGAAATGTTTTATTTATATTGTTAACATCCAATACAACCTCAAATTAGTATGGACTTTCTATCTAAAAAGTGACATCCTTATGTATAGCACTCTTCGAAACAAATTCATCAACCAAATTCTTATATTCTATTTTATCCAAACGCTCATTTTCAATGGTTATCATCGTTAATTCATTAAGTCTTTTTGTAACATTATCAAATGCATATATGATTTCAACAATTTTAATTTTGAAAAATTTCTTATCATATACGGAGTCATATTTTCTAATTTTAGGAGGCATAATTTAAAAATTCATAACAATGTTTCAAAAATTCAAACTCAAATTGATAAAAAAAAATAAAAAATCAAAACAACATAAAAGAGAGATGAGGCAAGATTGTAGGCAAGCAATATTTTTTTTTAGAAAGGGTGACCCCAAGCAGAAGCTGACAAAGGCATTATATATATTTTTTATTATTTTGAAGGGGCCAGCAGAAGCAAATAAGAATTCAAGAAAATGTGATTTGAACATTATTTTTCTTTCATGAAAAAGGGAAGAATAAAAATAAAAGCTCGGAGACTTAACGAATAAAAGCCAAAAGGAAAGATAAAAAGTTGCAGAATTGAAGAACGATTTTTTTTTATTCATGCATGATCAGTCATTCATAGTTGATTATGTTCCTTAATAGAGGAGAGAGAGAGAGAGAGAGATGAGATATTTCATATTTTTATTTATTAAGAAAATACACATGATTTTTTTTTTGCCCTTTAAATTTTTGGACAATGTGCAATTGATCCCTTTGCACATGCTTTTGGGGGAGGGGAGGGGAGGGGAGGGGGCGGCGCAGCCACCGCCAACCCCCCTAGCTCCGTCTATGCTCGTACTAAATTTCTTAATTTATGCAAATATTGAATATTAATGTGTAATTTTAAAACATTATGACAAAGTTCAGACGGACGCATTAACTTTAACTTGAGGAGGGGCGGAAAATAGCGTTATAATGCAAATAATATTATATTCACTATATATACATACATGGACAAAATGGTTAACAACCTCAAACTGTTATATACTAAAGTGTAAATTTTGCCCTTAATAAAACTAGACTTCTTATGCCTTTTTATCGTACTTTTATTATATATAAAAAAATAATTAAATGCATGCAAATATGTTTAAAAACTAGTAGAGTCTAGCACATAGGAAATCATTTATTGTACATTTAGTGTTGCATTTTCTATTGCAAACTCGATTATTGTAGTTTTTTTTTTTTAATTTTTTCTTCAATTTCAACTTAATATGCTTTAGTTTAATTTTACATTTGTTATTTAGAGTTATCCTACCCAATTAGGGTTTAATATATTATTTTCGTATTTATTTGTTTTCAAATAATCAATCAATAACTAAAAATTAAAAACTAAATACAAAAAAAATAATGCATTTTAATTGGGTATGATGAATTTTAAATAATAAGTGTAAAATGAAACTAAAATATAAAAATTGAAATCGAAGAAAAAATTGAATAAAAAAACTACAATAATTGAGTCTAGCAATAAAGAATACAATCAAGATAAAAGTCATAAAACAATGACGTTTATTAGAAATTAGAATAAATAAATGTTGAAAGGTGAGGGGAAAAAATCGTAGAAAAATGGGTAATGCCGCGCAATGAACTACGAAGTCGAAGGTGTCAATGTTCTCCTTCTAGAACGATTTTGCTCATTGTCATTTATAATTAATTAACGTGATTTTACATATGTATATACATATATATACATATATATATATGGGGTGGTTTTCGGTGCACCAACCCTCCCATGTGGCAGCCTGATGGCAGGCGCGTGGGGCTCACGCGCCTGTCTTTTTTTTTTTTTTTTTTTTTTTCTGGCTTTTTTTCTATTTTTTTTTCAATTTTTTTTTTCTAACAAAATTTATACCATAAAATTAAATTAGTGAACCCTAAAATTAAAGCTAATTGATATAGTTTGTTTGAAATAAATATAAATTTATACCCTAAAATGAAATTAATAAATCCTAAAAAAACAAAATTAAACCCTAAAAACACCCCCCCAAAAAAACCCTAAAAACACAAAATAAAATCCTAAAAAATATAATAAAAAACCCTAAAAACACCCCCCCTAAAAATACAAAATAAACCCCTAAAAACACCCCCAAAAAACCCTAAAAACACAAAATAAAACCCCAAAAAATACAATAAAAAACCCTAAAAACACCCAAAAAAAACCCTAAAAACAAAAAATAAAACCCTAAAAAATACAATAAAAAACCCTAAAAACACCCCCCTAAAAACACAAAATAAACCCCTAAAAACACCCCCAAAAATCCTAAAACATACAAAATAAACCCCTAAAAACACCCCCAAAATAAGTAGCAGAGGCCTTACTTTTTAATGATACAGGTGATACTTTTCGAATTTTGAATGATACCTTTTAATGTTACTGTTGATACTGCTTTTACAGAATTTTTTTTTTTTGAGTTGACCCGCGAATTTGACCCGCCTGTCTGAAATAAGGCTTATTTGCACCACATACATTTAAAACTTTGCCTATATATATATATATATATATATATATATATATATGTTCACACGATTTTGCCTGCAAATAGTCAACGGAGTGTGCGACGTCGTTTTACTAAGAGGCTACTAGCCTCTTAGTCAACTGTATATAAATGTTTAGAATATTAGAGAAATGAAATTAGGAAGCTTAATCTTGATGAGTGAGAAGCTTTGTAAAATTGATAAAGAAATAAATATGTATGTTCTTGTGAATTACGATTTTGTGGGGAGGATCATTTTAAACTGTAATGAAATTTATGTAAGTGTAGCATAAGCAAAAATATTCCGAATTTTAATATAATATATTTTAAAAAAGCTCGAACTTTCAATTTTTATTGAAATGTATTATTGAATTAAAAAAATTGATACCGGAATGATGAGCTGACAAGCCAAATTCAAGCTTGGAAATCCACATACGAATTTTGTATCTCATTTTTTAATTTGACGTGGAATTAATGCACGGTGTGCCATCTCATAACTAAGGTAAACTTGTTTCGAAATACTCGTTTGGTGCTCATAAAATTTGGAAATTTTGAAATACATAAAGACTTCTATTTATACCTCTGATATTTTAATTGAAACTGAAAAGCAAAAAAGAAAAAGAAAAAAGAAAATCCTAATTGAAATAAGATTTCTTGTCAAGATCTACGAAACAATGTTTGATGATTGTATACGCATTCTTATTTAAATGTCTTTTGAAAAACCAGATCAGATCCTTTTAGTTTTTTTGTTTTTCAATTTTTGTTACTATACTCTGATTGAAAGATGATAAATCCTAAATAAAATTTTTAAGTCAAACTAAATCATGATAAATTAAAATAAAAAAAAAGTTTTAATACAGAAGATGTAATAGAGAATGACATAAGGAATTTGAAATCTTGAAAAATGAGCCAAGTCTCATTTTGTTACTCGCTTGCTCATAAAGTAAAATTAGAAAATAACTTGGTAAACAATTTCAAGATTGATTAAAATGGGCTTCACTCACTTCACTTCATCGTCTATTTGTGTCTTTATTGGACCTGCAATGGCCCATATATTAATCCGATTTTTCATGTCGATATATGTGGGGTGATTCTCCTGGAGAGAGAGATGAGTGGTTGCCCAATGTAAATATAACACATGTCAGTATTTTGTCCGGAGTTTAGGCCATTTCTAACAGCTTGCACTATAATACATATAATGTGTCCTCGTGGGGATGACCTAGTGGTTTGGAGATCAAAGGTCACGAGTTCGAATCTCCTCAATACCACAGGTTAGATGTGTGAGTAAAAAACAAAACGTATAATGTCATTATCACTAAAATACAGCAGATTCTGCATTCCATCTCCAACAGTCTGCACTATAATTCTACACGAAAAGAGAATATTCTATAATATTCTCTTTATAATTATTATTTATAATTCTCTGAAGCGAGAAATGTGCTTCTATATTTCAGAATTTTTTTGAATCGAGCACAATTTTTTTTTTATCCTTTTGTTTTGTTATTTTATACCTATTTTTATATTTTTATTCCTTGTATTTTTATCTATTTAGTACTTTTATGTAGTTTTTATTGTTGGTGTAATTTTATCTTATTTAAGTTCGTGTTTCAACCTTTGCATTTAATTAAATTTATCATATATAACAAATTTTAATATTAATTTATAATACATTAATTAAAATGCAAAATGTATTACAATATTTGAAGTAATAAAAAACAATAAAAAGAAAAAAAAAATATAGCGCATATCCCTCTCTCCTCTCCCTCATTTTAGTGTTGCTTTTGCCGTGTCCATTGGAGAGGAAAAAGGCAACAAATTGGTGTTTTAGTGTCTCCGATGTGAGGCGCCCTTACTATCCATTTCTTAATTATTTGACTCAACTATCCTCCTTAGACACTATTAATACTTACTTGCCATTTCTAATACACATTAATACACATCTTTCACACGTACTTTGATCTTTTCACACATCAATACATAATTTTTTTAACACAGACAAATCAAACAAAAAAATAAATAAAAAAGGCAAAAATATTTCATGGATATCTCTCTCTCTCTCTCTCTCTATATATATATATATATATATATATATGTCAAGATATTACCACTACGGTAATTGAAAACCTTAATTTATTGTGAATTCAATTTTATAATTTAAAATATTTTTATCTAGAGAAATATTAATTAAATAAATAAACAACATGATATATTAAAGGGAAAATACTATTTTCGATCCCTGTACTTTTAACTTTTTATGAATTGAGTCTGTCTACTTTATTTGGTTAAAATGAGGTCCTTATACTATCAATTTAGTAAAATGAGATATTGTACAATCAATTTTGGGAGACTTGATTTTATCTAAGATAGTACATAGATTTGATTTTAATCAAGTTAATAGTACAAGGACCCGATTAGAAAAATAAAAATAAAATTTTGTTTTCCTAAAAATAAAAAAAATAAAAATTGCAAAAATAATTAAATAAAAATAAAAATAAATACAAATTATTATTTAAGAAGTTACACAAAAAATTAATTCAATTTTTAAAAGCACTGCAATTTTACTTTTTTTTATTATGATTTATTATTTTTGAAAAAATTCAAACAATAGTTTATAACAATTGATTATTATTTAACTGGTTTATTTTTTATTTTATTTAACTATAGTTTGATTTTTTTAATTTACATTTTTTAAATAAAATAAAATTACAACACTTTAGAAAATTTATTTATTTTTTCAAAATTTCAATTCATTTTTAAAATTATAAAAAAATAAACTATTTTTTGAATTTTTTTCAAAAAATAATAAATAAAAAAAATTAGAGTGCAGTGTATTTAAATTTTTTAATTAAATTCATTTATTATTTAATTTTAAATTTTTTTTACTTCAAAATTTAATTTGTATTCTTCTATTTAATTATTTTTTCAATTTTTATTTTTTTATTTTTAAAAAATCCATTTTTATTTTCAAATTAATTCCCTGTCCTATCAATTTGCTTAAAATCAAGTATTTGTACTATCAATATTTTGGATAGAATCATGTCCTTGAGAGACTTGATTTTATCCAAATTGACAGCACAAAGACCTCAATTTTACCTTATTTATAGTACAATGAACTCATTTTAACCAAATAAAATAGAGAGATCCAATCAAGAAAAATTTAAAGTATGATGATCAATAACAGTGTTTTGCCTATATTAAACTCCAAAAGAATGCAGGACTAATGATAAAATATAAAGAGTAGTGTGTGTGTGTGTGTGTGAGAAGACAAATTGCACTTTAATACCTATATTTTATACTCTTTTTTTTTTAAAATAATTTAAATGAAAACTATTAATAAAACAGTACTCACTTCTTCAAAGTTCTTTCAAATCTAACATTCAATCAATTTTTCGACATATAAATCCAACATAATTGATTTATTTTAAGATTTCTTGGTTGAATGATATTTTTTTTACGTGATTGGAGAAATAAAAATCTCAAAATACAATCAGTTATGTATGATTTTGCTGAAAAATTGATCAGATGTAAAATGTGTAAAAACTTTGAAAATGAGTAATATTTTGTTAATAATTTTTATTTGAAACTATTTCTTAAAAAAAAAAAAATCTAAAACGTAAGTTTCAAAATGTAATTTACCCTTAAAAAATGATACGTTGATACAATCGTACAAACAACCAGAAGAAAAACCAATTCATGATATACGCCATTGTTGAAGCTTTAACATGCAAAGTGAAAGTCGAGTCCATAATCGAGGAAACTACACATAATTCAAGGGAACAAAATTTATGGAAGTGAAAGTTTTGGTCCCACAATTATTCAAAGCTTCTTTGATGCCTTAATATATATGAAAAATAAATTGACATCTCATCCCGACAACAATCTATCAAAGTTGTACAACAATCCTAAGAAACAAGATAGCATAAAAGATCGAGGGATCATGACTTGTGTTATGATTTTCGAAAATCACCCCCTTAATTATAAGGGAGGATTCTGAAATCCTTCTCCAAAACCCTAATGGTGATGTATTATGCCACGTACACAGTACACAGTAAAATCGCTATAAATTAATAGGGTTGAGACTATGAGATTTTATGCAAGTTTATTATTTTATAGTGATATTAATTAATATGAAACATTAACATTCTTCAAAGAAGAGCATGTATGTCATTTACATATAGGAATTTAAATCATATACATATAGGAAAATATAGTGCTTATTAAAAAAGTGATTCTTATCGTTGATAAAAAAATGATATTTCTAAAAAAAATGATTTCCAATATTTTCAAAAAATTCAAGAATTTAATATTTCTGGAAAAATAAAATCTTTTTAAATTTTCAAAAAAAATTTACTATCAACATTGCAGGTGTGCCTCAGTAGAATACAATATTTTGAAAAAAAATATATTTCCGATATTTTTGAGAAATTCATTAGCAACGTTGTCAATGTAAATTTTGATGATAATTTAAATATAATAATAACATGTGAATTTCTTTTCAATTAATCGTGAACCTTTCTCGTAACATTGAACTAGTTCCGTTGGTTGTGATTGTGTAGGTGTCTGCATAAATGAAACGCTTTTAATCATGGAGATAATTGTTGTATTTTGTGTTTCTCTATAATATAATTAATGTATGATGTGGTTGAGTATGCGTATATAAATGTATTTAATTGTATCGAGAGGTATTATTCTTATTTACATGTGATGAGTGGGTCTATAGTGTTTAAGTGTGTATATATTATTTTTTATACAAGTGTGTGTATGTATATTTCAGAATCCTGATAATTTATCTATTATTCTCCAAACACAGGATAATAAATTCATTGGCATTCATTTTCCTCATAATAACATTCCTAGAAATCATATTCCTTGACAACTTTACTTTCCTGTCAATCAAACGAGCCCTAATGGTCATGTATTATGCCACATACACAGTACACAGTAAAATCGTTATAAATTAATAGGGTTGAGACCATGAGATTTTATGCAAGTTTATTATTTTATAGTGATATTAATTAATATGAAACATTAACATTCTTCAAAGAAGAGCATA
Organism: Perilla frutescens; assembly: GCA_026008535.1. NCBI lineage: Eukaryota > Viridiplantae > Streptophyta > Magnoliopsida > Lamiales > Lamiaceae > Perilla > Perilla frutescens. The sequence goes on along the minus strand of BRKX01000014.1, from coordinate 3,656,682 downwards.
TATGTCATTTATATTTATGATCCTAGAAGAATTTCCACCGGTTCTTTTGCATAACCCAATCATCGGTGGTTCTTGGTGCTCAAAAATTTCTTTTTAGATCAGAAGCAGGTCCAAAAGTGAAGCGGCTCACGGATCATATTTAAGTGGATTGCCTGTTCTTTTAACTTGAATCAGTTTGGCTGGCCCATTTATCTATTTAAATATTTTGTATGTTTTATCTTTCTATGTACCGGAACTGGTCGTGTTGTCGAGACACGCTCTTTTCTACTAACTAGTAGCAGTAACGAGTAAGGGTCGAACCCATAGAGAGTGAATAAATTTTAAGTGTTTTAAGAACTAAAATAAAATATAGGTAACGAGGGGTTGGTTTCATCGAACTAAAAATTAAATATTATGATATTGTTTTATCAACACTGCGGATAAACTATGTTATCATATGACAATACATCGTTAGCATAAGGTATAAACTATAAATGAATTAAGAAAACTCTAATTAATATATTCTAATTTGATGAAATAAACAATATATATAATAATCAATTAGCAACTAAAATATAAAAATTAAATAAAAAATAATAATTATAAGCCCTAATTGAATTGTAACAAATCATAGTAATAATATAAGTACGTGTACTACATTAACATTATGATAATCCTTCGTTAGCATAATGAACACAATATGTTAACATATGACAAATGTTTCGCTAGCATACGTTACATAATGCTGACGAACCATTATTAAAAGCTAACGAATGCATTTTCGCGTTGAACACGAATAAAAAATATATATTTTGTATTTTTCGTCTTTATTATTTGCACAAACATATCCATGACTGATCTTGAATTAAAGAGCTTTAATTTGATATATTATTTGCATTGATCCGATTAGAAACGAATGAGATATGATCGTTTAAATTTTTTAATTTTTTTTTTAAGTAATGACATTAATTTTTTTTATAAGAATTGGACAACTATGCCCCTCCCCTTCTTTTTTGCCTTGAATTTAATATTAACTCTCAACCATTAATTTTTAAATTGGGAGTTTATGTTTGCACCCCCATATTTACTCTTTGCACCCCAAAAGAAAAAAAGAAAAAATAAAATAGTTTTGAAGTTACTTAAATGCCCTTTGTTAAAAAAGAAAAAATTAAGTGTGGTTCGAAAATGAAATCTCGAACTCATCGTGTTTGTTCGAAATTTTATTTTGGAACATACATAATTTTTAAAATAAGTCACGTTCGAAAATTAATTTTCGAACACACCATGTTTGTTCGAAAATTGATTTTCGAACAAACATGACATGTTCGAAAATTAATTTCCGAACGGACTCCATGAATTTTTTTTAAGTACCGTTCGAACACAAGACTTCGAACATATCCATTATGCTCGAACAGAAGACTTCGAACATATTCAGGATGTTCGAATACACAACTTCGAACGGAATGCCATTTTTTTATGCTTTTAATTTTCAGATTTTATGTTTTTTTTAAGTAAGGACATTATAGTCAATTTTAGGGGTGCAAAGAGTAAAAAAAAGGGTGCATGAAGAAGCTATGATGCAAAGAGTAAATATGGGTGTGCAAACAGAAACTCCCTTTTAAATTATCCCCTTCTTTTTTGCCTTGAATTTAATATTAAATCTCAACCATTAATTTGATATTTAAAAAGGTGTATTTTTTATTCACTATATATATATATTTAATATAATACAATATTTTAGTAATTATATATTATGTCATTGTAAACATCATTTATTCATATTAAATTAATTAATATTATAAATTTTTAAAATATGATTCCATGCGGTGCTATATATTGATCATTATATCATATAAATCGAGCAACACAGTAATTATTGAATAATAAAGAAAACCAAAAACCACTCACGGCTGAAATTCAGTATTAGAAACCTTTGATGTCAAATTACGGAGCTTTCCAATTCTTGATGATATGAGAAATTGCCCCATTAATTAATTCTGATTAATTTTCTTGAATTTGGCACTTCAATGGCTGGGTTGGAAGAGTTGAAGAAGAAGCTCGTGCCACTCTTTGATGCAGAGAAAGGGTTCCCATCTGGGTCAACAATCGACCCTTCTGATTCTTACATGGTAAAAATCATTTCTTTTTTAGCCAGTTTCAATTTTTTGTTTATGATTTTGTTGTTATTTGTTGTTAATAACATTCCAATTACCACGTTCAATTCTTGAAATTTTTGTGCTTAATTTGTGAGAGCAGTTATCAGATGGTGGGACTGTGAATTTACTGAGCAAGTCATACAACATTTACAACATCAATGAGCTGGGCCTGCAAAAATGTAGCACTTCTTCTTCATCTTCTGCATTTTCTGTTGATGATGGTGAGAAAACATACAGGTGTGCTTCTCATGAGATGAGGGTTTTTGGGTCAATTGGCAGTGGCGCCAGCAGTGTTGTTCAGAGGGCTATTCATATCCCCAATCATCGGATTATTGCCCTAAAGAAGATTAATATTTTTGAGAAGGTGGGTGGAAGTTTACTGCATTCTTTGATTGTGGTTGTAGCTTTGGATTTCTGGAGATAGTTTTATTTAGGAATTGTTTCGTCGTTTTGAAGTGATTGTTTGTGGTTGATCTTGGTATTGCATGTGATTTGGGATTAAGATGTTCATTTAAGATGAATGCTGTAGACCACTTTAGGAATTGGTTGGCATTAGTCTAATGCACTTGATAAGGTGTTGTGTTGATGTTAGTTCTTGTCATTTCGTCATTATCTCTAGATTATAGATGCTACAAATAACGAGCTGTGTATCCATTCATATTAAATATTTGCATCTTCATAACAGGAGAAAAGGCAGCAGCTTCTTACTGAGATAAGAACATTGTGTGAGGCGCCGTGCTATGAAGGCCTCGTCCAATTTTATGGTGCCTTTTATACTCCAGACTCTGGGCAAATTAGCATAGCTTTAGAGTACATGGATGGTGGATCATTTTCTGATATTCTTCGTATACGTAAGACTATACCAGAACCAATTCTTTCCATCATGGTGCAGAAACTCTTGATTGTAAGTGTTCATTTGTCTTTAAGCTTCACCTTATGATCATATTTCTAATCATCTTGATCTTAACAATTTTTCTTTATATGCTGAAGGGACTAAGTTACTTGCATGGAGTTAGGCACTTAGTTCATAGAGATATTAAACCTGCAAATTTGCTTGTAAATCTCAAAGGGGAGCCAAAGATCACAGATTTTGGTATAAGTGCAGGCTTAGAGGATTCAATGGCCATGGTTCGTATAAAACTAACCATTTGGAATAATAATTACATTATGATCAACTTGCAGCTATTTCTTGCTGCTGACTGCATTTGCTACATTCCAGTGTGCAACTTTTGTTGGAACTGTTACATACATGTCCCCAGAGAGAATTCGAAATGAAAATTACTCGTACCCTGCTGATATTTGGAGCCTTGGGCTTGCACTGTTTGAATGTGCTACTGGTGAATTTCCCTACAGTGCTAATGAAGGGCCTGTTAATCTTATGTTGCAGGTAATCACAAACTTGAAATTGGCATTGCTGGCAGCTTATTAATATGTGAATTTCCATTCCTTTTCTTGGCATTGTGTATCAAGACAATTGATTTTTTAATATTTAGATTCCTGTGTACTGTGTCTGTGACTGAGAATCACGTGTTGAGTACTGAAGGCCATTGAAATAGTGAGTGCAATAAGAAACAAAAAGACCATTGATCTCCGTAATTCTTTCCCATCTTTTCTGAAATGGCCTTGGACATGGTCACAAATGTTTAATATCTATATTAGTCATGATGAAATGAATCAAGTCAAAAAAGTCAAGTTTTGATACCACTTGACTTATATTTTATTGTGTTGTGTCTTTGTAATGTTGATTTGCATTTGAAGATTTTGGATGATCCATCTCCTTCACTTTCGGATAAGAGTTTTTCTCCAGAGTTTTGTTCATTTATTGATGATTGCCTCCAGAAAGATCCAGTTGCGAGGCCAACTGCTGAGAAGGTGAGCATGAGAATATTCTGCTTATTGTATGAAGTAAAATTACTCAGTACTAAGTCCCTCTATGTATTATATTTGGTTATCGGTACTGCCATGTTCAAATTTGACTGATTACTTTGTTTTATTGTCAAATTTCGGCTTGTGTGGCCTCTAAGAAATATTCTGTTATGCCAATATTGTGTGTTTGTTACGCAATTTCAAAGTAGTTCAAGAAGTAAGACAATGCACTTGTTTCTTTACTAGTCATGTGAAATACACTAAGCATAAAAGCGGAACTAACAGTCAAACATCAAATAAACATGTCCTATAGATCACTTGCTCATTGTTATCAAAGCTGCATGGTAGGAATTTTTTTTATTCATAGTCCATAGTCAGGTGATCCCTGCAGGATTGATTTCAAGGCCTAGGGAACAAATCGATACCATCCAATTAGATTACATCATGATATAGTGGTGAATATGTTTCACAGGATAAGATTAGATTGCACAGTGCATTTCTCTACGTCAACCTGATAACAGCTATTCCCTTATACAAAAGTTTAAAATTGTGACCCCCACATATATCCTTCCACACTTTCATGTGGAATTGATGTGTGATATCATAACATGTTATGAATATCTTTAGGTTTTGTTTTATCCCATTTTTTACTTTACTGTTTGTTCTGCAGCTACTTTCACATCCATTCGTCACAAAATATGAGGATGCTGGAGTCAACTTGGAAGCTTTTGTCCAAGGTATATTCGACCCAACACAGAGGATGAAGGATCTAGCAGATGTGAGTTAATACCTTTTTTTGTTTTGTGTGATCCACAAAGTAAGGCCTGGTACAGCCGTACAGCCTTACTCCAACCTCATCGGGAAGGCCAGTATTTTATTCCTGCTGAGTGCTATTTTAGTTTCATGAAAAATGAACCATAAAAATAAATTTGGGAAACTTTCTAACTGCATTCAACATTTTCTAACAACTTGTGCGCCTTAATCAGATGCTGGCAATACACTATTACTTACTTTTTGACGGATCTGAGGATCTTTGGCATCACATGAAGACTTTATATGAAGGGCATTCAGTTTTCAGGTATTAAACAGTTTGGTTATTTTTTCCATATTCTATAAAATATTTATCAAATATATGCTGAAACTGATAGACTCAAAGGCAATGGTATGATTTTTTTTTGGAGAAAAATGTGAAATCTTGTTCTAAAGTGAACAAAGAAACAAATTTACCTCAGTATCTCTTCATGCCCCCAGGATTTCTCCTGTAAGATCAAACAGTTCGTCCAATGTAAAGCTGATTTTCTTCAATGATCTTCAACAATCTACTCACTTGATAATAATAAACAAGAGTGTACTCTAACCTTATAATAAGCTAATTGAATCATATCTGAGTATAAAATAATCTATCAACCGATTTGATTGATCTTCTTTCTCTTCTTTGGTACACCTCCAAAAGGAAAGAATCGTATTCCTATCAGACACCTTGAAGAGCTTGGGATCAATCTGAACTTGGGAAACAAATAGTCTTGGGTTCCACAAATTAAGAGGCTATATAAAAAAAATATCACATTTTTATATATCAACACATGCATGTTGTGGTCTTGTGGCATTCAACTGTTTAAATGAGGCTGTGCCCTTTCCAATTTGCTTTTCAAACATGATGATTTGCAGTTTTGGTGAGAAGGAATCTTTCGGCCCGGATGATATCTTCACAGCCTTGTCAAATATCCGAATGACGCTGGCTGGAAAATGGCCACCTCAGAAGCTTGTGCATGTTGTCGAGAAACTTCAGTGCCGTGCTCATGGCCAAAATGGAATTGCTATTCGTGTGTCGGGGTCATTTATTGTTGGGAACCAGTTCTTGATATGTGGAGATGGTTTACAAGTAGAGGGCTTGCCAAATTTCAGAGACCTATCAATCGACATACCTAGCAAGCGTATGGGGACATTCCGGGAGCAGTTCAGTCTGGAAAGGTCGAGCTTCATAGGCCGCTACTTCATTTCCAAACAAGAGCTTTACATTGCTCAATAAATACGAAACTGCAGCAAATCTGAATTGCTTCTAAGGTCAGTCCATTCTTTTAGACAAGTTTTCACCAGATTTACTTGGCACTGTGAACTGATACATTACTGCTTTATCTGACCATCTCAACAGACAGTGAATGCCATCTGACCGTGTAAGGGTATTTTGGTCTTTTTGAATCCGACGTCTTTGACAATTCCACATTGACTTGCCTGTGTTCAGGGTTTAATAATACTCCAAGCTGACAGACAGTTCATGCACTGATCTTGAATGTGCTTCCCCCTTGGGGAACTCTGTTGTATCAATAGTTAGAGGTTAGAGTAATCGTTTAGCAAAAGACCATTTTGTTCCTTTTCTTTTGGTTACTACATTTATCTCTCTTTTTTGTATATAGAGTAATCGTTTAGTAAAAGACCATTTTGTTCCTTTTCATTTGGTTACTACATTTATCTCTCTGTTTTGTATATAATTCAAAACAGTCAAGTCAAAAGTAAAGGTGTATACTTCCATTCTTCCATTCTCATAAAAAAAGAATACCAACTATTTGTTCCTTGCATATAGTGGTGAAATAGATATAGAGAGAGAGAGAGAGAGATAATAATACACGCTACAAATTAACAAAACATGTCTCATTTGCAAGAGGTGAAATTCGTGGATTTATGACATCACGAAATGGCTACCTACGACATAAAAACTCGACTCGACTAAGCATCTGCATTAATGCGCATGTCATAGCGACCCCCCAAATCTTTAAAAGTTCCATCCTCAAAGACTGTATTCAACAGCTCAAACTTCTTGTGTTGTGCTTTTAATGTCTCACTTTGTTGGGTTGCAAGTTTTTCTTCCTCTCCTCTTTGTTGCTACATTAAGACAACAAAACATGTCGCATAGTTTCCACAAAGTTAAATGAAAAGTCACAAAAATAGACTTAAGTAGTACCTCCAGCATTACTGATGCTTCTGCAGCATGTTTTCTCACCGCATTCTTCACTCTCTTGGCTATCTCAAAGTTAGGCTCTTTAGGGTCTAACCAACAACACAATATTTTCCGGCCAGGCTTTCTGGGACGATCATCAAACATCTCCAGTCGAGCAGCACACGCCCTAGCTGGCCTCGGCATTCCCAATATCATGAAAGGGAGATTCCCCATCTCCTTTATGATTTCTGTGGCCTGTTTCGGGTTTTCCATTTCCACGAGAGCAGCCCGTGGCCCGTTTCTTGGTTCTAGGTAGATGGGGATGAAGTGAACACTCTTCACATTGCCAAACTGATTGAAAGCAGTTCTCATCACGGATTCAGTAACTTGAGGGGAGAAGTTGTCGACATAGATTGACCTTTTAACCTTCTCCAAGAATGCAGCATAGTCTTCTTCAGATGAAGTGCCCATGACTCGAAGTCGAAAATTCACCTGAAAACTGAAATCATAAACCAGAAGCACAACTATCATGCAATGTTTAACACTACAAGAACGTAGGAAATACAAAATAACAAAACCATTTTAGTGCATTTTCCCCCAAATTCCAATTCCATTTTGTCTTCACAGAATAACACCATCATCAATAATAGAAACATAAAACGAGACTTTCCCCACTTTCCAATTTAAATAACACCATCATCAATGATAGAAACGAACCAAACAAATTGATGAAAAATAATGACATTCAATCACAATCACCAAATCAATTTCATACTATAAAGAATGTCATATACTCATACAGTGATATTCAAATCCCTAGTTCTTAAAAGCTTCTATTTCAAATTTCTAATCCAACCCTAAGTTAAACAATCTCAATTCTCAAAGACAAAATAATAGTTTAAACAGCACAGATACAACTATAAAATATAAACTGTATATTTATATAAGAAATTGAAAGGAAAAAATAAATAGCTTACCTATTTCAAGACTCGAGAATGGCGAGTGGCGCGGCGAGGGATGGCGTTCGTCAGTCTCAACGGATCTGCCCTTTTTTTCAATTAGATTAGAATATGTTTTTTTTTTAATTGTTTATTGAGATGCCCAATTTAGAAAGCCCAAAGAATATACAATTGCTTTCAATCCCACAAAATCAAGCCCACAAATAAAATGGGGAACCTTAGGCCTTTTTTTTTCAACATCAATTTTCAGTTTTCAGTATTTTCAGTTCAATTTATGAGGTGTATTGGTTTTAAAAAAAATATAATGATTTTGTTATGATGAATGATTTAATGTTTAGAATTGTAAGTTTGGAAAATGGAAATGTGTTTGTTTGATTATATTTTTAATTTGAAATTTGTGGTTAAGATGAAAAGATGAATATTTGTATGGTTATGATGAATTGATGAATATTTAAATAATGGGTCCCACTGTAATGAATTTATATATGATTGAATAGGTTATATAGGATTGGAAAAAGTAAAAATTGAAATTGAAAATTAGTAAAATAAACGTGTTTTCGGTGTTTTGAATAATAAAAAGTGGGAAATTTTCATTTGGAAATAAAAACAAACAAGGCCTTAATTTTCTTTTTTGTAGAAAAATGTAAAAGTATATATTAAAAAAATGTTGGGGGAGGGGAGAAAAACACGCCAGATCCGCTATGTCATTCTCAATGGTATCTCTTTTGCCAAACCTTATTTTTTTTAATTTTTAAAATTTTATTATTTTTAATTTATTGTGATTTAATTTAATTTAAATTTTTATATAAGCTTCACAATTTCTAATTAGGATATATTAAAAAAACTTATAAAAAAAAACTAATTATAACATATGAAATATAATATGAGAGACGAAATGTAATACGGGAGGGCACGAGGATATGATCTGGGGGGAAAGGGGTATCATCCGTTGCACATCCATTCATTTTTAGCAAATGGAGTTTCTATTTGCACCACCAAATTTGCTATTTGCACCACAACTACTCATTGCACCTTTGTTTTTACTCTTTGCACCACTAACATTGACAATTATACCCTTCACTCTAAAATGTTTGTTTAAAAAAAACTGTAAAAAATAAAAGGTAAAATACTTAAAATTCAAATACAGTAAAAATTAAAAAAAAGAAGGTAAAAACAGACGACGTGAAGAGTTCGAATTGAACGAAATTGTTCGACATTGCGTGGAGAGATTTGTTTGAAGACCGAACTCAACTGCGAATTCAATCATGGAATGTTTTGGTAAGTTACCCGTTCCAACTTTTGTTAATTTATACGTTGAATTTGATAATTTTTGTTTCATTTTATTTTCATGAGTAATGTGGCTTTAAATCAAGTTTCTCAATAGTTTAAGATGTTATGAAAGGTTATTGGAATGATTAGATGTTAGTTTGAGTAGGTTGTGTGCAAAAAATTGAGGTTTGAAACGAGTTGTTGATGTAATTGTTGCCCTAGTTGCGCGTTACATTCGATTTGTAAATTACGATTTTTTACGTTTTGCTCGGACTGCATGTTTTGATTTTATGGGTTATGTTCGGCTTTGAGAAGCCGAATTGATTATCATGTGAAATTTGGTTAAGTGTTGAAGCCATGTAAATGTGAATTTTTTTCCTAAGTGCAGTTCAAACTCTGTAGTTCGAATTGTCCTCAATGTTCGGAATTATGAGTTCCTAAGTGTTGCTCGGCGTTTAGAATTCAAATGAATTCTTCATGTTCAGCCTTTAGTGTTCGAGCATCTTAAATCTGAATTTGTTAGGTGTTGCTCGGAATTTGCATTTCGACTAAGTGATGCATGCTCGGGATTCTGACTTCGAACCGAACAAATTTTTTTTGTTTGTAGCACAACAGTATAGGAAAAGACTAACGACATCAGCCAGGTGACAATCAGCGCTGGAACGGTGGCAGACAGAGCATGATCGAAGAATAAATGAGAAATCAAATGAATTTGAACTACGTAGAGACACGGGGTAATGAGGGTGATGACAATGCACATAAAGAAGGTGATGAGAATGCGAATAACGAGGATGATGATGAGGAGATCCTAAGAGGTTCATTCCCTGGAGGCCCTACAAATACATCAGTGTTGCGCAGCTTCAAAACACACGTTGCAGCTGCAATATGGAGGGGTGAAGAACGAGAAGTGTTGAAATGCCATTTCCTAACTACTAAACTTCTGAGGTGGTCAGCCGCAGACAACTCTGAGACATGGAAGTTGTTAGTAAAGTCGTCCAGCTTGTTGAGGTTGAGGAAAGTAGCATACAAAGCCCCTAACAGGAACCTCATCTCGATATTTATGGAGCGGTGGCATCCCAAAACGAATTCATTTCACCTTCCATTTGGTGAGATGACCATTACTTCGAAGGATGTTTACTGTTTGACTAGTCTTAGCATTGAGGGTAGACCAGTTGAGTTTGTTGGGGAGGATGTTGCTGGTGGGAAACATATGGTACGTCGTTTGCTGGACGTGTCAGCTGAAGAAGTCGTTCAGGAAGTGAGTGATCGGGGCCAATATGTCAAATTAAGGTGGCTGCGGAGTAGGTTTAGTGAGTTGGCTTCCAGGGACAATGCTCGTGATGCAGTGTACGCGGCAAAGCATTCTTGGTGTACATTTTAGGATGTACACTTTTGACTGATAAGACGGGTGATCGGATCAGCTGCAATTATCTCCGGTTGTTTGAGGACACTGAAGAGTTTGAGAATTATGCGTGGGGTGCAGCGGGATTAGCTTTTCTATACAGACAGTTAGGAGTGGCCTCTCGTGTTGGGTGTCGACAGATGGCTGATTTCTTGACACTGTTGGAGGTAGATGAATGAAGTGTATTTCTTTTTATCATTTTTATTCACCAAATGTGTTGTTTTCTGAATATGTTGTTAATTGAAACAGGCTTGGATTTATGAGCATTTCCCAACACTTGGCAGACCACAATAAAATACCGACTATCGTGATGGACAACCTTATGCAATGAGATGGGCTCAGCAGGCACATGGTGCAGTGTCTGAAGAAGCGGTGAAGGGTTATAGGGCACAGCTGGATACATTGAGAGCATAAGATGTAAGTTGAATTGTTCTAATTGTATGTTAGATAATTCTATTAAAGTATATATATTAACTTCAATTGTGCAATTTGAATATTAGGTTGTTTGAGATCCGAATGTGAGGCTACGAGATGGTGGTGAGCGACCTGAGGTCACCTTCTATGAAGGTTGTATCACAGCTTGTGATATTGTAGAGCCATATCTCCTAGACCGGGTATTGCGGTAGTTTGGACGGGTGCAGACCATTCCATACCCCCCCACAAGACCCTGTTGTGTCTAGAAGGGGCAAGAAGCCTGGACAGTACTGCGTCTTTTGGGGCATGTTTGCTTCATTCTTCGAGCAGTGGGAGAGTCATAGATTGTCTGCAGATCGCATAGGAAGAGTTGTTCATCTAGCTTGGACCTGCTCTCCTGATTACCTTCAGTGGTATTATCAGATCTCTCATCTGCACCCCGCGGGTGCAGAGTGATCTCGCAGCTCCTGTTATAGACCCGCGGCCGACTGTTTCTCCTTGGGATGGGATTCAGACTGCGATTGGATATCTTGATCCTCTGGTCACCAGGTGGAGAGCCAATGAGGACATGTCATTGCTATATGTGATGTCGCAGGTTGAAGAAGCTTTCGAGGCCTTGCATTTTCGTACAGGGCATGAGCAGGGCGAGTCATCATCTAGACGCTGACGTAGAGCACAGTAGTATTTATCTGATAGTCGTGATTGTTGTATTTGGAGACATGTTATTAGTATTAGTACTCTATGGATTTGTAGACTATTAGTCGTGTCGGAGACTACTCTTTAGTGTTTATTTATATTTGAAGACTATGTTATTATTTTCATGTAACTTTGTTTACATTTAAAGACTATGTTATTATTAGTCATGTCAGAGACTACTCTTTAGTGTTTATTGGGAAAGCTTCTCTGAATTGCAGTCAATATTTACTTCGGCCGTGTATGTGAACTCGACAAATTAGCCACCAACTTCTCCTCATTCGATGTCAGGCGACCGATGTATGCATGTCCTTCTAAATATTGTGATTGTGGGTGATTGTGAACACCATAAATAACTTCTAAAATCCATTGATTAAACTCTGGGAGATAATGCCCCTTCAAACAAAACGGACATCCAATTCTCTTCGACCCAGTCTCTCGAGCTCGTTTTCGAATTCTTGCTCTCTTTTCCCTCTTTTCCTTCTTCTAAAACTTCATCATCCTCCAAACTTTGTTTTATGTAATCACGTTCTGTTGGAGGCTTCTTCTTAATCACACGGGGATACCCACCTCGTTCAAATGCCAATACCAACCAAGGAATCCTAGTATCACTCCCAGCTTCTAAGCGCCGCACAATAACGACAATACCAACTGGAATAGCTCTCTCACGAACCCAACTGATCAAACTCTCACGAGAATCAAATAATTTCATAGTTTGGAATATGTCCGTAAAATTAGGAACCAACTCTGTATTGATTGGGTCCATAACACTGCTCTCAGTCCGATCTTATTCCAAAAAAAAAATCAGTTACTGCAGCAAGAACACATGTTCGAACATAAAAGTTTGAGCAAATAGCTTATGTTCGAACTTAGAAATTCAACCAACTTTACTAAGTTCGAAGTGTGAAGTTCGAACAGAAACTGCATCAAAAAATTTGAAGTTTTGTTCGGCTTAAAGAGTTCGAACTTTGGCATAGTGTTCGAAGTACAAGGTTCGAACATAACATTTTTGTTCGAGTTACAAAGTTCTAACATGCCGTTTTTGTTCGACCTCATTGAAGCATGTTTGGAATGTAAACTACGAACAAAACGCGAATACAGGTCTTCCAAATCTACGAAAACTCATAATTCAATCGGTACAAACTAATCAAAATGACTTACATTGCTATGTTCTTCTTTATTTTCATCCCGCATTGTATCTCTTTTCATTTTTGCCACCACAATTGCACAACTACAATCTAGGTTTTGAGTTCAAATTGTGTTCAAATGTGTTCTATGTTTATTTTCAAACGTTGGTAGGTATAATAATAAATTTTCTATTGTTTAAATTTTTATTAGGTTGTTTAATTTTATTTTGTGGTGCATTGAGTAATAAATGTGGTTCATACAAGAAATAAAAGAATAAATAGGTCATTTCATATTTATTTAATTTTTCATTTAATTTTTTAGTGGTGCAAAGAGTAAATTAAGTGGTGCATTTAGAATTTCCCTTTACCAAAATACAACTTTAGATCTGTATATTTTTAAAGGTTATTTCAATAGGCAACTATACTTTTTTATTATTTCAACAAGTTTATGTACTTTTATATTTCTTCTCAACATATTAATTTTTTTAACAAATTTACGTGAATGGTTAAAAATGAACCATTGAAACAAAATCTAGAAGCACAACTCACAAGAACTTATGATGCAGATAATTAGCATCGAATTATTAAATGTAAAAAATATAATTTACAAATCCTATTGAAATAAATATTTAATTAGTTTTATTAGTTTATACAAATTAAATAAAATGATATAATATACAAATAGAACTATACTCTCAATGCATTCACATGTGTCATGTAAGTCTTCAACGTATATTCGAACCCTACACCATGCATTTGTTGCACCATTTCATTGCAAAAGGATGTCCGACACGATATTCTGCATTTTGTTACATTAAAAAACTAACACATTTAATACATAAAAAATGTAAAAAAATCAATAAATTTATAATTTACCTCCACTAGTGTCATGAAACGAGATATCTATCTAACCCTATTTTGAGAGGCCACTCTCAACTGTCTATATAGAAAAACTAAGGTTTCTACCCCCATGCATAACCCTCAAATTCAACAGAGTCCTTAAACAATATGAGATAATTTTTTGTAACCCGATCACCTATCTTATTAGCAAAAAATGTACAACCTAAAATGTACACCAAGAATCCCCTACATGCGTACACTGCATCATCATCGTCGTCACCTGAAAGTTAGATCATTAAACCTAGTCACGCACTTCGTCATTTGCCTAGTTAGCAGACACTCCCAACAAACGACGTACTGTATGTTGTCCACGGCCAACATCCTCCTCCACAAATTGTACTGGTCGACCTTCAATACTAAGACTAGTCAAACACTAGTCAGACAGTATACATCCTTCAATGTAATGGTCATCTCATCAAATGGAAGGTGAAATGAATCTGTTATATAAATCTAAACAATTATATACTAAAGAATGTTATTCAACCCACCAAACTTATTTAACTTCACAAAAATGTTCACACGGCTGTGCAGGGCCAGCCCTGAGATTTTGAAGGCCCTGTGCGAGCACTAAAAATGGTGCCTCTAATTTATTAAAATTAAAATTTAAAAATACATATAAAATGGGGTAAGTTACACTTTAATACCTATATTTTGAGTACTTTTTAAAAAATGACACATTTTTTATAAAATAAACAAAATCGTACCTATATTTTCAAATTATTTGCAAATCTAATATTTAATTAATTTTACGGCCCAAAATCGTTTATAAGTGATTTTAATTTAATATTTCTTGATTGGATGATTTTTTACCAAGTGACTGAGAAAAAAGGAATATTAAAATACAATCAATTAAGTGCGAATTTATGGCCATCAAATTGGTTAAATGTTAGATTTACAATTTTTTTGAAAAAGTAGGTATTTTTTTTTGTTAATTTTGAAAAAGTGAGTTATTTTTGAAAAAGTTTCCAAAATGTAGGTATCAAAATATAATTTACCCTATAAAATGCTCTTAGAAAATATTTGTTTGCTATGTTCAAATCATTACAAGTTTACATTTTTTAAAACTTTAAAATCATGTGACTCGTGAGCGTTCACTAATATTTGAACAAACCTGAAACAAAAGCAAAATATTTTAAACAATTCATGTATGAAACGCAAACTACAAAATATTATTTAAAGATACCTCTCCTAATATTTTTTGAAGCAAACTCATTTATAACTTTTTCAAAATTAATATTTTCTAGCAACTCTTGTTCAATGGATATTAAAGCAAGCCCATTTAATCTTTCTTGTGACATGCTCGATCACAAGTAAGATTTTAATAAATAAATAAATAGCAATTTTGCAGATGCAACTGTAACAGGTATGATCAATAAAATTATATAAACAACGTATGCATTGGGACAACTATTCAACATCTTTAAGTAAGCCAATATATTTAAAGTTTTATATTCTTTTGGTAAAAGATACCATAAAGTTTTTAATTCTTGAAACAACTTTTGACCATCAAAATCACTATGCTCTACATGCTTTAGAATATTCTTAAGATCTTCACAGATATTGATTGGGCTAGGCCTAGTATTATTTATAAATATATTGAGTCAAATATTGGACTGGTCTTTCCTATTATTTTTTAAAAGGTTTGAATTAATTTTTATAAATTAAAAGGCTATTTTTTTTATAAACCAACATATGTTAATATAATTACTAGTAGTAAAAATTTATAAAAATGATGCCCTTAAATTTCTGAGGCCCCTGTGCGGCAGCACACCTCTCACACGCCCTGAGGGCCACCACTGCGGGTGTATATATAATATGTTCTATGTCAACATATGCATATGCATAACTTACAATATGTGTCAAATTATAACTTTGAAAATTAGTTCCATAATTTTTTCATAATAAACAGAAGCTACAACAAGAACTCGTCGGGCCATTTTTTTAGGGAGTTTCTATTTGCACACTAAATTTACTCTTTGTACCACAAGAAATAAAGAAAAAATAAAATAATTATGAAGTTACTTCAATACCTTTTTATTACTTGTTTATACTACTAAAATTATTCAATGCACCACAAATTCAAAACTAAAATTTTTTTAAAAAGAAAATAAATTAATCGAAGTATTCATCAACTTCTAATAGTTTATTAGAAGTATTAGATGTTAGTATGGGTGTATTGATCGAAAATAATCGAGTTTAGAAAGTGTTGTGAAGATTTTTTTTTGTTCAGATCGTGATATGTTCGAACTAAAAATTTCGAACATTTTGGAGTGGTTTGAATTCCATTTTTCGAACAACACTTGGAGAAAATACGGAGTTCAAGGTGTTCGAATTTAATTTTTCGAACATATTTGAGTGGTTCGAACTTTAATTTTCAAACATAGTTTGTTCAAAAAATAATTTCTAACACCTTTGTACCCTGAAATTTTCTAAGTGTCGTTCAAACTTTAATTTCCGAATAAATGAGGGTTGTTCAAACTTTAGTTTTCGAACCAACTTTTTTTCTAAGTATTAGAATTTTTCGAATTAATATTCTCAAACAAGACGAAGGTGTTCGAAATTTTGTTCCCGAACATATTTTTTTTTGTTTTTTTTTTCAAGTAAAACAAATACTAATAATAAGCTTGCAAACTCTCAATAGGTTGAACAAAATCAAAATTAAAAGTCCATATCAATAACATACGTGCCACTTGCACGTTTAGGTTACACGATACTATTTTCTTCCAACCCAAATATAATATAAAAATGTCATTCAAATTAAAAGGAAATAAAAACCCAAATATAATATAATCATGCATTAACGAACCGTCATAAACCCAACTGAGCTATCTTTCCTACAAAGAGACCCAGATGTTGGTATGCATAATATTTGTTTCTACTTTCTATCATTAATTTTGCATTACATTCATGTTTTGCATACACATTATATGTACATAAAATAGAAGGACGCATTTACAAAAAATTACACATCTCAGAACAAACAATTATACTGCGTAAATCTGCTACTGCACGTGAAGGAAGAGCATAATAGAGCGAAAATTTTGTATAAAACTATGGTTTTTTCTGTACAAACTACAAAATTGAGAGGGATGGTTTCATCACAATTCACAACCATGCTGCCCATCCAGGAAACATATGGCACAATCGATCGGGATCGATGGCATCTTGTATAAGTTGTTGAACCTAGAAAAAAAATTTTGCGACGATAATCAAATCTTTCACATGATCAAAGATACCAGGTAGGAAGTAGTCATTGGAAGCACAATCAAGATATAGTATAATAAAAGTCGATTCAACAACTAAAATATGTAAAGAAAGCAAAAAAGAAAACATAAATGCTTGTGTTCACTGTAATGCTGAGATACTGAGTTCAACAAGTACCTGCCCATGAACACTTCTCATTTCACCGTCTTCGTATCCATCTAGCTTTTGTTTGACGCGTAACAAGGCTCTTGCAGCATCTTTGTTGCCTTCATATTCATCTTCTTCGGAGTCTTCCAAGTTAGCATCTATATCGTCATCAATATCCTAGTAAGAGAAAACAATCCTACATGAGAAGCAATACATCCATGTTGAGCCAGCCGGTTTCCAACTTCAAATGAGAAGAAATCAGGATGTACTTATCAAGGAAACAATGTGACTCAAAAATATAAATGACTAGGGCATGCATGAAACAAATTCTCAGCAGCTGATCAATTTAACACCATATGGGAAAGCTGGAAAATACCATAATTTACGGTCGTGGGAGAGTGGGAATGCTACAGGATAGTCAATTATAAAAGAGGTTATTTCTGATGACAATCGGTTGTAAAAAAAATTCCGACCAAATAATATGAAGGAAACAGCTAGTACACATGAGAAACTTGACCAGCTGCATTTTGTTCATGATCAAGTTCCAAACAATGACAGCTGAAGCTCATCCATTGATATGTTCCCGCATTATAAATCAAATAATATTTGACAGCAATTGAAGGATCTGGACATCAGAGCATACATATCCTAGTAATGCACTCCTCGAATCAAATTCTTCAATAATTGAGATTCCAATTTTTTTCATAAATGATCTCTTTTTTTCCAGTGACATTATTTAACAATTCTTGCTTCCACCATCTCCATATGGCTTTCATAATATTGACATTCTACAACTTTTTATATATATGAAACAGAACTATAATATACCTTTTGACGCTGCATAGCCTTAAGAGGTGATAGAGCCCATTTATATAGAGGATCGTGGATAAAAACCTGCAAGAATTTCCATGTTAAAAAAAATACATGTTAAGTTTTATCAGTATTAAAGATAGCAATAATATCTATCCAGTGATTGCACCTCAATAATTGTGAGCAATGCTTCTTTGTTTGTTCGCATGACAGAGAGAGTTTCCTCACAGCATCTTCTAAAAACTCCTTCCACTCCAGTTACACCCATTCCATCTATGATGTCCCTTGTCAGCCTAAAAGGTACCTGAGGATGAAAGTTCAAAAATAGTCAAGGTAATAATGAGACATGAAAAGAACAATAGTGGCAGAAAACATGAACAGTAAAAACAAACTCTTTCAGGTGTTTTCAGCATCAGGCCTTGCTCAAATGCAACTCCCAAATCAATATGAACAACTTCTGCAGTAGCTTGATCAATCAAGATATTTGAGGAATGCCGATCCCCTAATCCTACAATGTAACCCACCTGTACACAATGGACTAGAATTTTATTGCAATCAAATATGAGCTTATCATACTGCCACAAGTTTAAAAAAAATTAAAAACAACACCACAATTTGAAGCTGATATTTTTCTCCAAGCAAGAAAGAAATTGCATCATGTTTTCACTCACTCACATCAATTATATTATCAAAAGAAAAGATTAAACCAAAAGACAAACCATTGAACTAGCTGCCACGCTTCTCGTATATGCAAGTCTCTTCTCAAACCAATCTGCAGGATGTGAAAACCTTTCCAAGAAGAAGTAATGCATGGCTGGCCTGCATTGCATGATAATCACACCCAAGTTAGTTCAACCATTTAAAAATTGGGCAGTTTAGCAAATATCCATGCACCTGAAATTGTTGCAGACTTCTTGGAATGATTTGCGCTTGCTGGTTTCCTACAAAGAATGAACTGATATTTAGTTTGAGTGCCAGAGACTTTTGACTTAAAATACTTCAGGAAACTGTGAAGGCAAAGTAAATTAATGTTTGTTTATGTTTCATAAGTTTAGGGGGTATATGTTTCCGGTGGGTGATTTTGAAAGAAGAAGACAAAAATATAATATTTGGTTATTTTCTAATGGAGGCCCAATTTTTCTATAGATATTAAATAATTCTTCTTTAATGTAAATTTTTTTATTTAAGTTTACTTTTCACTGAAAATAAATAAGTGTAATGGGAATGATAAAATTGAATGGGCTTGGATAATGATGATGAGATGTAAACAATGTGTAGAGGATAGTAATATATAAAACTCAGTTATGTTTTCTTTTGTTTTAGTGGCACACACAAGTTACAATAGAGGTCAAATCAAGTCCTTTTTCACTTTGGCTTCGGCAAATGGGGTGATGATTCTTTATTACATTTTGTTTGGTCTAAATGTAAACAGGGGTATTCAAAAGGAAATAGGCAAGAAGGAGGAGCAATTACAGATATATCAACTGATTTCAAGAGATACAGAGTTCACAGATGTGAAAATATATTTTCAGTATGGGAGAAAGATGACATTTTTGGCTAACTTAAAACAAAATTTGCCTTAATTTATGATAGTAAGATCTTATCTGATAGGTACCGAAACAAAAAGTTCACTCAACATTAGGTTCAAAATGATTAATGGATATAAACAGAAATGGAATGAAGCGTATTATAATGGAATCATACGACACATACTGTACTCATGCGCTGCCGGCATTCCATGAATGTCCAGTCTCCTACTCCATAGCAACCATGAGCACCTCCATTTCTGGAGCTGGATAGGGGACATCCAACATATTTTCAACATAAAATAAATCTCTCTTCCGTACAGTTATTAACACGCAAAAGGTAATTTCACTAACCTCCCAACTAGATAATCACCAAGAGGAAAAGTTCCATCCACCCATTCTAGAACACCAGCACTGGGAGTGAAAGGTACGACCTGTCCCATCAAAAGCAATGAACTTGGGGTTATTGTGTAGCAAAGAACGTAAAAAGTGCACGGCAAGACTCATGATGATTTAAGTATAAGTGAACACTAGAACATTGTACATACCCTTCACATAATAAACAGAATTGAACATATTGTATGAACTACATTCGATGGTACACAGCCCACGAGCATAGAAGAAAAGAAAGGTGTAAAGAGAAAAAATGAAGTCAGTGGAATGGAATAATACAATTTATTCAAGGACCAGAATTAAGAAAATTAACCAAGCTGCTACATTATCTCCCCAGTTGAATGATAAAATTTCATATTTATCTTCTTTTACAATATTAAGAAATTTCATCATTCAACTGCGGACCCATCTCATATAGTGGGTGCCTGCTACCAGATGAGGACCTCACACAACTAATTACGCAATTCATTTCTTCATTATGAGGAAACTACCTTGTAGGTACGTATCCGCAGTCTCCTCCTCCATGTGTCACGATTATTCTGCAAGAAAGTGTTAACTAAACCAAAAAACTGCTCCATCACCTGCATGAGAGTAATGAGAATTTTGTGAGTGGGATTAAAATCTACTAATTAACAGTCTAAGAATTCAAGATAAAGCTTAAGGAATTTAAAAGAGAATAATTCAATTAGCTTCCATCTAAACAAGCAAAGGATGAGTCCAAGCTGTGTTGCTCAGGGATGAATACCAAAAAAACTGCACCAATAAAAATTGACAGCAAACTCAACGAGATATTCACTGAGGTATAAGTTCCAGAGTACACAAACACATTGCTTCATTAGTTTTATATGAGACAAGAAGAATCAGAAGCTAAATGCTAAAGCAAGGCAATGCTTCTCAATTGATAATGGTTAATGCATTAAATATGATTTCCCCAGAAAGAAAAAAACTAATTGATATAGATTGAAAACAAACAGACCACCTCCCACAAATGATTGATTTCTGTTTTCCATTCCCTTTTTATCTGAGGCTAGAATGAATGGGGGTATTTCTGTTGTACAAGGTGCATTGAAACTCAAGGAGACAAGTTTATTGAAAACCAAATGTCATCAAATGTTGTGGCTTCTAGATTCGCTGAACTTTATTAGTGTGCAAAGCTGTAAATTCACTCAGATATCATAAATTTTATCCATCAAAACCAACACACGGTACAAAAATAAAGTAATTTAATATAACATATCAAAGGCAAAATGGATCCATGAGAGAAGGTGATCATAATTCATACAGCATCTTGTCTCAGGTCATCATTGCCAGATTTTGCAAGTTGTCGATATCTGTTCCCATCAGAACCTAAGCATTCCACCCTTTTAGGAGCATTTATACCATTCATTATGCTGCATGTTTCAAGCACAAAAACAGAAGATCAGAAGAAAAGTAGCAGATTATTGATAATGAGAAGCTCATGGCAGAAAGAGGTAACGGGTTTAGGATTTCATGCACAAAATCAGTTAATTGTAATTTATAATTTCAACATTTGATATCATCAGTAAGAGTGCTTATAGCTATTGACAAATATATCTCAGAAGGTATTCTGCAAATGTTTCTTCTGAACTGCTCACCATAATAGAAACCATTACCATTAATATTTTTGCACTCTTAGGTCCAACATCCAGAAAAATTTAAAACACTTACGTGACTGAATCCATCAACCCTCTGAAGTGGGGGAAGAATCCTTCAGGATATTTGCAAGTCCGGTCAACAGGAATATTAGAAGTTACAACAGGAACCTGAAATGGCATACATGCATCCAGATATTTCAGTTAGACAGCTATTGCCATGTTACTGTGCTACGTAGCAAACCAGTGAAAGGCCAATGTAAAGGTATTAATTACGAAATGATTATGTAGTAACTCAATATCAATAACCAACCAAAAGAAAGATAAAGGAAGATGAGTCTTACGCGGACAAGTTCTCGAACGCTTCGCAGTTCTCTTGGTAGAGGCACTCTTTTGTTGGCATCCTATATAATGGTTTTGTTATTAGTTCAAACTTCAAACAATTCAAGCATTACACATATTTCAAAATATCCTAGGTAGAAGGAACAGATCCGAAAAGTATCGCTTGTCAAGGCAAGATGCAACCAAAAGGCTGAAAGGAAGAATAAGACCAAACGACCACTTAATTACCTCTCTCTTTGTTTCCATTTCTGCCAGTTTGATATATATCTCCACCATTTGCTTCATCTAATTAGCAAAATACACAAAACTAAAAAAAATGATAGCGTAGAACTTATGCATATATAGTGCAACAGAACAATGAATCAATGATAACTATACTTGACTGATGGTAGCTCCATGGTACGATGATAGCTCTTTCAAGAGATCTTCTGCAGCAATTTTCTTATCCACATCAACCACAAATGAGTTTCTGCTACGTTGCTTGTCCTTGATGCGGTCACCATTTGCCAGGGCTAGCAGCTAATAACAAACAGAAGAAGAAAGCATATAGTAAGCTTTAGTTTCCCAATGCATACCACTAGAGCATAGCTCTCATGACTCCTAAACTTCTGCAAACTGCACATAACTCAAAACACATGACATGTAGATAAAATAGTAAACTAATTACAAAAGGCAGAAGCAAATTGGTAAAATCAATTACCATAACTTTGCAATTGCAACTGAAGATGATGTTTACTAAAAATAAATGCACAAGCCTAATACCTGAAATATTGTGTGATAAGGATGGTCGATGGAAATTTTCTTCACAAGAGAAAGCAATGCAAACTGCAACAAGTCAACAACCAACAAATTCATGGGGCAAGAAGGTAAAACAGAAGACTTGGAGTAATGACACGGCTAAAATGAAATACAGTTATGACGAACTAACCTGAAAGCTTGTAGGTCCAAGTGAGTCTTTTGTGCCACCTATCCTTGATGCAATTTGGTATACCAATTGTATGAACTTGTATGATTGCACCTAGATAAATACGCAGAATAGATTCAGGACATCAATCAAATCTAAAATATGGCTCTTTACCTTAGAAATAATGGATATTCGAATGATAAAGCAATATGTTCTTATATGTTATCAACAATTTTACCTCCTTGGTAGTGCTAATCATGCTATCTACAACAATCTGCCTATTCGAAAGACTGAACCATAGGGAAACAAGTCGAAATACCTAAAAGAGTACACAAGCATGGATCAAATGTTAGTATATAAACCTTAAGATAGGAAGTTGGGGTAACAAATAAATAAAATAAAAATTGCCATAGACAGGATCAAAGCCAGTAACAGTGCCTCAGAAAATGACAACACATTGAATTCTTTTACATATATACTTCGAAGCATGACATATGAAAATGCACATTCAATATAAAATAAAAATCATTTGCGTCAATCAACAACACATTTACCACAGGAAGCTAAATATCCAAATCATGTGAGTTGGATATACATTTTCACATATGGGCAGCCAAATTTGATACTATCAGGATGATCTGTAATTGAACAAGCTTTCATCTTGAGGTGCGCATACTTCTTGATTAGCAAACCATTGCCTCAGGATGTTTGCAATGTTCACGTGTTTCAGGATTCTGAGTAGCTTCCAATGAATTGATCATTGCTTGTCCATAAGCTCACTAACACTCCAATTCGAAAGAGAAGTGGTGGGCGAAGCCCTATGCTTGATGCTATGCATCGAATTGGCAGGCTGCAGTGGTAAGTGGTGGAGAGGGGAATTTACAGCAGTGATTTAGGTAGGGTTTATCTGTTTTTTTTTTCTTTTCCCGCATTCTTTTTGAAAGGAACTACTCCATGTAGAAAGAGATAAGGGCATCATACTTTTTAAAAACCATATCGCAGATATACATTCTTAACATCACAATGGAATATATCACGACAGTGGATACATGGGACATAAAAAACTAAGAAAATTTAACAATAGATGCATTAAATATATTAGAACAACTCCTATTTCCCATCCAAGGGATCTAAAGATGAACAGAAGCCACCCCCAAAAACTGCATTACTTTCCTAGGATCCTTCTTTCAGGTATGTTATCCAAATAAGAAGCAAACTGGAAAGCTTTTGGTCTTCTAAAAATTTTAAGATGAAAAGGCCTCGTTAAAACCTAAATTAATTCAAAAATAATTATTTAAGTTTAATAGACTTCTAAATAAAAAATAAATAATGAAATCACTTTTCGAACTTTAACAAACTATTCGAAAATAAACATTTCGAAATATTTCATAAAGTTCAAATTTTTTTCAATAGATCCATAAGGTTATATTGATATAACTATTTCGGCAAATTTAATTATAAAAATTCCTATTGGAACCATTTTTGTCATCCACTTTCTATATATATACATATGTTATCAATTGTGTTTTTCTTGAATAAAATATAAAAAGAATTATAATCTTGCAATTATTAATTCTCAATTCTTAGCCTGAGAAACAGCCATTAAAATGGCATATGCCATGCATAGATGTAGCAAGCAATAAATCTAAAGTTACAAGAACCGAACATGAATAGTTCAAGTATTAATACCAAATGAGGTATTAGAGAAAAAAAATCATCAAATGAGTGTTTATTTCATACCACTCGGACATCATATTTCTCGCCAATGATTAAGCACCGTTTGTATCCCTCTAAAGCTGTACACAGAAAATTGTCCCTGTCTTCCTGGAAGCCAAAGGTTAAACATGCAAAGATAAGATAAAACTCTGTCCAGTAAACCACAATCAGCTTCACCTCAATCACACTGCAAAATATATTTGTTTCATAAATATATATAGAGATTTAGTTTGCCATCACAAAGGACAAAATACAATACCATATGTTGTGAACAATAAAAACCAGAAAATAAGGTTTTTTTACTAATGTCAAACACTCGGTAAAGTCTCTTTTATATTGTAGCTTCACATAATCTGAAGCTTGAAACTGTCAACCCAAATAGGAATTTTTGGACTCTCACTTCAATAATAACATAACAAAAATGTACAATGAGAGCCACACCAAATTCATCATCAATGAGCATACCTGTAACTTTTCTTCTTCTTCTTTGTCCATGGTAAGTTGCTTTTGGAGCTCTTGTATTTTTAATGTATAATCAGTTTTGTCTCCCTAGCATCCACATAGAAACCCATATCAAGATAATTTATCCTTTGCTCTTGTATTTTGTTTACCTTTTACTTTGGGGGGGGGGGGGGGGCGTGGAGGGGAAACAAGATATAAACAGTCCAAAAGAAGAGAAAATAAAGGTACTTACCTTTGCTGCACTCTTGAACCGCTTGATTAATTCTTCCAGCTCCTTCTTCTGCAACATTTTTTAAGTAGCTATTACCAATAAACTTTACGATTGCCCTTCCTCCATGGACCACCATATTCTATGAACTTTTTTATTTCTTCTTTTTTTGGGAATTTATTATGTATGACACATACCTTGTGTTTCCGCAACCGCATTGCTACTTGCCATTCATTAGAGCTAAGTCTTTCTTCATGACTACGAAAAAGAGCATCTGCATAATGTGCAAGATGGAAATGCATTTGGTTTCTTTTTTCAATGGAAAATTTGTCTGCGGACTCATAATCCTCAGCTAGATTAACAGCATGCTTCAAGTACTTCTCCAATACAGTCCTGGAGCTGCAGCAGCATCACAGAGAGTCAATTTATTCCGAGAACAGGGAAGATATATTAAGATGCCATATGCTCGAAGATTATCCTGAAAGTGATTAGTTTTCGCATCACCAAAGTTTGAAGAATATTACTACTTCAACTTGGCAATGCTAATCCAGTTTGTCCACAAATTATGGGACATCTGATACTCTCATGCCAAATTTGGCAACAAGAAAAGTTGAGGAATCATAGATAAACATAAACATCATGTCCTGGTGCCACCTTAGACACTTGACATGATTGCAAGCAAAGCCTACTATTGTACTCCAGCCTATTTACTTATTACAAAACCAGGGGCCATATTATTTAGTTAGGATAAGTGTCATTTCAGCTTCTAATTGAATAGTTAACACGTTTCAATGCCTCCAAAGATGGATTGACACATAAATGAAGAGAGATATCATGTTTCTTGTTTTGCTTTTTCAAGTCAATTTTGTCATACTATTACTAACATAACCAACCGTTGTTTTTTCCTAAATAGTATAAGCCAAAGATAAGGCAGTCTACACAAGCATAAACTTTAAATTTAGAGACCCATCATCACATTATGTTAACAAATGTATAACGAATAATATATTGGCATGTTACTAACTTGCTTGATCGAGTCTCTGCCAGCCATTTTCCAACTAAGCGAAATACATCTGCTGCTGCTTCCTTTAACTGGTGATTTTGTGAAATGTAGTCTGCAAGGTTGATTGCCAGCTCATGCTGCCCCTGAGCCCGGAGAAGCTTAGCTTCTTCAAGCTTTTAAAATAGAGAACAAAGATGTTAGGGCCTAGTTAAAGATGACAATCTAGAATTGGACAGGGACAGAGTGGTTTACTTTCTATCTGCTAAGTTTCGAAATTCTGTGAAACAGAAAAGAAAACCCCTAATGACTAAAAGAGAAACCATAAAAAAAAAATATTGGCAAATATTTGGTGCCCTCAAGAAAATAAACCATGTTCCACAACAGTAACATATATCAAGCTTATCTTGAGACTGTTACAACTTGAGAAATTTCCCGTAACAAATTCTAGGAATAATCAAATCAATGGAAGAAGGTTTAAATCTAAGATATGAGTAATTATGAGAATATCATAAACTTAATTGCTTGTCCAGATACATAAAAATTATTTCAGGCAGCAGAAACCATATAATTTCATGTAAGCTACATAGTTCGGTCTTGATACAGCTTTACTCTTGTGAACAGACATTCATTTACAGTGATGCCGAAGCAAAACCCAGGAATACTATAGTTGTTCTGTATCAGCATAGGAAGCCAACCTAGAGGCCTACATAATTTTATGAGTATCAAAAAAGTAAAGAGTGAGTGTGTACCCTTCCAAGCCAGTACAAATTAGAATATTCTACTCCCATTCCAGAGCAGAGTGACATAAACTCATGCAAGGCTGCAGCAGCCTGAGAAATTCTAGAGCCCTGCAGATGAAAGAACAAATAACCGGCTTATCAGGCTCTTCTCTGGTCTATTCTGATATAAATTAACAGCTTTCTAGGGTATACCTTACGAAGAATTGCTGCTGATTCCCGAAGATGATGAACTATACTGTCCATAGAATTTAAAACCCGAAGCAAAACCGTTCTGAATGCAATGAGTGGTTCCAACAAATTCATATGTAGGTCTGTCTGCTTCAAAATGAAATTCCAATTTTTATGCAGCCCTTGCAACTGTATATTCAAATTCATAAGTTAATGAACCTTATACAGAGTATCTACTCTCAGATACTGATATGACTTGGAAAGCAAATATCTCAGGTGTTAAAGCATCAGAGGATGTATGACTGGAAAAAGAAAGCTTCCGCCACCAGACAAGATTCATTGTTAACATTCGTATCAGATATACTTTGTTTTTAGATGCAGAAGCTAACTTATAAGTGAAGTCATGGAAGTTGTTGCCAACCATGGTCCAATTCTTTGGAAGTGAATCCAGTACCTGGTCTATGAAGGGGACTATAGGTTCAGACGGCAATTTCAATTTGTCAGAAGAAGAATCATTATTCTCAGATGATGATCTCCAGCGTAAATCCCATGCCATACCAAGATGATAAAAGATCTGGCAAGAGAAATAAAACCAGAAAGAAAAAAAAAAAAACTGATTTTCTGAAATCTCAAAGCCTCAAGCAGTAAGTAGATGACAGATATTTTTAGGGAGAAGGTCCACTTTGATCCCATAACTATTTGTGTAGGAGCACTTTGATCCCTATTTACCTTTTTGGTTCAAAATGATCCCATAACTATTTTAAAGGTTTAATTTGGTCCCTATTTTAATCCTCCAACTATTTTAACACATTTTTCTCACATAATTAGATTATTTCACACATTAACACATACTTTTTACGCACATATGAATATAACACGAAATTTCCTCCATTTTCACATATATGAAGCTTGTTATAATATAAATATGATAATTTAAAAAATGTTCATTTTGAACATTATTTAGCATAATTTGAATGCCCAACAATCAAAATACAAAAATTAGGCTTGAAGAAGTCTTGCATTTGAGTGAAATTCAATTAGGATTTGTGAGCCATAAATTACTTCATGAAATATTATTAATAAATGAAATTATTTATGTAATATGAATCATTATTATATGATAACATAAAAAAAACAATTAAAAAACATATAAAAACATATACAAACATAAAATAATGGAGGATTCTTTGTGAAAATGGGGAAATTTCATGTTCAATCCATATGAGAATTCTTTGTGAAAGTAGTGGAAATTTCGTGTTCAATCCATATGTGTGTAAAAGTGTGTGTTAATGTGTGAAATAATTTAATTATGTGAGAAAAGTGTGTGTTAAAATAGTTGGAGGATCAAAATAGGGACCAAATTAAACCTTTAAAATAGTTATAGGATCATTTTGAACCAAAAAGATAAATAGGGATCAAAGCGCTCCTACACAAATAATTATAGGATCAAAATAGACCTTCTCCCGATATTTTTATTTGCCTCTGTTGTTGAACAGTAAGTAGATGACAGATATTTTTATTTGTCTCTGTTGTTGAAAGGAATCATTTTATCCCATCAATTATAGAGACTCAATAGCACTTCTCCTACCAAGTAGAAATGTGGAGATCCCTAAAACTTGATTGGGATATTTAGTACCTGAAGTTTAACAATGCTCGATTGAATATACTCAGTACTCTCCTTGCTTGCATGGAAGATTGACATTAAAAGAGCCTGAGAGAGATTAAAAAAAAATAAATTCCAACAGTCATGGTATAAGTCAAGGCTATCAATACCAGGTGCAGTAGTGCCTACTAACCTGCTTTGACTCTTTCAATGTTGCATGAAATTCATCAAATTCTCCTCCATGTAGAGCTCTCAAACAGCTACAATACACCAAGTAGAATGTCAGCATTAAACTGATGGCAGAAGAAGAAAAAAAACTGAAAGATAATAATTCCAGAATGCATAAGCCATAGGCCATCAAAACCTAACTAGACATAAGACCTAAGCAAAATACCTATGCAAGTTTTCATTAAAATGTTGTCCATCACTGCATTCATATGAAACTAAGGAATCAGCACCAGAATAAAGCGGACAGAAATCCCAGTTTCCCACACGCCAAGCAGCTTCATACTGTAGAAGATAGAATATAAAATAAAATAAGTCGTGGACAATGAAAGATTGATTGAGTGAGTGATTGACTAGTGCATAAACTAAATCAAACCTGCAGTTCCGTAAATTCTAAATCATGCTGAAACCGACCCTTTTGAGAAGTCAACCCCTGGCAATACACATCCAACAGATGACTACAACCAATTTTCTGTAAAGATCTAATTAGTCCTTTATAAGGCTTCTTCTGCATGACGCCGTGTTTTGTTTTAGAGAAGGATGCATGCTCTGCCCGTTGAGAGTTCTCCATGGAAGAATATGTGGAACCACTTATTTGCAAAGTTGGTAGAGAGCGTACTAGCAAATCATAGCTTTCAAGTGCTTTACTCCAATTACCCTCATGTTCAAAAGTGATAATCTGAGAGGTCATCTAGAAATCAAGAGAAAAAAAATGCTTCAATTATGTTGGTGCACTGTAATGAGTGTCATATCTGAAATCAAGAGCATATTCGAAGTGCCATAAATCACATGCATTTTCATGATAATGAGCTTCTGCCAGCAAGTTATCATCAAGCTCAAGTTTCATACATCTAATGCATTTAAATTTAAAAGTGTGCCAAATAAAAATTGAAATAGCTTCTTTCATTTATAAGCATACTAGATTTAACCATGCGGCGTTGCACGACTAAATATGAGATAATGTTATTTGGTCAATATTTCTCTTGTGATTTACTGGACTAATTAATAACCTTCAGTAC
Organism: Perilla frutescens; assembly: GCA_026008535.1. NCBI lineage: Eukaryota > Viridiplantae > Streptophyta > Magnoliopsida > Lamiales > Lamiaceae > Perilla > Perilla frutescens. The sequence continues at coordinate 3,626,899 of BRKX01000014.1, read as the reverse complement.
GTTCACGCCCACGTTAAGTGTTTATGAAAACATGTGTATTCAATATTTAATAAAGAAAGGTCATTTATGTGATGTACATCCGATATATAAATTTAATATTTTTACATTAAAATATCAATGATACATGATTTCAAAAAATTAATTATTCAAGATTTAAAATTATTAATTATTAAAATTAATTAGTTAATGAATTTAAGAATTTCAGTCAATAATAAAAAAAATGTAAAATGTTTCATAACCAAATTCGGAATTAGTAATACAATATATTCTTGCTTTGAATAAATTGATCAGAAAGTAGCATATTATTTGAATTTATGTTATCCGTCTATGTTTTGTTAATATCTATTTTATAGGATATAGTGATTGTATACAAATATATTTCACACATTCCTTTCTAAATTTGTGTATAAAAATCATAGCTTATATAAGAAATTTCTGTTTAGGAATTGTAAAATGTATACCTGAATTTAATTATGAATTGGTTATATTGAAATTGAGTTTTCTTCTCATTTTTCTTTTTTCTATAAAAGTGAATTTCGCGATTATTTTAAGAAACTTTTACCTCGTCTATGGCGCATTTTGATTTTGAATCTAACATGATGCGGTCATATAAATATTAATCTGTAGAACTTTGTTTGATGCCATAACTGCAGCTAACCTGGTGAGATTGAATAATCCCATAGAGATTGTCGGGCTCATTGATTTGGGTGACTGCTGATACAAGTATTTCGACATGGGGTGGCAGCTGACAGACAAAGTGAAGTAAACAAGTATTGCACATTGTGTTTACACTTTACAGTGCAAAGTAAAGCAGGACAATGCATGATGCACAGAAGAACTCAAAAGGAATAAGGCTCGCCAAATCACATCATATTATTTTAAAAGGTACCATGTGAACATACTGTTTCATGATGAGAAAAATCTGGTTTGCCCAATGTTAGGGCATTAAAGTGCTCCTCACACCAGTGTTCAACGTAAAGAAAAGCCGTAAAGTAAGATCCACAATCCTGCAAGTGCAATAGAAGGAGAAAATGGAGATTACAGGAATAAAAATCTCTGATACCTGGTCACAAGGACAGCGAATTAAAAAGGAACTCACAATAGCAGATTTTGCAACAACAAGATAATCCACAGAGAGCCAATACACCTGGAGAAAGATACTTTTAGATATGGAAATATACCTGGTAACCAGTACTACAGCAGGACAGTAACACAGGGAGAGAAGAGATGAAGAAGATGGCAAAGATGTAGTCATCTACTTTTGTGATCTATGTTTATATCCAAACATCAAATTTCTCATAAGAAAGACTTCTGGAGAGCTCAAAAATGTCTAAATAAGATTAATTTTATTGTAGCTCTGTCATACTGAAAACCAAGAATGATTTTGCAACACAATTCAGAAACTTTCCAGACCAAGTTCTAACCCAAGAACTTTCATAGCAAAGCAATATTTAGAAAGATATTCAGCAGAAAAAGAATCACTCTCTTTCCATAGTCCACGTGACCCAATATTCAATTTCTAAGCAGAGGAGGATTCCTGACTTTGCACTGGTTTAACATAATGTTACTATGAATGTCAAAATAGAAGAGCAGTCAGCTTAAGCTAAAAGACACAAGAACTGAAACTCACAAGTAGCATAATCATAAGTACCATGTGGCATGCATCAGATACATGACCATGATATCTTAAAAAATGATGGAAGGGGAAGGGGGGCATAAAGAAGGAAAGGAAAAGAAAAATATTATATATAATTACAACAACGGAAAATGTCCTTTTCCAAAATCGATACATGGCAGTGAATCAAAAGTGCAAAGCTCAAAACCAAACCTTTTCCCACAGTGAAGTTGAAACTATTAATCCTGAAGAAGATGTGTCGGGATCCTTGACTTTCAATGATGCAGACCGTGATTTCAACCCAGAGGCAGGAGACTTGCTATTCTGTAAAACAGTAAGCCAAAGTGTCTCAGTTCCTAAATATCATGTAGCAAACTGATAGATTAAGTGCCTGAGTCTAATTAATGATATGCAGAAAAGGAACCAAAAGACCCTGGAAGAATTCCCTAAGAAAAAACTGCTCTCTGTCCATGGATGTTCGCCGAAAAAATGAATCAAAAGGATCCGATGATAAACTTCTAACCCCAACCTTATTAAATACTAATGGATCCTTTGGTGGATCAACACTGGCAAAAGATATATATAAATAAAAGATAATATCAGAAATAAAAATGAACATAAAATATATTTCTCCCTACTGCTTACCCTTTTCTCGAAAGCACAGAGTTAAGGATTGCTAGCACAAACAAAGATGTCATCATAACATACAAGCGGGGCTGAAGAGTGAAGAGAGAAAACATTCTTTCATCCTTTTCTGTTATATGTGGCTTCTTTTTATAGTTAAATCAGTTGAACAATTCAGGTAAAAGAAGCAGTTCTGCTAAGAAGCATACTTGTCATTTTAGCTGTCCTAAACTGTAGTTATTTACTTTTGAAAGGGATGAATTACACTATTATATAGGGCTGTGATTTATTTTATTTATAGGGGCTTTAAGATCTAGTTTAACCACAAGAAGGGGACTTTCAGAGATAGACGGGTCCCAACTTCATAAATCATAACCTTATTCTCATGATCCTTTGGTTTTCCATCTTACTTTGGCTGTATATTTACCTTGCAAGTTTTTATTGCATTAGACCAGGAGAATATTTTCTCAAAATGACTAAGGACTTGTTGGCACTTGGCAGATTGCTGGTAAACATGTCAGCATAAGTGGTGAACCATTGAATTATCGTGCTGGATAGAATGAAAAGAACCAACTCGAGTACACCAATCATTTTCTTGATGATTGAGGACATATGTTGAAAAGGATTCACCATATACTATTCTAAATAAAAATTAAAAATTGCATTCAACAAATTATGCAGTTATGGCAGGCCTCGTATTTGAATCCTTAATTTATGATGAAAAACAAAGAACCTGAAGCAGACAATGCATTGATCCAAGATAAAGCTCTGATTCAAATGTTCAAATTATGCAATAACAGATTGATATGCAATTGAAAATTCAGTTTGGTGGGGAATCAAGAGAAATTGTACACAAAGGGAAGACATGAAATTGATTCTGTCAGTCTTGTCATCATCATGTAACCGGTACCTTTTTTACCAGTATTGTAGCAGAATCTCATGGGTGAAATGAAATTGGAAAACCATTTAAGCATGGGTTAGGTCTGAAGTCGATGTTACCCCAGTCAAGTAGGTGACATGCATTTATGGTTAATATTCATTACAAACCCATTCCTGGAAATAATCAATGGCCAAAAAGAACTTGTGAAAAGCCTGTACCTTCGAAGATTTTGGCTTATGAAGTGATGCCGACTTGGTTTTTTCCATCACATGACACAGTCGGAGTTCATTTAGAGCATGCAAGAACAACTGAATCGATTTTATCAATCCATTTGACTCGATAAAAATGTTTTCTCGTACCTGTAAATAATGAAGGAAACTTTTAATTCAGATGGTATTACAAATATCTAGTCTGAATAAAACCAACACAAAATTAGAATTGTTCTAAATTTTTCCTGGTATATTGATGAACTATCTAAAACGTTATAATGAAAACTATCTTTGACTAGGAATCTAACAAGTGTGAATGATATTATTTTCCATTTAAGAAAATATATATATTCACATATAGACAATAAGGGTGGCCGATCTCTGTAAGTTAAATGTAAAAGGTGTTATCTTCCATCAAGCAACTGGAAGAACAGAGCAAAAGGAATTAATGATACAAATAGCATATACATCCATCTATTAATGTAAATCTCGTCGTTGAAAATCTGTCTACTTGAAAATTTAAGTATGTTCGAGGAGACATGGAAGAAACTTCTTGATCCTTTAGTGGGAAGTCAAGTGCAACATTATATGCTGAGCTAGAGTTTTCAGTTATTTTTCAAAGGGAAAAGACCCTACAAGGTACATTATAGTTAGTCCCTTCTGTAACTTTTACAATAAAAGTCAAACTGACAAGCGGGTTATATAAATAACATCAGTGACAATAATCAGATCACAAATCAAGTATTCTAGAGACAATCATTATGCCATGAACATGAAATCATAACTCTACAGTGGAGCGGTGCAAAGATATTTTGAGAAGTAGTAACCACTTCACCTGTTCTCCAGATTAGAAAATTCATTATTTTTCCAGGACTGGAAACAATATGAATATCAAACAAACGGCATCACTAATAAAGTAGTAAACAGTCCAGCTTCAAGGTCATAATACGAGCTGAATTAAATGGGTTGTTATGCTCCCAAAAGAATAATCCCACATCAAAGAGTGGACAAGAAGATAAACAGAAAATTCAATAAACATAATAGATTTCAGGAGTGGGTTATAACAGGAACCTCTATTGTCTATTCTGAAAGCAGCGCAAGAATCTAAGTCATTTTAGCATACCAAAAGTAACTATTAATGTAAAACAGCAGCCTACTTCTTCAGGAGAGCTAGGGAGAATGGAACCTATTATTCAACACCTACTTTCATAACCCAATTTCTCACAATTATGCTAGAAATATCAAACGCCCAGTCTTTTATTTTTCCCCACCTGACAAGCAGCAGAAGTATATTATTAAAATGAAAGCAAACAGTATAAAGGAACAAGTCATCCCTAACATTCCCAAAAAAAAAACCGCCTTATCTGAATGTACAATTCCTATCAGCCAAATCTGGGTGGTGGAGGGAGGGGGGTGCAAGAAATAGAAAAAATAGATACTTTAAACTCTACCAATTAGCTTTATGGAATTTATTCTAACTTTATCATAAACCGTGATCCTCATCATTCATCTAACTTATTAGAACAGAACATAATACAATAAATTGAACAGTTAAAACTGCAGTAAAAAAGAAGCATGCCTTAAGCAAACATACATCGGCAAATGTCAGGACAATTAACCATTTAGACTAGCAGGAAAATTCATTCATTTCAGTACAATATTCATGCAGCATAGCAATCATATATGAATCATACCAAACATTTTTCTCATGTATCAATTCACAAAACAAATAAACAAATTATGTAAAAGCCAAGTAAAAATAACCTTGAATGAGATTATTTTACAGAGATCAACTTCTGAATCCTTCCTTCCAGCTATATTAACAATAACATTCGAAAAAAGAAGTTCTGAAACTTCAGATTTCACCAGCACAATATCTTGGCATAATCTGAAATAAACATAAAAATCATCAACTCAGTCTCTAGAAAAAAAAAATCAGGTGCTAAAGCTGAGATCCTTATCAAGGAAGATGGAAAACCTAAGAATAAGGTCATCACAGAAACTTATCAGGGCATAGACAAGTGGACAAATCCATGCCTCAAATGTTTTGTCTGTTGTAGTCCACACAGTTGAGTCCTCTATGGAAATAGATTTAGCTGACACAAATATGAAAATAAATCATATGTAATTAAATGGATGAACATACAATCTAGACTATCTAATCCAATAATGACTAAATAAAACATCTATTATTTCCCCAGCACCTGAGAAATAGATTGGATCTCCAATAAGAAAGGAATTCAATGATAACCTTGTCATGGAGACAGCTCTAGCATTCGAATTTGAAATTGTTATTTCACCTACTTACAATTATTTAAAGCAGTACTATCCCACAATTATTTAAAGCAGAACTATCCCACAAGATAAGCATCTCATTGGAATCTCTGACACTAACAAACAGACAAAATATGGTAGAACATATCAGCAGTCAGCAAAATCATTTTTCTTTACTTTTAGCTTCTTATATGTGACACCTTCAAGAATGAACTTTAACTAGTTAGGGAATACTGCTCCAACATAAAAAGAAGGCACAAACCCCCCTAGAAATAAATTAAAATAAATGTATTATAGGCTATGGATATCAACTTCTTGTGTCCAGCATATTGCCATCCAAATCATGTTTGTGTCAATTGTTTATCATTTTTTTTAAAGCTTTGTGCACCGGAATTCTGCTATTTTCTTCAAGGAAAAATAATGCACTGGACTTTTGTTAATCTCTTCAAGAAAAAATAAAGCCCAGAACGTTGATTGTAGGGAATGTATTGAAACAAATAAAAGAGCAAAGGTAACCTGAAGTTAGCACTAACAAGAAGTCATGGCCCATTTGAGCATATATATGATGAAGAAAACACATATGCTAACAGATATATGTTAGAACATAGAATACAAGCAGAAAACCTTTAACCACCAATTTACCATTGAATTTACGCTGTAGATCTGCAATTGAACTTTGTACTAGCTTCAAATCAATGCCTTTTGAGTGGACCTACAAATCATGCAGAGTTAAAAAAAAACACCAAAATATTCACAAATTTCTGAAAACAATTTACAAGAAATGAAAGAGCCCAAATATATATAGAGCTATTTATCATGGCTCTCAATCAACTAAAGGCCTTTATAAATGTTGAAAACACACTAATTATGAGCTATTAAGGAAGGGTGTTTCTATTTGCACCACTGATTTTACTCTTTGCACTTCGCTTACTCAATGCACTACAAATTTTACTCTTTGCATCACACACATTTACATTAATACCCTTCGCTCCAAGAATATTTATTTTACTTAAAAAAAAATGTTCGGAAGCACAATTTCGAACACGTTAACCTTGTTCGAGAATATTAATTCGAACGACTCCAATACTTAGAAAAAATTTGGTTCGGAAACTAAAGTTTGAACAACTCTCATTTGTTCGGAAACTAAAGTTCGAACAACCCTCATTTGTTCAGAAACTAAAGTTTGAACGACACTTAGAAAATTTCAGGGTATAAAGGTGCTAGAAAATATTTTCCAAACGAACTATGTTCGAAAATTGAAGTTCGAACCCCTCTAATATGTTCGAAAACTTAAATTCGAACGCCATGAACTCCGTTTTTCTCCAAGTGCTGTTCGAAAAATGGAGTTGGAACAACTCCAAAATGTTCGAAATTTCCAGTTCGAACAAATCGCGATATGAACAAAAAAAACCCTCCACAACACGTTCTAAACTCGATTATTTTCAATCAATACACCCATACTAGCATCTAACACTTCTAATAAACTATTATAAGTTGATGAATAATTCGATTAATTTGTTTTCTTTTTTAATTTTTGTTTAGTTTTGAATTTGTGGTTCATTGAGTAATTTTAGTGGTATGAAAGTAATAAAAGGGTATTGAAGTAACTTCACAATTATTTTATTTTTTCTTTATTTCTTTTGTGGTGCAAAGAGTAAAAGTAGTGGTGCAAATAGTCGCTCCCATTAAAGAATGCACAGAAAATGGAGCCAGTGTTGTAAAAAAAAAAAAAAGGCAGTAGCAGCAAAAGATCTAGGCATTAGCAGCAAAATCTCACAATGAAGCATCTACTTCTTGTCTCAACTCTAAAAAATATGTATGACTATAGAATTCCATATAACTTAAAATGCATTATTTGATCCTAAGTCTCAATTAGTATTGCAAAGAACTTTTAGGACAACGACTGAATTGTCAGGAGGTATATATGCAAGCAAATAATCATCCATGTCAAAAACTGAAGTAAAGAAAAACACCATAAGCCATATATGATACATAAGCCTAAGAAACAGATCACATAATACTGACATTGGGCAGTGATGATTTACACCACTTAGTGCCAATAAATGGAACGCGTCAATCTCTGAAGTTTGTTGTGGACTATGGAATGCTCATTACTGACCTCCTCTCTTTCTCTATCTCTCTTTCTCTCTCACGTGACACATTAAACCGTTTTATGCTAACTCCAAGTAGGCAAGTCTTTTCTCAAAGGCCAATGCTCAAGGAATGGGTTTCTATTGCATTTACCCAGTGTAGCACATAATTTCTTCCATTCCATACAATATCACATAATTTCTTCCATTCCATACAATATCTCTAATTCTTTGTTAAAGAATTTCCCACTTTTAGAATTTTTCTGTTCCTTAAGTCTGTTGCTTTCAAGTAGTTGCATATCATCAACGATATTCTGAAACAAGTATCTGCACCGGACTTTACAAAATGTATGATTGCACTTTATGCGTAAGGAATAGTGCATAAAGAGTAGCATTTAAACCTCAACAAGAGACCTCTCATAGGAATCCAACTGTAACAAAGATTGTTGACCCCTTTCAGTTGAAAGAATACCCTGTGCATACATGAAATAAAAATGTTAAGTACCTTAGCAACTAGAACCAAAGAAGCATAAAGCCCACATGAATACCGGGCCAATTATGTCCTGGACATATTGACATACTCAGAAGGTACATCAAGGGTAATTGTGTCAAAAAAACTCAGAATTTGAAACATAAAAGAGGAGCTAAGGATTTTTTGTTGTTACTATTTCCCATGAAATGAACAAAATACAGCATTTTGTTGTATTTTCTGCAGTAATTGCTGACTTATTTCCATTTTCGTCCTGTCTTTTTTTTTTTTTTTTTTTGCATCTGAAGCCTATGCTGGAAAATATTATGTTACCATTTTTGCCACACACAAAAAAAAAGAGTAAAGAAAAGGGCTAGGTATTAACATCCTAAATCTACGGACATGTTATTTTTGTTAAAACATCAAAGTTCAAGTATTTTTTTGGCAAATTTGTCCTACTTAAGCAAGCCTTTAAAAGCAAGAACATGGGCAAGCGTAGAACCTCAGAACAGGTAGAAGTTAATGGTCTTCAACAAACTAACCCGTAGAGCTTGTGAAGCCATGTCAATTATCTCAACAGAATCATCCATTAGATACTTCTTTAAAAGCCTCATAAGTACAAGAAGAGCCTCACTGGACATTCTTGTATCCATGCGGACACCAGAATCCTTGGCACTAACTGCATTAACTGTTCCAGATACAGGCACATGAGATTCCCCAGGAAGATGGAAAACCACACGATAGGGATCACCAAAACCAACCTAGAATAAAGTTAAATATTCAGAACGAAAAGTTCAACCAATCTGGCATTGCATGTATATAAATGTCTTAAGACATTAATTAAAATAACAAGGCAAAGATGCAGCAATACCCTAGATATAAAGTCGGACACCATAGCTCCAAGATCAATTGTGTTATCTAAGCTGCATATAGGTACAAGACTCCAGAAAGCGTGAACAATTTCATTGTCTAAATGCCAACATTCATCTTTGAGAAAATCCTCATCGAACTCCTTTAAATAATTTCCTTTTACAGACATATTCTTATGCAATGCTTTCAGACTGCAAGAAAAATGATCAGTAAATTTAGTGATTCTATATACCAAAGAGAAACAGTTGCAGTGAAGTTTGGCCTTCAATTAACTGCAAAGATATAACTGTGAGTATAACATCACGGTATTATAATTAGTTGATTGAAACTAGGCATAAAGAGAATATCAATTCAAAAAGGGAGAAAGGGTTAATGCAAACAACAGGATTAACATTTCTTACAGCAATTCAGTGAGACTTCATTCATCCACCTAATAAATTACCAAAGGCACTTACACACGTACTTGAGCACTCTGCTTATGATAGTGAGTCAAGGAAGAGAAAAATAGTTTAGAGTGGAACCTTTTCAGCTTCTATTGTGAAGACAATATCAACAACTTAGGGTTATTATTGAGATATTTAAGTTACCAAAAAAAAAACACCCGTATAATGATACATTGTTGGAAAACCTTGAAAACTAAGAATGTGTTATGAAAAAAGGTTTAAACAGTTGTTTCTAGCATCTCAAAGTATGGTATAACATAAAGATAGATATTTCCATAGCTTTATACTTTTTGGCAACTTCTATATTTCTCTGCAGTTGATACCTACATTATTATTCTGCAGTCAACTACAAAATTATTAGACAAAATCCAACAGAAAGTAAAAAAGAAAGCAAAAATTCTAGATATACTTTCCTCTCTATGTAAGCAGGGAATATGTGTGCTATATAGAAAAGGTATATACATAACATACAGAAATCTAAGGGAATTAGTGCTTATTCTGAATTTGCCTCATCAAAGTAGTCAAAAGAGAATTTGGTATCAAGATCATAATAGCACATAAAACAGTTATGGCAAGGCAATATCTATGGCCACTAGGGTTGCATGGTGGACTTAAAGTGATCGATGATGGTCTTTTTTCAATTAAAAGATTAAAAAGACATGTTTAAGTATAAATGAAAGTGGAAAGAGGTAAGTACCTGCAAAGTAGTATTCTTGGTGGTACATAGTTGGATTTCTTCACAAGCTAAAAAAAAAGAGGGAGAGAGAGCATATAACCCATGTTAGTGACAGAAAAGTAGAAACAAACTAGATAAAAATGGTCAATCACCTAAATACAAACCAAGCAATCAAGTAAACATGAGGATGACACCACTTGCTTACATTAAGTAGGTGAACCCTTGGTGAGTAGGTTTCACAGATTTTATGGTGGAACCTTCGTATATCATCGAATATGTCAAGGTCAGGGAAGGGCTCTAGCTCCTGAAGCAACAAATCAACAAATGATCATGAACAGTTAGAATCAAAATCCTTGAAAGTAAAACATGGAACAATAAAGAACATAAACAATTTCTACAACTGTAACAAAGAGAACAATAAATGCGGCAAAGATATGTAAGCGATACCTTAATGTATTCATGTAGAGATGAATCAGAACCAACGGTAAGCTGTTGGAGCAGTGATGCCAGTTGAGAAGAAGTGGTGGCAGAGATTTTGACTAGAGATTCGCATGGAACACAGCATGCAACCAACTTAGACACCAGAAACTGGAGTGAAGTAACTCCATTAGTGTCTTAAAATACAGGCACGTCAAAAACAGAAAGATATGATCTTACCTGAAGTTGTTCACCCAGAACTCTTGTGGTCTGGCCCGCTGGGTTATCTCTTGATATCTTTAGTAATGTGGAGATGATGCAACAGCATTGATCCATTAAATAATGGGAATCAATGTATTGGCCAGTCAAATTCAGAAGGTAACTACTCATCAGAATAAGAAAGGCATTAGACTAGCCTACGAGCAAAATTATACTCTCCTATTCAACAATTAGGACGGAATGGGACAGGAGGCCCGATAGAAAAAGGCCCTGTCAGTTTCTTAATCATGCCCCAGCATTGATTTTTAGTTAAAAAATCAGGGCTAGCACTGACAGAGAAAAGGCTGAGGAAAGGGGGGCAAAAAATATAAAATAAAAGGGAGGAAAAAGAAGAATGAACTGCATCGCGTTTTTATCTTGAAAAGAAGATAAGCACCACCATACTACAATTACATACTCTTGTAAGCAAAGATGTAAATTAACACTTACTTGAAAGTACTAGGAATAGTAGCTCTAAATCCAAGCAAATTGACAAGCACTTCAATGCCAGTCAAATGGTTACATTTATGGCGGTGATGAGCTGCAGTGGTAACTTTATAGTGCATATCAATGATAAACTGCACAAACATGATGACAACCAATTAAGAAAGAAAACAGCATTCGTCAATATCAATGACAAACTACACAATTGTGATGACAACCATCTAAAAAATAAACAGCAATCATCAATATATGCATAAAATATTATAATCCTAAAAAGGCAGCGGCACAAGATCTAATAAATCACCATAAAAACTCTGTCCGGTCTAAATATGTTGATCTTGTCAGCAAGGTTGTGACTTCTAGACTGATCCTCACTGCAAGAGTAAAGTAAACGAACTCGGAAATGCAAAGTCTGTGCAGAAGAAGAAATAAATTGATTAATTGAAGAACAAAAAAAGCGTACTACACCTATCCAAGAACCCATCCACAACAGTTTGAACTGCATATGCAATTGTCTCTTTCGAGAAGAAAGGAAGTGGAGGGTCAGAGACATTGGAAGCCAAAGACAAAGTATGATTCACAATAGAAACCTGCAAGCAATGGGAATCACTAAGAGAACCCGTAAATTTTTGAGATATGACATCCTGAGTTTTCAGGTAAAAACTCTGATTGCATTCTCTGGGTAAAATATTAAAAACAATGATATTGTGGATCTTACCATACGCTTCTTAATCAGTTCGTCTCTTTCATGCTCAGATATTTCAGCAATATGTAGAATAGAAGTTCCCAGCACCCGAGATCCCTTATCTGATCCAACTCTCTTGCTGCAGTGTAAAGCCATACATATAGAAAAGATGTGCACGAAGTGATGCTTAACTAAATCAGCACAAGGCTGGCAAGCAACCTGGTAAGCAGAAGGTGTTAATAAAATTCATATATATTCCGAAATAGTCAGGAGTAAAAGCTGTATAAAAAAAGTGAAAGAAGATTAGTATAAAGATGTAAAACAGATTGAGAGCAGACACCTATTTTCTCAATTCTGATTTCATTTGACCAATAATAAATGGTTGCTAGTTAAAAATAAAATCAAAGTAACCTCACTTGGATAAACATTGGCAATGACAGTCAATCATGCAAACCAAAACCATTTCTAGGGGAAAAGGAATGGACAATCAGGTATTTCTACCTTAGCAACCCACTTTATGTTGGAAGTCTCCTCTTGCAAGATCAGGGCAGGCAGGAGCCACTGGCAGCAATATTGCATGAAGTTCATCGGCTCCACATTCAAGACATAAAGATCTCTAGTCTGTAAAAGCAATTAAAAACAGAAGTAGTAGACTGCTTTTAACTCTATGCATACATGAAAAGCAGATATATCAGATATTACCTCAACAAGTGCAGCTAAGCTGACACCACAAGTAACCCAACGGAAAAGAATTGATCCAGTAAGCTCTTCTATGTACTGGAATAAATTTATAGAATTTGAGATTGTATGAAGATTGAGATGAGAGCTTTCTGTATAATACATTATTCAACAGGATCCTGCTTATCACCTTTGTCCTGCTTGTATAATGTAGTTCCATGGATAAACTATCAAGCAAGGCAGACACCAATTCCCTGAATAAGGATCAAGATGTCAAAAACAAGGCAGGTGTTGTTGGAATATGAAGAGTTAGCCATTCCTTGCTAATTGTGTACCTTTGACAGGGTTCAATGGCAGCAACAACACACATCATAAAAATAGCCTGCATATGAAATTTAGCACTCAAAAGAGTAATCAAGTCAATCTATTCCTCTCTACTAGAAAATCGATAACAACAAAAGCACATTATGAATCTTAGTTCTGGTCCTTCATTATAAGTTTGCGCACAATTATCTAGTATTTCAGGAAAGCTAATGGTAACTGGCCTTTTATCCTGCTCACGCAAAATTTGAGGACAAAACAAAAACAACATGAACCATTTATTGAACAACAAACTTTTTAAGCATGATTAAGAAGACTTGATCAATACAAATCAAGTAGATATTAGCAATCCTCCTCACAATGGAAATGAACCAAATACAACAAGAATTTTTTGAAGAAACATCAATGGTTAATTTCTAAAGCCTAACTTATCCATAATTCCATATAAATCAATCAGGTTTCAATTAACATGGGTAAGATCTCTTAAATATAGTAATGACCAACCAGCCGATCAATGCACTTTACGGGACCAGGAATGGTTAATCTGCTTGACATGTTTAAATTACAGAAAATTTAGAAAAATGATAAGTTCATCTGTTATTTCAGTTCCAATAAGCACAAAATCCAAAACTACCAGTCGCATGCATACTGCACCTAAAACTAATCAAAATACACATAAAAGTATGAAACTAGATGTATATTTCCACTTCATTTTAGTTGGCCCAATGTTCCAGCTTTTCAATTAAATAATAAAACAGTAGATGCATGTCAGCAGGAAGTAGGACTATAAGTACCTCTAACTCTATTTTTTCACTGTGCAGCACAAGGTGCATTAGAGTTATTAGAGTAGTTTCCATCATTGGGGTAGACTGAGGACCAGCACGTAAAACTGCCTCTGCTTTAACAACTCTTTCCTTTGAAGCCATGACCAACTTCACTCCAAAATTTGAACTGAAACAAAATATTGACTAAAGTATTTTAAGATCAGAAAATAAATGAATAATAGATCAGCACAAAAAAAGAGGTACTTCTACAAACTCAACAAGCTGATATGTAATTAACAAAAGGTTGTCCGCACTCTTAATTACTGATTGTACACTTAGTTTATATTATTTGTTTGTCCCGTACCACTTATTACCTTTCAATGGTACTCTTGTTGATTAGTTTCGACCCTCCCAGTACGAGTACTACCAGAAAGGGGAAACCCAGCACGGGGTATTAGTACAGATTAGGTGATTGTGATTTCTCCCACTGCCATATGTCCCACAATTACAGGATTCAGGTAGTACCCTTATAGGGAGGGTAGAATTCCCCGTTTTAAGCTTGATACATTTCTTGCAATGTGGTGAGTTCCATTCTTTTAAAATTCCAATGGCTCACTAGAGGGCATAATAGCCTGTAGCACATGCAAGATACATTATTTCATTCGCTCAATATTATACCAAGATTTTGGGTTCATAACTATTTTAATTCTAATGAAATTTAGAGAACCTGCCTCACATATCTTCTGAACTCCAAATTTCTTCAATTACTTCCTCAAAATTTGAACAACTTTCTAAGCTAGAGCCTAAAGGTATATACACAAACTGAGGTCTGACTGAAATTAACATCACCGGATTTTGAAACTACATTAGCCCCATAGAGTTTAATCTCATGGTGCTTGTTACTTTGTGCCATGCACAGGCAATGCAGCAACCAACATTTCTTATAGCACCTAGAAGTACATATCAAATATACATGAATTTCATAGAGACTAAATATATTGTCACTCCCCTTCTTCCCCTCCCCACATCTCTCCTCCCATCAAGTTCTCTTGCAAATCCTATATGAAATTATTCTATCCTATGGAGACTTTATCCCCTTGTTCTTTGAAGCTATAAAGAAGAATCCTTAGAGGAGGTGTGGGGGAAAGTAAAGTTTAGAGTTGCATGGTGGGCCTCAAATCACAAAGATTTCACGGCATATTTTTTGTTTTGGATGTTGCTAGATACTGGAGTTGTATATGTAGTTACGATGAATTCTCATTTTGGATATTTCTTATCCCTTCGTAGTATCTACTCATTGTTTTCCTTATAAAAAAAATATTGATAAATGCTTCGCATGAAATAACACCATAGTGTCAAATTGTTCCATTGTCCATTTCTTTAGTATAGATACCCTCTGGGACATATGTGAAAACTTAATAATCAAACACCATTCACTTCTCTCAAGCAACTTAACATTTATAGCTTCCCTCAAAAAAAAAATCTTAACAATTAAAAATACAATTCCATTCTCTGGCTACTTTTCAAGAGGGAAAAAAAGTTAACCTCTGAATTAATGATTTGAGACCCACCAAGAACCTCTAAATTTAACCTATCCCGGATCTCCTCGGAAGATTCTTCTTGATCCTCAAAAGTTAACCTATTCCTTCAAGCCACAGTGACCAATAGAGAGCTAGAACTATAAACCCCATAACACTTTCACATATAAAATGTGAAAAATTCTATGACATGAAAAGAAATGAGCAGTTTATCAGCAAAACCCATAGTCGTCATATCAAGAGATAAAGAGAACAGACAGGGCAGGGGCAACTCACATGGAAACAATGGCACGGAAAAAAATGAACCGGCAAAGGTATCTTATCATGTTATACTTTGATGGGTAGTACCATTCAAAAATCAACTCAATACAATCGTGGATTACCTAGTGAAAAACAAAGATATACTCCTACGATGACAATGAAAAGAAGTTTCAACACTTAAACAACCTACCATACATCTTGGAATAGCTCAAAATGGCCATCCCATGTCTGGAAAAGAACACCAATCCGACGTGCTAGGAAAATTCTAACTCGATAATCAGGATCCCGGAGCAGCATAAACAGCTTCTCAATCATCGACTGGTAATTGAGGAAGCAAAATATGACATGCAATAGTTTTAATAAAAGGTGAAAAATAAAAAAGAGAGAGCAAATGAAATAATTTTTAGTTGAATACTTGCAGTCTTTACATTTAGAAATCATTGATTACCTGAGCAATTTGAGGTCTGAGTGATACAAAATTGCATATGCAGTCAATAAGTTTAGTGCGATCATACCAATCCAGAAAACTATTTGCTGAGATTCTATTCACCAAATCTCCCAGAGAAACCAAGAACTGATTAGACCAACAAACTTAGTTAAACAACAGTAGTTCTCTATCCTGGAAATGTTTATGAATAAGAAACAAAGATACAACAAAAGAATTTATATATTATGTTCAGCTATCTAGGAAACCACATTTCATTACTACACGAGGAGAAAAGGAAAGAACTGCCCATCAAGGCATCAAACTAATATACCTGGTTGTCAAGATAGAACAACTACTTGGTAAATTACAAACATCAAAATTGAAATTACTGAAGGTGAAAAGAGAAACCAAGTGTACATTTAACAAATTAGATAGCTAGTAGTTACTCAAAAACTCCTCTAACGTATAGCCACATAGGAGATTATTCTTGTCTAACCTCAAAAAATGCTTCCAAGTTTCGAGGGAAGATCATGTCCATCAAATATTTGAGCCAACACCCTATCGCTATATAGTAATTCATGATATAACTTGAAAACTTATCAGAAACATATTAGAAAGGTTTTCTCTCCATTTCCTCGTAAACCCAAACCAAAGTTACAGTCGGAAAAACTTAGAAAAGTAGTCCTTATTCAAAAGTATGGCAATCAAGTAATCCACATGGAGTATTCATCTTTATATGGCCTTGTCTAAATTGACTATATATCTACTTGCATTGCATCCTACACCATTTACCAACAATTTCCCAACTCCTCCCTTTCTATCCTTTTGCTTTATTTCTTCATAGTAGGTAAAGGTAGATAGAAATAGTAGAATAGGAGAATACCTAACTATAGCACCATTCTAGGTAAAGGCTACAGAAAAAGAAGGAATGCATTTGATCTATTTGTATTGAGAGTTCTAGTAGCTATACATATAATTTTTGCAAGAAACAATATAACTGAGACCACAAACTCAAACAGTTCCCTCCTGTTTTATATAACAATCAATTGCCATCACATCAATAATTTCAGTCACACTGATCCAAAAGCCTAAAGTTGAAGGAACTATAAGCAGGTTGTGTATACCAAAGGCACCCATTCAACAAGGCACAAGTGATATACCTCTTCAGACACGCTTTCTCCTGAAGAATAAGTGATATTATTATGCTTTCCCTCTACATCTATAATTAGAAGGCCTCCAACCAAAGTACAAATGCCACCTAGGATATGTGAACTGTGGAGTTTAAAATCCTCCCACATTTGTATAACCTTTTCCATAGACTTAGCCTGCAGCGGGTAAAAATGATTTAAAAAATAACCAATCGATGAAATCATGATGATTTATCAGCCAAGAAAAACAGCATACCAGATCTGATAGTTGTCTGGAGGAAGACCAGTGAGGATGCTCACAGAGAATAAATAGTAACTTTTCAGAAACCTGCTCCACCACCAAAGATTAATGAATAGTCACTGGTATAAAACTATAAATGAAAGGTGCACTAATATCTTGGAGAGAAGAAGGTTGAGGATGATATACCTTTGGATCCCTCTCTTTTTCCTTAAGGTTAAACAAGATTTCCCAGGTAACTAATGGTAGAATTGGGAAAAAACTTGACATCATTTCTAGTAAGTCCATTTTCTGATTTGCTGATGAAATGAGTGCAGAAGTCTGATCACCGCGGACAGTTAAACTATCTACGTCACTAGATCCTCCACTGTTCATATCCAATTCCATGTCCAAAATCAAGCTTTTGCCGCTATTTGATGGAACGGGATCATGAATGGATACGATATCCATTAAGTCAGGAAAAGTTGTCTTTCCATGGGTGTTCTTTCTACACCCCGAATATCCATCATACAGTTTTTCCAGGCTTTTCAAAAATCTCTCAGCAGACAGAATGATTCTAGGATATAATTCCACAATGGTTTTACCTTTCTCTCGGCATTTGCTAAACAAAGGTGAGCAAATAAAGCTTCTAAGTGAAGCCACTGTCATTTGTGTGTTATCAAAAAAAGAGATTGTGCCTAAACAGCCAGACATGACATCATTGAATGTTTTTTCAACCACTAAAATGGCTTGATCCAGCAATTCTACAATGATTTCGCCCAATTTGGAAAAGAAAGGGGAGATCACCTCTCTAGTCCTGATTATGATAATTAAAATAAAAATAAAAATGTGAAGATCAGAACATATCTTGATAAAATGTATCAGCCACTACTGAGTTATGCCCCTGTCAAGAATAAAAATACATACACACACAAACCAAAAGAAAAGATAAGGCAACAAATTAATCCTACCAACGATAAAGTAGACGCAACATACAGTATGTCACATCTAAAAATAAAACCTGACTCAACTAAAGAGATGAACTATTACTAAAAGTGACACATCTAAAAATGCTTTTATCTTAACAAAAATGGGTATTGGATTAATGCATACACAACTTAGTTAAACGCACTTGAAGCATATAGGTCAAGGATTCGAATCTGAATAATTATTGCTCAACATGAGAAACGAAAAGAACAATTGAAGTGGAAAAGTTACCTTGTAGCATAAGAGCAATGCATGAAATTTGACAGTAGAGCACATGCGCTGATGAGTTCTGAGAGTATCAAATTTTCAATTTCTTTCTCTCTCATAAATTCTAAAACATAATTTTCCATCTCTCGAAGAAGCTGATCTCTTAATTCTCGGGGGAGATGTACATGTCGGTAGTTCTCTGAAAGATTGACCTAAAATTATCAACTTCAATCATCAGTATCAAGAAAAAAGCCACAGATTATTTTAGAAAGAATAAGAAAATAAAAGATGAAGGCAGGAAGATGCAGCACCCTTGGACCAGAATCATTATCAATCCTAGCAAGGATATCCACAGAGCATTCAAAAAACCCGTGCAGATTTTCAGGTGGCTGATCCTCTTCCTACCGACAGATTGCAATCAATTTATCAGCAAAATATCACAATAAAGACACAAATATAGACGAGTACAACATTTAACAATAAAGTTACAAGAACATACCTTAGCCCATTCCTCCATGGTTTCAGACACAGAGAGTAATGGTGAAAGTCCTCGAGCCTCATGTATTGGAGGAGCAGAACCATTACTGAGGGCATATGAAGCAGCTGGTACCACAAACACCAACCGCTCATTCATTGATGAGCATTCCTACATGAACTTACATCAATCTTCTGTCCTCCACCAAATGCACACGAGAAGGAAAAGTAGGAAATATGATACTCGAGATGGCTTTATTCAGAGGGATTAATTGCCTTAAAAATCATAACCGTTAGACTATAGGGCATGTTGTAATTGCAAAGGTCGTTAAAATTGGTGTTTATTTTCAACAATCATAATGTCATGTTGTAATTGCAAAATGACCTACAGGTTATGGTGTTTAAGACAATTAACCCTATTTCAAATTAGGATTAAATTTTTAACAAATTATGGAAATTCTAAGGCAAATTATTTTGAACTAAATTGAATATGTTTTTCGTATTAGGACTATAATGCATTTTTTACAAGTATATAAATTGATTAAATAACGTTGGAGCATCCAAGAAGTTACCCTCAAGTTGAAAGAAGCCAAAACTGCTCGTAACAAGTTTTGTCTGAGATAAAAGGCATCTCGAGGATCACCCTGCAATGAGTGAAAAGGAGTTTAAAGTTAATTAAATAAGTCTCTCAATCTATAATGTGAAGACATGAACTAATTATGATGCATGACTCCTAAAATTCTAGGAAAAAGCAAAAATATCTCTTCATGTGACATGCGTGTAGAAGAAACTGCCCCAAGCTCATTTTTATAGTGGCTTCCTGTTATCTTAGGAGCAAAACATAATAGAATGAGGTGAAAATCATCTATCCCATTAACTGAAGAAGAAACATATATACACATCAATACTAGGCTAAATATGGAAAAGATTAAACCTAATACTACCTACTAAATATATACATTACAACACTCCCCCTCAAGCTGGAGCATAGATGTTAATTATGCCTAGCTTGCTACAAAGATAATTAATCCTAACCCTATTCAAGGCCTTCGTAAACAAATCTCCTAACTGATCTTCAGTCTTCAGATATCCAGTAGCAATCAGCCCATTCTTAATCTTCTCACGAATGAAATGACAGTCAATCTCAATATGTTTGGTTCGCTCGTGAAAAACAGAATTAGAAGCAATATGGAGAGCGGCCTGATTGTCACACCACAACTTAGCAGGCATCGAGACTTTTAATCCTACCTCACTTAGGAAATTATACACAGATAAAATTTCACATGCAGACTTAGCCATTGCTCTATACTCAGACTCCACGGTTGAAAGAGACACCACTTTCTGTTTCTTGCTCTTCCAAGAAATTAAATTCCCACCAAAGAACACACAATATCCAGAAGTAGATCTCCGATCTTCTTTCGACCCTGCATAACCTGCATCAGAGAAGCCTTCAATCCTATCATGACCATGATCACCATACACGATTCCACGTCCAGGTGCTTCTTACAAATAGCACAAAATTTGTTTCACTACCTTCCAATGATCTACCGTTGGGGAAGACATATACTGACTGACCACACTAACGGGAAAGGCAATGTCAGAACGTGTCACCCTCAAATAATTTAGCTTGCCAACCAGTCTCCGATATCTCTCAGGATCTTCAAATGGCACACCATCTTTACTAAGCTGCAAATTAGGGACCATTGGAGTGCTACATGGTTTAGCACCCAAGTTTCCAGATAGCAAGTCAAGTACATATTTCCTCTAAGATAAGAAAATCCCTCTCTTACTTCGCAACACTTCAACACCAAGGAAATACTTAAGTTCTCCCAAATCTTTGATCTTAAACTGAGTAGGCAAAAAAGCTCTCAAAGACGTAATTCCTGCAAAATCACTACCAGTAATCACAATATCATCCACATAGACAACCAATAGAACAAGACCAGCCTCAGAATGCTTGTAGAAAATAGAATCATCAGATATTGATTGCTTCAAGCCAAATGCATTCGCAGCACGTGCAAACGTACTAAACCACTCACGAGGACTTTGCTTCAATCCATACAATGACTTGCGAAGATGACACACTTTATGAGACTCCCCCTGAGCAACAAATCCAGGTGGTTGCTCCATATAAATTGTGTCACTGAGATCTCCATGAAGAAAAGCATTCTTCACATCCAACTGGTATAAAGGCCAATGATGACGCGCCGCCAAGGATATCACAAGGCGAATAAAGGTAAGCCTAGCTACTGGAGAGAACGTTTCAGAATAGTCAACACCATAAGTTTGAGCATACCCTTTAGCAACAAGACGAGCTTTTAAGCGAGCAACAGAACCATCAGGATTAACCTTAACAGTAAACACCCATTTGCAACCAATAGGGCGTTTGCCAGCAAGAAGATCTACCAAATCCCAAGTACCATTAGTATCCAAAATATTCATCTCCTCAAGCATAGCATCACGCCAACCAGAATGGGCTAAAGCTTCATAAAAAGTTTTAGGAACAGACTCAAGAGTGGAGACAAAAGCTTTAGAAGAGGGAGATAACTGAGCATACGACACAAATGAAGAAATAGGATAAGTGCAAGAACGTTTACCTTTGCGAAAGGCAATTGGAAGATCATCGCTCGGTGCAGGATCAGACAACGGAGCTATTGGATCATCAGGACCAGAATCAGGCGAAGGAGAGACCAAATGTTCAGTAGCCGGAGCAGAGGGACGACGTGTATAGTGTTGGACAACAGGAGGACAAGGCATATCGGAGAGAGAGGTGGACTCAACGGGCGCAACAGATGATACAACAGTATAGATTAAGAAATCAAAATCCGCATTCTCAAGTACAGCAGAGGAATCCGGAGTGAAGGGTGTATGCTCGAGGAACGTGACATCAGTGGAGATAAGGTATTTGTTCAGACTGGGGAAGAAACATCGATACCCTTTCTGGACTCGAGAATATCCTAAGAAAATACACTTGACAGACTTGGGATCGAGTTTAGTAACTTGAGGTCGAACATCCCGAACAAAACAGGTGCTGCCAAAGACTTTAGGGTTAATAGAATAAATGACTTGGACGGAAACAGAACATGAAAGGGAGATAGACCAGACAGAACAGACGATGACATACGGTTAATGAGAAGGCAAGCAATAGACACAGCATCAGCCCAAAAGTGTTTAGGAACTTGCATGGCAAATAATAAGGCTCTGGCTGTTTCAAGGAGATGCTTATTTTTTTCGTTCGGCAACTCCATTTTGAGTTGGGGTGTAGACACAAGAAGTTTGATGAAGCATGCCATTAGTTATCATATACGACTGAAATGTATCAGATAAATACTCTTTAGCATTATCACTTCTCAATATCTGGACATGAAACTGAGTCTTAATTTCAGAAAAATGAGTAAATAATTCAAATCGACTCTTCATTAAATAAAGCCATGTCAAACGAGAATGATCATCCACAAAAGTAACAAAATACCTAAAACCAGACTGTGATGTAATGGGACAAGGACCCCAAACATCAGAATGAACTAAC
Organism: Perilla frutescens; assembly: GCA_026008535.1. NCBI lineage: Eukaryota > Viridiplantae > Streptophyta > Magnoliopsida > Lamiales > Lamiaceae > Perilla > Perilla frutescens. Next base: position 3,604,394 of record BRKX01000014.1, on the reverse strand, counting down.
TCAAAAGGAGCATCAGCTCTTTTATTAAATTGAGGACTCAAACTAACACGACGACATTTAGCAAACTGACACGACTCGCAATCTAAAGACGATAATCCCGAAAACTGCGGACACAATTTCTTTAACAAAGGAAGAGATGGATGACCCAACCGACAATGTGCATCCATAGGAGTGACAACACAAGCTACTGAAGACGATGGTGGTGTATCAAGGATGTAAAGGCCGCCTGATTCATGTCCTTTACCAATAATATGTTTCGTCGTAAGATCCTGGAACAAACAATAATCAAGAAAAAATGAGGCACTACAATTCAGATGACGTGTAAGCAGATGACGTGTAAGCTTGCTAACTGACAACAAATTAAACGAGAGCTCAGAAAGACTAAGGACAGAAGACAAGGACAATGAAGAGGTAGGGTGGACTGTGCCGGATCCACGAACAATGGATTGTGAACCATCAGCGAGAGTAACTGGGTTTAGAGTCTGATGTGGCTCAAATGTGGAAAATAAACTAGGATTACCAGTCATATGATCTGTAGCACCTGAATCAATGACCCATTTGGTTGGTGAAGAAGCTACGCAGGCAGTAGGCTTACCAGAATCCGCAAGAGCAGGTGTTGGGCCAGAAGAAGAAGAATTCCGCTCCTGATGCTGCAAAAACTTTGCATATTCCGAAGCATGAGAGAACCACTACCGTCAGCAACATGAGCAGATGATGGAGGCTTCTTGTTACGCAGCTTTGGACAATTGCGCTTGATATGCCCAATCTCATGGCAATAACGACACTCCGCATTATCATGCCACTGCCCCGGTCCAGAGGGACTCTTAGAACCACCATTCTTGTATGGTGGCTTGCCAGACACATAAGTAGGAGCTCGACTAAGTAGAGCACTACTATGTTGTTCTGAAGGAGCAACTGTTGAATGCTCAGTGCGAAGAATCCTGCTAAATGCTTCATCCAAAGACGAGATTTTCGTATCCGAAAGAACTTGAGACTTGGCAATCTCAAAATCAGACGAGAGACCAGCCAAAAAACTCATGACCGCCATCTTTTCCCTCTGAGAGTCTGCTGTACACTGATGTCTGCATCGAACGGAAGAAGTTCATTCAGCTCTGCATAAGTTTTCTTGAATGCCATGAAATAATCTGTAAGAGACCTGTCGCCTTTCTCTGGCCTATAGAACGCTTGACAAACATCAAACATGCGAGATACGTTCTCTTTGCCTGAATAAAGGAACTCAAGGTACTTCAACAGGCTCTTAACATTCTTACAGTGAGTGATAAGACCAATAACAGTACTGTCGATGGAGTTATGTATCGACAGAAACAAACGAGAATCCTCGCGCATCCACTCCGTCTTCGTGGTTTCATCAGAAGGAGGATCGTCAGAAATATGATGATCCATCGAAATACTTAGCAAATAGAGATCAATAGTCTGACGCCAATCCATATAATTATTAGAGCAAAGCTTGTGTTCCGTAATCTTAGACATTACGGACACAACCTCAACAGACTTAGCCTTATCTGCCGCGGACATGTTCAAATAATCACGAAATCTCAACAAAGATTTAATAAAATCAAAGAAATACCCACAACTGATCTCACACGGAACCCAATGCAGACCGAAACCAGGCTAGGAAGCACCGAAAGACGAAGACGAAATGAACAAGAAAGACCAGAGCGAAATCCGACAACGGACGCGCCACCTGGTGCCGGTGGTGTCAACCGGAGATGCGCTGAAACGGAATGGGCAGCGGCACTCCGTTTTACTCAAGAACCCTAATTTTTTTTATTTTTTTTTTATATGAATCTCAGCCCCCCTCCCCCCCAAAAATTCGAAAACAAAAACTCTAAAAACCTAGAGCTTTGATACCATGTTATCTTAGGAGCAAAACATAATAGAATGAGATGAAAATCATCTCTCCCATTAACTGAAGAAGATACATACATACACATCAATACTAGGCTAAATATGGAAAAGATTAAACCTTATACTACCTACTAAATATATACATTACAACACTTCCAAAGTAGTTTGACCACAAACAGTGGGAAGGCCTTGTTGTTTTTATTGCTACTAGGGTAGTAAGACATGATTAAAATTTATACTTCCCTAAAATTTCCACCCCACAAGTTACTTTACGAAAATTTCAATAGATTCATTGATATGCATGCATATGATCATGTTTATGTACTTACAAAAGTAGTGGGGAAGCAAATATGGGAAATGACAAGGAAGTACACTATTAAAGCATAAACTCATGTTATGCTTATTCAAAAAATGTATTTCTAAAAACAACTATCTTATAGCTTATTCAATCTAACACGATGATTTACACTCCATAATATATTCAAATAGCGATTATTTTTAGTTGAACAATTGTAGCAAATAAAGGTTTGTAACTAAAACAAAAGTTGATATCTTAGATTAGACACAAAAAGGGAACTAATTATTCTACCAAAATAAACAAAACAATTAAGCACAAAAGGAACATATTCTTCCAAAAATATAATTAAAATTCAGGTAAGGAATTACAACTAGAGCATCTAGGTGAAATTATTGGTCATGCCCTCAAATATAAGATGGAAGATCACAAATAGGAGGCACATTTGTGAGTGAGGGAAGTCAATAGTACTTTTTTTAAAATAATCAGTAAATAATGGAATTCAAATTTCTACAACAAACTGATTATATTCATAAAAACTAATTCTTCAGTTCTTCCGACAATATAATTAAAATTAAGGCACAAGGAATTAACACTAGAGCATCTAGGTGAAATTGGTCATGCCCTTAATATAAGATGGAAGATCACAAACATGACTACGTCTACATGAGGAACATTTGTGAGTAAGAGAAGTAAATTGTACTTTTTTTAAAGGGCAAAGGTCCAATTTGATCCTATATCTATTCGCGTAGGAGCATTTTGATTCATGTTTACCTTTTTGGTTCAAAGTGATCCCATAACTATTTTAAAGGTTCAATTTGATCTCTGTTTTGATCCTCAAACTGACGGAGAGAAACAACATTAACAATACGTCAATACCCGTTAAAACACACATTAACACACTTTTCTCACATACTTAGATTATTTCACACATTAACACACGCTTTTTACACACATGAATTGAACACGAAATTTCCTCAACTTCATATGTTTAATCCACAAAAGAGTCTCTTTCACCAGCCCTGCCTTCCCATACACATCCACGAGCATTCCATATATACGTGTTATTCGTGGCCACAACTCCCATTTTCGCCATCTCAATCCAACAAAGCCTCAACTCATCCCATTTCTGAGCCCTACCCAATGCACGAAGCACGACATTGTATTGTATGACATTTGGAACATAATCTTTTTGCTACTTAAACCACTCAAATACCATAACAATCTTATCCCACCTACTCTGTTCTTTAAGAATTATTGTCTGCTCTCTGGGATTAAGCTTCCCATGGTAAGATTCAAGAATACCCTCAACATCTATTCCGCTCTCCAACACCCGCAAAATCTACAGAAAACACCGTTGTATTTCTTCATTTTCCCTTTATTCACGCTCTTACTAGGTAAAACTGCGTGCCTGGATTAAACCCTAACAAAACCCCATCTTTAACATGAATTTTCTTTTGGGTGTGTTGGAACTTTTAGGTTTTCGAGAAAACCATTAAGATTAAGGAGATTTTTGTGTGAATGGAGGAACTTGGTGTTCTCTAATTGAATTGTATAAATAAAGAAAAAAGCAAGAAAAGAAAGTGACTCAAACCTAGAAATCCCGGATATCACAAACTAATAATTCAAGGAACAGGGCCTCATCAAAACCCATATGGAAAACCCACATGAAAAACCATATGGGAAAAAGAGCACCCCTCTAATGAGGAGGAACCAGGTGTTCAATCCATGTGTGTGTAAAAAGTGTGGGTTAATGTGTGAAATATCTAAGTATGTGAGAAAAGTATGTATTAGTGTGTTTTAACGGTATTGTTAACACCGCTTCTCTCCGTCTTCGTCAACTTCAGATGAAGGATCAAAACAGGGGCCAAATTGAACTTTCAAAATAGTTATGGGATCACTTTGAACCAAAAAGGTAAATAGAGACCAAAAAGCTCCTACGCAAATAGTTATAGGATCAAATTGGACCTTTGCCCTTTTTTAAATAATCAATAAATAATGGAATTCAAATATCTAATAGCCAACCAATTCAATTCAAGAAAATTGGCCTTTTTATTTTCCATATAACAAAAATAAGTGTGCCCTTACAAAGAACACAAAAAATGTGCTTTCAGATATAATACCAAAGTCATGTGGCCAAGGAGATGGGAAACACGAGTGAGACTCGAGATATTAACATTGCAAAATTGGTAAGCTAAGTGCTATAGGTCTCAAATGCATCCACTTATAA